>CM056394.1:15618941-15760687 GCA_029718625.1 Synaphobranchus kaupii
TGCACACTTACCTCGTGCGAAAGATAAGAATGTGTGCTATGCGTATGTAGACGAAGCTGATGACTTATCAGAAAACCCGGAATGGACAAGCGCAGAAGGCAGAGCTCGGCAGTGCTGTTCCGTGACAGTGGGCGGAACATAGAATGCCAAAATCGCACACTCATGCTTCTGCGGTCGTGAGTTGACACATTGTGACGCTGTCCTGCAGTCTCTCTCACATGCTCTCTCTCATTTGCCTAAACAGGTGACTCCACCTCTGTAAACAAGCGTGGACCATTAGTGGTGCCAGTCCTTTGCTGTTCCAAGGGGATTTTTCCCTCTGCTCTTGAAAGTGTACTATAAACTTTCATTTTAAGAATTTCATGTTTTTTGTGGCAATAAACGTAAAAGAAGAGTAATCTAAAAAACACTCGGAAAAAACGCAATCCCATTAAACGACAAATAAAAAAACAAAACAAAATCTATAACACTAGTAGTCGTGATAATAACAACGGCAATAATAAAAAATGAAGAGAACAAAAAGACAAAGTGGCTAAGTGTTCTATAAGCTTGTGTTTGGCATGAGACTGTCCCAAATCCTTTCTTCTCCTGGGAAAGATGTGTCCCTCCATCATGAACACATCCCTCTGAAGCCCCAGGGCGAGGGCCTGAGAGAGCCAGCGCTGCGAGGCCGGCACACTGGCTCTATGTCCCTGATTAATGGCACCTGCTACATGCTTGTCCTGCTATAAATCTGTGCCCCCCGTCCCCCGTCCCCCCCGTCCCCCGTCCCCCGTCCCCCGTCCCCCGTCCCCCGTCCCCCGTCCCCACAGCAGGAAGGCAGTGGCACAGCAACACTGTTCGGGGGATGGTGGGGGGCTGCGGGTGAAGGAGAGCGTTCAGGTTAAGGTTGGGGAGGGGGGCAGTGTTCAGGTTAAGGTTGGGGAGGGGGACAGTGTTCAGGTTAAGGTTGGGGAGAGGGGACAGTGTTCAGGTTAAGGTTGGGGAGGGGGGCAGTGTTCAGGTTAAGGTTGGGGAGAGGGGCAGTGTTCAGGTTAAGGTTATGGTTGGGGAGGGGGGGCAGTGTTCAGGTTAAGGTTGGGGAGAGGGGCAGTGTTCAAGTTAAGGTTGGGGAGGGGGGCAGTGTTCAGGTTAAGGTTGGGGAGGGGGGCAGTGTTCAGGTTAAGGTTGGGGAGGGGGGGCAGCGTTAAGGTTGGGGAGGGGGGCAGCGTTCAGGTTAAGGTTGGGGAGGGGGGCAGTGTTCAGGTTAAGGTTGAGGAGGGGGGGACAGTGTTCAGGTTAAGGTTGGGGAGAGGGGCAGTGTTCAGGTTAAGGTTGGGGGTGGGGGGGGCAGCGTTCAGGTTAAGGTTGGGGAGGGGGGCAGCGTTCAGGTTAAGGTTGGGGAGGGGTGCAGCGTTAAGGTTGGGGAGGGGGGCAGCGTTCAGGTTAAGGTTGGGGAGGGGGGCAGCGTTCAGGTTAAGGTTGGGGTGGGGGTTCATATTGAGGTCGGGTCCCTTTGTCCCCAAGCGGCAGTAATGCCGGCACCGTCGCTCCAGGAGGAAGTGGATATTGACCCTGCAAAGCAGAGGCAATTATTCCTCTATACTGGCCCTGCACAAAATCAATAATCAGCCCACGAGTGAGATCAATATTCGCACCTCAGCTGAGGTTTCAAAACCCATGTTCATTTTAATTTCCGCAGTCTTAATTCATATGTGCATGTGCGCGTGTGCGTGCATGTCTGTTTGTGCATGTGCGCGTGTGCGTGTCTGTGTGTGCGCGTGTGCATGCGTGTCTGTCTGTGTGTGTGTGTGTGTGTGTGTGTGTGTGTCTGTGTGTCTGAGCAAGAGGCAGAAAGAGAAAACTAGAAAAAGGAACCACAGAAGTTTTTATTATGAAAGTGTAGTTCCTCTTGCGTGTGCGTGTGCGTGTGCGTGTTGTGTGATTCTTATGGGAACTGCATTTATCACAGGAAGTACTAGTGCCTGCATACGTACAAGATACAAGACGTACTGTTTCATACACAAGTGTAGTGCCGTGAAGGTAATCTCGGCTGTTTATATTGTTGTTGTGTGTGAATGTGCTTTGTGTGAAAACAAGCTTCGATTTCCTCTCCTGCTTCAGGTGTATGATTTCAGCAGGTGGAGGACTTTGGTAATAAGACCCATATTCAAGGGCTTCTTTGTTTCTGCGGACCACCAGCTGGCCCTCCCTGCCCCCTCCGCCCCTCCCTGCCCCCTCCCCCCACCCCCCCTTGTAGAGGCCGATTAGTGCCATGGTTTTTCTGGTGTGTCCCGACTCCCCAGTCCAAAAAAACAGCCCATCCCCTCGCATTTGTACACATTAACACACACACACACACACACACACGCTCTCTCTCTCTCATACACACACCTCCCCTCTCTCTCACACACATATGCACGCAGTCATACGCGCACACACACACATTTCACTGGTCTCCTGTGGCACTCGCATGCCGCAGTCCCCTAACGTGACCGTTGGCCTCAGACACACACACACACACACACACACACACACACACACACACACACACACACACACACAGACACACACACAGACACACACACAGACACACACACACACACACACACACACACACACACACACACACACACACACACACACACATTACACTGCCACCAGACTCAGGATGAAGTCTCCGGGAAGCTTGCAGATTCCGCCTAGCAGTTGGGAATCTTGAGCACCCAGAGCAGCGCTTGACATTAAGCTTTTTGAGCACTTGTTCATCGGACAAGTGGGACTTTATTTTTCACTTCTCCCAAAGACTCGCCAACTTGTCCGAAACCCCCCATTTATGATCGAAATAGATTAAATTTGTTGTTGAATTTTCTGGATTTCTATTAGCAAAATGGTCTCATTAACAACGTAACCAGGATGGCCGGTGAGCATCATGCAATTTCTACTTCTATTCAGATCATTTTTTATTTAATTTTCTATTCCTCACATGTCCCTTCGGACAAGTGGATGGGAAATTTAACTCGTCCAACCAAAAAAATATACTTGTCCCGGACAATAGGACAAGCCTTAATGTCAAGCCCTGACCCAGAGTAAGTGTTCTGTGGTTCACCGAGTCACCCGGCAAAGCCCTTTCCCTTCCTCCTTCCTCCTTCCTGCTTTCACTGCTCCTTTTGCCAGACACTTCCTGTTTAGGAGCTGCGCTTAACAAACCCCAATCTCAACAGGGAAATGAATCTGATCAGCTGCGGTGTGGATTCGGAAGAGATACCGAGTCATGTGATTATGTCAGGCCAGGTGGGTATAGTGAGCTGCTTTATATAGTTTTGTGGCTGCGCTCTGTGCGTCTGTGGGCTTGTCCTTCTGAGTCTAAATCCAAGGCCTCATCGGAGCAGTGAGTGGTCCTGTTCAGGGCAGTGGGCAACTGTCTGTGTCTCTGTCCTCCTCTGTCTTCTCTGTCCATCTGTCTGTCTCTGGACGTGATGGATTCTCGGGCTATAATCTTTCGGGTAGGGGTCCCCAATCTTATCCAGAACGGGCCGGTGCAGGCTTTTGTTCCAACCAAGCAGCAACACACCTGATTCTACTAATCAAGGTGCTTAGCAAAGACGCTAGTGATTGATTAGTAGAATCAGGTGTGTTGCTGCTTGGTTGGAGCAAAAGCCTGTATCCACACCGGCCCTTTCTGGGTAAGATTGGGGACCCCTGCTTTAGAGCATATACCTGCCACTGCAGGAAATCCTTTAGTGCAGCAGGTGCAGCAGGACCTTGGATACACCGACTGGTGCCGATGTCTCAACACAATTTTTAAAAAAAAAGGATCATATTTCTCTTTAACAGTGGGCGGCCATTTTATTCTTCTTCATCTGCTTATGGGAGTTACTGTTACTTTAGGCTCTTTGTTTAGAGAACCGCACCTAAGAAATCATCCGGTCGGTACGATAATCTGACAAACCGAGAGGCCCGGGGCGTGCGGATGTGCGTGGGCAGCCTGGTGTGTGCTCAGCCTAAGCGGGGACCTCCAGGCGAACATCGCACACCTTGTGCTTTTGGGGAAACGGAGCCAAAGTCCACAGTGATTAGCCGCGCTGCGATATTTGTGTATAGCCTCTGTTCAAACGGCCTTTCTCCCAACATCCATGTATTGCGTTGGCCTTTGTTCCTTTTCATTGTAACCAGGCCTGCATCCGTGCTGCTTAGCCAGTGACGGGTGTCTGTTTGTGAAACTGTTTCAGGATGCAGTTGAGCTTGTGGTGATGACTGCATGTACCTGCGTGATTCAATTTGTTGGCACATCAGTCAGGCGCTTTAAATTAATACACCTGATTCAATATTTGGACTCATTGAGTCATTGTGTAATGGGAGCAGGACAGAGGATCACACACCTTTTCTAGATGTTTCACTCGTGCGCACATACACACGCATGCATACATACACACACACACACACACACACAACCACGCTAATAAAATGGCCACCTGACTGACAGAAATGGTCTTTCTGTGATGTCTCACGGGGCTCTTTCTGTCACTAGTTTATTGAGACTGCGCGGTAAGGAAAATTGATTGTTTTCCTTTGTTCTTGTTTGCTGGTTTGGTACTGCTGCTCCGATTCCCCCCAGCTGCAGGCCTGAAGGTGACTGCAAGGTCACCAGCTGAACGCTGAGGTGCTGATGTAACAAGGGCTCTGGCTGCCGCTCCAGTCTGATTGGTGGGCAGGGCAGGGAAGGAGTCTGATTGGTGGACAGGGCGGGGAAGGAGTCTGATTGGAGGGCAGGAGGGGGAGGAGTCTGATTGGAAGGCAGGAGGGGGAGGAGTCTGTTTGGAGGGCAGGAGGAGGAAGGACTCGATTAACAGCACCCTCCCCCTTATTGCTGAGTCACAGGAGGGCTGGCCATTGCGGGGTCACTGCAGGTCACTTCAGGCAACTGAAGGAGCTTGACGCACACCGTTCGAAACACGTGTCCTAAGACGAAAAAAGAAATCAATTAGGCCTTGTCAGTTGTCCTCTTTTCACCATTGTGTGCTTTAGCTTTAACTGGCAGCTGTTGCCCAGAGGAGGGGGCATTAATGTTCTGCAGGGCACACGCTGACTCGCCCTGGCCCGTCTGTCACTCCCCTCTCCTCGCAGTTTTCACCACAAAAATATCACAGTGCCTGTTTACTGAGACGCATTTGATCCGTTTTAATAGCAAATGCAGGCAATGATTTTTTTTCTTCCGTTTGGGCGGATCGTACTCATATTGTGGGCGGATCGTACTCATATTGTGGGCGGATCGTACTCATATTGTGGGCGGATCGTACTCATATTGTGGGCGGATCGTACTCATATTGTGGACGGATCGTACTCATATTGTGGGCGGATCGTGCTCGTTCTGTGGGCGGATCGTGCTCGTATTGTGGGCGGATCGTACTCGTATTGTGGGCGGATCGTACTCATATTGTGGGCGGATCGTGCTCGTTCTGTGGGCGGATCGTGCTCGTTCTGTGGGCAGATCGTACTCGTATTGTGAAGTCGTGACACGATGCATGTGTGTGACACTTGATATGCACGAGTTTGTTTGTGTTGCCATGGTTCGGTTTCACATGATGTCTGGGGATTTGTCTTGTTTGTTTAGTTCGCTGAACAAGGGAATGGCATAATCCTGCTCCGTGTGATCAGGTCCTGGAAGCTCTTAGCCTGAAAGTCCTGAAGAAGTAGGAACACTCTTGACTGGAAGTCACCCACGATTCCCGATAGGGTTAAGGCAATTTCTTGTCGACTAAATTTGCATCAGGTCAAGGCAAAAACAGAAAGAATTGAAATGGGAAATACATGTTTGCATTTTAGCTACCTGGATAGATTAAAAAGGCTGTTCGCTCCAACTGCGGTGCAGCCCAGTGCATGGCGCACACACACACACACACACACACGCACACACACGTTGGCACACGCACAGACGCACACTCAGCAGATCCGGGGAGCTTTGCTAACGCTGGTCTGCGGCTCTCCTGCACACGGCAGCAGATGCCACAGGGCTCCCGGCTCCGCCCTAGGAAACGTGCGGGGGCGGGGGGGGGGGGGGGGGGACCGGGGTCAAACCCGCTAATTATTCTGCCTTCGTTATGGGAACAAATTGGCTTATCCCGTAATCCCGATTAGTGCCATCTCAAGTCGCAGAAATTCCCCCGTAATCCGAGTTGACTCATACCGTATGCGCTAAGCTCAAAAACAATGACTTTTATTGGTTCCCCCGTCTCCCGCGGCTTCCCCTTGCCCGTATGTTTCGCTTTCAGACCGCTGAGCTGCACCCTAGACCCAACCCTCCTGTGACTGCACCCTAGACCCAACCCTCCTGTGACTGCACCCTAGACCCAACCCTCCTGTGACTGCACCCTAGACCCAACCCTCCTGTGACTGCACCCTAGACCCAACCCTCCTGTGACTGCACCCTAGACCCAACCCTCCTGTGACTGCACCCTAGACCCAACCCTCCTGTGACTGCACCCTAGACCCAACCCTCCTGTGACTGCACCCTAGACCCAACCCTCCTGTGACTGCACCCTAGACCCAACCCTCCTGTGACTGCACCCTAGACCCAACGACGAAGGGTTCACTGTGAAACTTGAAACTTTCAGTTCAGTTGCAGAAATTCCCTGTAAAGATTGACTATATGAATAGAACCTGGGTGTGCTTTTTTGGTTCCTGATTTGGTCATAGCCACTGTCCTGTTTACTCAGTCCAAGTGCAGAGAGGGGCAACAAGTCACGGGCCAGCTAATACATTTGCAGGTGGGCTTCCCTCTATCCACTCGCTGCGTTCGGAAGAGTCATTCTCTCAGCTAGCTCTCCAATCTGTACCCTGCTATATTCTAGTGTCTAACCTGTACCCCTGCTGTACTTTAATGCTGGGAAAGCACATTGCTTCTTCCGTGACTAGCATGTATATAGAGTGCACACATATGGTTAAAGTAAGGAAAAAATAGTTTAAACTTTTAATGGCGACCAAGGGACTACCATGAACTGGCCATTTCTGTAGGGTTCCTCTTATATGCCGTACCAGTAATTATAGTGCAGTTGTTCTGTTACTGTGTTTGCCTACAAGTTAGGCTAAAAGTTCACCCTCTGTCACTCCCCTCCCGGCCAGTTCAGCTGCTCTCCTGAACTTCTTGTTTAAATGTCCACTGACATCCGATCCAAAGGAGCTGGTGTGCAGTCATTTCTGTCTGGTGTCCGTGGAGACGCTTCGGCCGCAATCCCCCTCGTCGACCGAGGCCGGCAGTCCCATTGGCTGCGACGAGTATGAGGAATGTTATAAACGCTGTGGAACGCGAGGCACCCGGCCAATGCCGAGAGGGCGGACGCCACCACCGAGCCGTGGGGGTGTACGACCCCTTCAGGGTCAGAGGTCAGCGAGGTACGGTGACACTGTGATTCAGACCTCAGGCACGCACTGCCTGTGTACGAAATACACCAAGTTTTCTGACCTGGACACTTGCAGACTAACGTCTCCGTCCGCCAACCGTTTCAGTCCGGCAGCATCCAGAGGTCAGCGTGTTCCTTGATTAAAATCGGACACATTGCATTGGCCGGCGATGCTAAATAAGCTAATTTACTGTATCTAAACACAGCACATCTCTTACGTCCAACATAGGGCCTCTTTCCAGTGGCAATTGCCAGCTTCGATGGTGGGCCGTGATTGGTCCGGAGGTACGGTATTCGTCTCCTCATATCACATCTAGCCTGGGAGGAAGGTCTAAATGCACCCAATTAACCAAATAATCAGTTGGGGTGATTACAAACCCCGCAGGAAGAGGTCGTTCCCCCTGAAAAATAAGTGTGCCAACTCGTGGATTCCGCTTCCAACGTAGCCTTACACAGAGAAGCTGCCAAGTCAAACATGCGAAGCTGCCATTCATTTTTACCGAGCCATGACCAGAGAGCCAGATGCCCCATGCGCTTCTACTTATTCTACTTAATGGGTAAAAAAAAAAGAGGCTTTTTTGTGAAATATTGGTCTGAACAGCCTGCTGTCCTTACCGAACAATCGCTAACAAAATCGAGCAGAAACAAATTGAATGCTACCAGAGTTTATGCAAGGTTGTCATGGGGTTGCCTTGTAGTCCTGCAATTATGACTGATGTGAACTGACTCCAGAAAAACAAGGCAAAGCCGGCAGGTTCTGTAGATTGAAAAGGTGGGCACTGTGTTGTGCCGGCGTACACACAGGCTACGTGTGAGGAACCTGCACAGATCCAACATTGGCTTGATGTTCATAATGTGCCCCCAATTAATTTAATCCGATCCCACGGAGACCGATGCTTTTGTTTCCACGGGAGAAATGTTTTGTTTTTTGTTGCCGTGGCATGTGACAATGAAAATTTTGTGGTCCAGCTCCTGTGTCCACTCAGCAGAAGCAGATAGCCGGCGCTCGCGTCCTATGCCTCGGCTCTCAGTGCCAGACAGAGCTCTTTACAGATGAATCATTGACTTCCCTCGGCACTTCCCTCCTCGCCTCCCAAAGCCCTCCGCCACTTTGTCTCTTTCTGTCTCCATTCCCTTTCTCTTCTGCCTAGTCCACAAAGTGCCAAGGACAAAACCAATTATTCTCAGGACTGGAATGGCCATTGTTTACAATAATCGCGTGCAATCATTGAGATACGCAAGAATTACCCAGCCATATTTGCATTCTGTGCAACTGTCTTCCTTGCTCAAGGATGTAAAACCCTTCTCACACGGACGTTCAGGGAGAGCGATGCCAGGAACTCCCGGCCGAGAGTATAATATAAATCCACTGAAAATAAACTTTTATGTGTTTAGGCCCAAGTCTTGGTAGTTGCCCCAGATTTAAATCTGTTTTGACATGCAAACCGTTCTTGCTGTGTGTGTTTGGGGCCATCATGTCTTGACAGAGGAGGCTTGTTGAAGATAATTTCTTTTTGCTTGTCAGAAGCCCTGCTAATCTTCATAGTTTCCCTACCTTCAGAGATCCTCCTATCATTGCAGCACTCTTCAGCTGTGGAACACTATTAGCTCCTCCCCTCTGGTACATGCTCAACACAATGGAACTTCCATTTATTCTGATTAAAAATTTAATCTGTCTATGTCCTTTGATAGTTCCTTTGACCATTTTTGTTTTGCTACATTGGGAAAAGTCCTTAGACAAGTGGGACAATGAGGAAGACAGACCCATTTTCTGAAGCTGAGTCTGTTTGGCAAAACCCTCAGCGCAAGTAATTTCAATTGGACAGATGCACTGCAGGCCTGTTCCAAATTTAGTTTAGTTTAGATTAGGATGTTAATGCCTGTGCTTTCAAACCCAACCAAAAGTCCCAGACCAATGCCTTTACAATCTCATGGCTCAAAGACCGCCTTCCATGGCAGGTCTATGGATTGATCCATGAGCACTGAGTAGTAAAGTAGGTTAGATTTCATCAAATGACGCATTGGAAATAAAATCAAGCCTGGGTGACTATATAGCAGGAAAATGAAAATCCTGCTGATGTGGAACATATTATTGTGAGAGGTTAACCCCCCCCCCCCCACACACACACACACACACAGACACACACACACACGCACACACGCACACACACACACACACACGTCACTTTCAGAAGCCTGTGTCCTTCTGCGGCATCTGTTTTATGTCTGGGGGAGCTAAAAGTCTAACTCGTGTTAAATCCAAGATGTAAAATATGCTGTTGGGTTTTGCTTCCCGATCGGCCGGGGGACTGTCCTCCACCCCACTGCCCATATGGAAAACACACAGTGGTTAAGAGGTCCCAACCCCGGGCACTCTGTCCTCCACCCCAGAGAACTTCATCCGATGTAAAATTATCTATATAGTGGTGTTTTCTTTTGGCGGTTTCTGTGTGTATTCCTATGTACAACCTCTCTCACTTGACAAGTCTGACAAGTTATTTCCCAACGCACCAATATGACGATGTGCTGCGCCGTAAATGCAGACTAACGGGGAAAAATGTCGCTTTTCTTTACCTTGAGGTGGGAAATGCTGAGCTAGGCAGAGGAGATCTCATCAGGAGATTGCGGAATGCGCTGAAATGGAAATTGATTTACAGTGCTCGTGATCGTACAATGCGTTCCTCGTTCCACAGGGGGCTCGGTGGGGATGGGAGGGGTCTCTAAGTAATTTTGATGGGGTAACGATCATGTTATCGCACTTTTGCTGGGAGGGATATGAAATGTGGAGCTCCTGATGCAGAATGAAATGTGCACATATGCTTGGCCATGGGGAATCCATCTTCAGGGTCCATAAAACGCACAACTGATTCACGACTCATGGCTGGCTGTCTTTTTATCGTTTTTATTTTTTTAGATAAAATGGTGTCTCCTCCTGCTAAGACTGTAGACAGGCTCCCATTTGTGTGTGTGTGTGTGTGTGTGTGTGTGTGTGTGTGTCTGTGTGTGTGTGTGCGTGGGTGTTGGGGTGAGTATGCATCTGTGTGTGGGTGTGGGTCTTGGGGTGAGTATGCAAGTGTGTGTGTGTGTGTATGTATTGGAAGCTTATTTCTCAGTTGTTTGTTAGCTCTAAATGGTTGTTTACTATTTTGCAAATCCCCTCTCGGGAATGAGCTGTACTAAGTAATAAGGATGGCCAAGGGCGGGCTGCATTATTATATTATTATATATTATTATATATTATTATATATATGCATTATTCAGTACATCAGGAGAGGAGGTCTCTGGGGCTTTATTGGCATACATGAGTTCCCTGATATGGCGAGAGGCCAAGCTGAGTGAGTATGCACCTGGAGAATCCCGCCCCGCATTCTCCATCCTTTAAACCATATCGCCAAGCTGGAAACCAGCACCAGTACAGCTTTTTTATTTTATTTACTCCCCTTTCTGTTCTCACGGCTCCTGAACCCTGAGCCACTATCGAGCGCTGTTGGTGGCAGGTAAGTGTCGTTGGCGGCTTTGAAAGCGAGACTTGAGCTTCCCTATTTGGCGTCACGTGATTTGGGACTGGGGGAGGGAGCACTAGCCCTTAGTCTCCACAATCCACTGAGCTCATTAATTAACTGGGCTGTAGGCTCCAATAAGAAGCACTGCTGGACAGAGACACAACCCTGGGACTCAGGGTTGCATTATAGATACTTTTTATGTTTTCCCTTTGAAGAATCTGTACAAAACACCTGATGTTCACCCTTGAACCTTTTCGTAAATGCTCATGTAGAACAAATTTTGTGAGACCACCCAGATAGCAGCATTTGTTTTCTAATTTGTTTTGCCGAGACTAGCAGCACATGCTAGTTGTCCACCCGTGAATTTTAAGGACGTACCTCACAATTTGCGCTTTACGCTCCGTTTGTTTGCATTAAATAATTCCACAGAAGACCTGATGCAGTTGTTGCCAGCTGTATACTACCTTTGCTCAGATGGATTTTGTCAACCTTCTTTCATTTGCCTAATGTTCAGAAACTAAGGCTACGAAATTACATTGGAATATGAATTTTATGGATTTTTCGTTATTCATTTGCATTATCGTTTCGTTTGCATCATCAGAGTTTTGAATTTCATTCATATTTAAACAAGTATTAATATTTGTGTATTCATTTACATCCCTAGCAGAGACCCTTACTAAGGGTGCTATATTAGGCCAGTCCAACTGTTCTGGAGGGATTGACCTGACGTACCTTTTCCTATTCAAAACAATCCTCTCTGTTCTCTCAAATTTGACCAGTTGGTTATCATGTCATTTGCGAAAGAAAAAGCTTTAGGACTCTGGCTCATGTGTTTAGAACAGCTTACCCAATCAAACTTCTGCATGGTCGTGCATCACAGAGAAAGCAAATTGGATAGAACTGGCCAGGCCTTGGCTCAGCTCGTCCTTTTTCCGTCGGCAGAAAAGGGCTATTTCTGTGCTATATCAGTTCAAGGTACCAGCCAGGTGAACACCCTAACCAACACTGCTATCCCGCGTGCTGATATACCTTTGCCTTCCTGTGTTTTTACCCTAACCAACACTGCTATCCCGCGTGCTGATATACCTTTGCCTTCCTGTGTTTTTACCCTAACCAACACTGCTATCCCGCATGCTGATATACCTTGCCTTCCGGTGTTTTTACCCTAACCAACACTGCTATCCCGCATGCTGATATACCTTTGCCTTCCTGTGTTTTTACCCTAACCAACACTGCTATCCCGCATGCTGATATACCTTGCCTTCCTGTGTTTTTACCCTAACCAACACTGCTATCCCGCATGCTGATATACCTTGCCTTCCTGTGTTTTTACCCTAACCAACACTGCTATCCCGCATGCTGATATACCTTTGCCTTCCTGTGTTTTTACCCTAACCAACACTGCTATCCCGCATGCTGATATACCTTGCCTTCCTGTGTTTTTACCCTAACCAACACTGCTATCCCGCATGCTGATATACCTTTGCCTTCCTGTGTTTTTACAAGACCCAACATTTTGTGAGCAGTTTTTCTCGGGGGGCCTTCATTATGAAACTCGAATTGGGGGACGGCCTCATTCCTCTTAATGACAACAGCTGTGCTCCTGCTTGCTTTACAGCGCCAAGGATTATACCGCTCACCATTCTGCTCTCCCTGGCAACGGTTACTGAGAGCAGGGCATTAAAAAGATCCTGACTCATCATAATGCACATAGTGGGAGAGACGGATAGAAAGAGAGAGAGAGAGGGGGGGCAAAGAGAGGGAGAGATGGGATCACAGTAAATAGGTGCAAGTGTGGATAAATCGATGCAGCCCTGAGAGCTGGGTTTGATGGATCGATCCATTAATCCAGCGCTGGGGTTGATGGATCGATCCATTAATCCAGAGCTGGGTTTGATGGATCAATCCATTAATCCAAAAATGGGTTTGATGGTTCGATCCATTAATCCAGAGCTGGGTTTGATTGATCACACTGTTAATCCAGAGCTGGGTTTCATGGATCACACTGTTAATCCAGAGCTGGGTTTCATGGATCACACTGTTAATCCGGAGCTGGGTTTGATTGATCACACTGTTAATCCAGAGCGGGGTTTGATGGATCACAGTTAATCTGTACTATCACGTAAAACAGGGAAATATCTGCATTGGCCCACATGGTGCTTCATATCGGTCCTAGAACTGTCATATTGTGCATCCCTACTAATTTTACTAATCTAATACTTTACATTTCTCACTTGATCCAATCAAATCTCTTTTTCTCGAGCGGCCGTTCTTCTCTGGGTGTTCTGGGGGACCTAAATTTCTTAAATTACTTGATAAAATTGTTAGAATGCTCATTTGATATTGGGGTAACATGTAATCGCATCAATGTCAAAAAGACTTGAACGTTAAATTATGTTGATTTGGAAGTAACATTAGCTATAGATCTTTTGATTGGCAGTGAACAGCAAAGCTGTTATTCAACACTAGCTAATTTCCCGGAGTGACTGTTAGCTGTTATTGTTTAAGGGTTTGGGAAATGCCGACTTGCAGAAATGCGTACGTGCACACACAGGCTATGCTGATGTGTCCTCCGTGCGAGTGCGCCCGAGCGTGCGTGCACACCTGCCCCGCTCACCAGCTGATTGGAGAAGGCGTGGTGCCGCGCGAAAGGCGGAGCGTGGACGGCCGCTCACTGCACACATCAGGGCGGGGGAGGGGAGAGAACCTCTGTACAAGGAAGGCTTAATACATGTGTCATAACCAAAATACCAAAGTACCAAAATACAGAGCACACAAACATGTGTCTCACACACACACACACACACACACACAAATACTCAAACACTGTCATACACACATAAATACTCTCATATGCACGCATCATACAAATATTCAAACTGTTTGAGTCTCTCTCTGATACGCGCAAGAATCATACAAGTACGTGCAAACAAACACCAGAACGTACTCTGCATTTTTCACATGCGTGTATCATGCATGTATGTGTGCACGTTCAGTTCCTCAGTTCATCGCAAGCTTAAGTGCAGGGGTCTCTGTAAACTCGGGCCAATCCTGAGGCCAGTCCCCACGGCTCATTCATAGTCTAAATAGTTGAGATCGTACTCTGACCTGTGAACAAATGCGGCTTTTCCTGTTCTCTTTAAATTTGTTTTCATTTCATTCAGAAAACTTGTTCTTCCAACGGCTTAGCAAGGAGCATTTCACAGCCTATAAACGCGACTCAAAGGTGACCTCATCGCTATTCACGACAGCCTCTGTTAATTTAATAAGCACCCTGTGAACAGCAGGTGCAATGCACCACTTTAAGCCCACTGTACACTGAACAATACGCCGTTTAACGACAGAATGGGCGACTCCCTTTGCGGTGACAATAGCCCAGTCATGTCCGCCGTGTGTTGTGAGACCGCACTGTCCTTCATTTGCTGTTGCTAAGCAATTACACCGCTGCTATCTGGAGTCGCACAGTGATTGGACAGCTCGTACGGCGTCCATGTTTTCCATCCCAGCTTACATGCCTTCAGTTCTTCACCACAACAGCAAAATCTCAATTGGAAGGTCGTTCTCATAAAATAAAAATATTGTAGGTTTCTGAATTCAACTCCTGTGATTTGAAGAAGTGTTCTGAATTTTTTACTTATCCACAGGGGGAAATTTGTTGGTCTTGACAAACTAACATGTTCAATTAAAATGCATTACAACAATAGCTTGTAGGTAAACATGATACAGCACAGAGCAATGGGCCGGTAGTGCTATATTGGACTGTGAATGATTCTAATCTTAAGAGAGGTGCAATGCAAGGTTTTTTTTTTTTTTTTTTTTTTGTTTCTCCTGGAAATCTTTTTCTCTCCTTTTCCAGGCAGTCCAGCTTCGTTACGTCTTCATTTAATATTTTCTCAGCAACCCTCTGACTCTTGCTGTGCGAAATGAGATGTTGTGTTTTCAGGTCCGTTGAGCTGTTGACACATCTCTCTTTGATGTGGCCATTTGCTTAACTAGATCATGATGAGATACCTAGAGCCCTTTTGATTGAGTTGCGCTCTGTCTTGTTTTTGTTTCAACATCCTGCAGTTATTTGCTGTTACCCAACTTAAGGCCCTGGTGCCTTGCTATACCCCCATCTGTGGCTGAGCGGGAACATAAGAAGGTTTAGTCCCATCTTGGCTCAAGTTTTTGGGATGTGTGGATTGGCATATGGGGCTCACTGCTCTCTCTGTGCAGCTGAGGAACACCCCAAACCCAGATAAGAGCTTCTGAAAATCCCTGCCCAGCCCGGACAATCGCTCCTCTCTGGAGTTGAGACCAGCACTTTTGGAGCAGCTGGATTCTGACCCCCCCTATATCCGCCGGGCCAAAATCATTCCAGACCCTCACCGCTGGCTGGGTCTGCCTCCGTCAGCAGATCCTTTTCTGGGCTAGATTTGCTCAGCCTGGAGCCCATTGTGCTCTTGTTTTCAGCTCTCTGTTTGCTCAGCACTGCCCCGGTTAGTCACAGCCCTCCCTGGCAGCAGAAATGACCATTCAGGAAAAACATCTCTACAGCTTCAAGCAGAGTGACCCATTGTCTGAGTACACAGAATAAGACCGAGTCGCGATTAAGACATAAAGTTGACCCGGATAACACAGCTTTGAGTGAGCCAGCTTGACCACGTCGCACATTCAAGGCGCTAAATCTGGTTTCCTTTACCGCCGCTTGTAATTCACTAGCTGTCATACATTGAGCTCTTGGCCATTTGACCTTCCTTCCTCAGAAGCGAGTGCTTCGCAGTAGCCGTGTTCTCTGGGTGTTCCACCCGCAGTATCAGGTGTTCGGTACCTGTAGTCCTGTCAGAGGCCCTCCAGAAGATCCTGATAAATGGGCTTGGAGGACCTGACCCTGGTGTAAGAAGTGGAACGGGGAGCAGAGACCATCAGCACAGCGTAGAGACCACACGGGAGCTTTCAAACCCTTCCCCCGACCGCCGTCCCTTTTCCCCCCTCTCTCGGTCCCTGTTCTCCTTGCCCGCATCTCTTTCATTCCTTTATTTCTTGCCCAGTTGTTTCCCTCTCCCAGTCTATCCCCTGTCCTCTGCCTGCACCCTCTCTCTTTCCTTGCCGTGTCCCCTCTCTGTGTTGGTGTACAATAGGGAATCCCTGGGCAGTCCTCTGGCCTGATTGACAGCTATGCGCTAGGCTTTTGACTGAAGAGTCTTTGTTCCTTGGTAAGAAAGTGAAGAGACAGTGGATGATGGAAGGGGTCGCCATGTGATTGAGGTTTGCAGTTCCACTGTTGGAAAGACTGCACTTTCCATTAGATACAGTGAAGAGGATGTCTCCTTTTACCTTTTCAGCCAATCCATGATGTCTCATGTACTGGAACCCGTTAGACCTTTCAGTGGTGTGGAGACCAAGGTAGTGTAGGCATAGGTCTCATAGTACAGAGAATCTCCTCTCCTAATTTACATGGTAGTTGGCTGATACCATTCAAGGTTGCAGTCGCTGAGGGCTTGGAGACTTGGGGACTATATTCGTTGACGGATGAATGGCAGACTGACCCTGGGTCAGTAACAGCATTTGTCACAAAGCTGCTGTGTGTAGAAGTCAGGTTGACTTGACTGATGCTGGGTCACTGTTTGTCTGGTCACTATTAATTCAGATTCTCAGATTTCAGACTGGTTTTGGCCAATCAGTAGCACTAATTGTTCAGTTAATTACCTGGGAGAAAAGAAAACCAGGCCCAGATTTGGATTCAAAGGCCGGATTTGAGTATCCGTGTCCTAGAGAAACTGTACAGCACTGGCAGTGCCAAATATTGGTAATGTTGTATTTGAGTTTGCACTACATGTCATGTGTATTGCATAAAACCTGAGGTAGATTTTTTTTATGTCAGGTGCCCCTTCTAAAAGAGTTTTTGATCTCAATGAGGTATTCCTGGTTACATAAAGGTTAAATAAAAGCCTGGGTTATATCTTGATAAACGGAGATTATATCTATTAGGTGACATCCCTGGCAGTGATGATCATCCATTAGGACCCACGGCCAGTGATCTCACATAATCAATATCATCTATTCCCTGAATTCTGCCAGGGTTGGATTTTCTCCTCTGATCCGAATCCGCACCACCCTGAACCGCCTCTGCAGCCGAGTCGGGGTTCTGTGCCGGGAAACATCCCAAATTAAAACGCATGAAAGCAAGCCCCCTTTCTGGCCCCTGAAAAACAGGCGGCCATCACAAAAGTGCGTTTCACCCCCGCCCCCCCACTCTTTCTCTGCAGTGTCAGAAGTGTTCGAACTGGAGGGAGAGGGGAGTTTTGAATACGGGACTGGGTCAGGGATTGAGGCTGCGGTTGGGGGGTACAGATAGGGGTGCATGCCTGTGTGAATGGGTTCGGACAATGGGTTAGGATTCCATCGGTGGGACGGAGAGAAAGAAAGAGGGGGGGGGGGGAGGAAAGGAGGAGAACGGGTCCCATCCCCCTCTCGCTTTATCCACCACTGAGCCACGCTCTGCTCCATTGTTTTGCTGGCAGAGCAGGAAGTGGAGGATTCGGTTGCCTCAGGTAGGCAGTAACAGGGCAGGTCGTCCGTATGCAAATCTGTAGTTCAGATGTAAATGCATTGTGTTCGCTCTCTTTCTCTCTCTGACTCGCTCACTTCTTTCCTTTTCTCCTCTCACTCACACTCTTCTCTCTCTCTCTCCTTTTCTCCTCTATGTCTCTCTCTTGCTCTCTCTCTCACACACACACACACACACACACACACACACACACACACGCACTGTGGAAGGAAAACCCAATAAAACCTCCCTGCTGAATGCGTGACATTGTTCCCCAACACACCAGCTCAGAGGACGTGGATAGATGGAAGCCTCTAATTAAAACTGCATGCTGCTGATGGCAGTTGGTCTCCGCATTGGATTTCAGCAGTGCACAGTGTGCTCTGGGAGATTGATGGCATTGTGCTACAGGCTGTAGAGCTGTGGGACTGTAGGGTATATTGTACACGTTGAAGCTGTTTCAGTGCAATTTGTGCCTTTTATCACGTTCTTTGGCGGCCTGCCCATGAAGGTGAAAGTAGTGCGCATCGCTGCAAATTCCGTGTGTGTGAGTGAGCGACACAAAAACTGTCCGCGCACGCTAGAAAAATTCTGCACGCACAAACACTCGTCCGCACTCGATGGAGGAGTGCGATCGCGGCGTCTGGTTTTTGTGCTGCAAAAAGAGCGCTGCTGTGGCGCTTTCTCCCTCCTTGCAGTCGTTCTGTGTGTGAAGCGTGGTGCGTTCTGGGTAATGGCTTGATTGTAGTGCGGCTGAGAGATAAACGAGTCACTTGACTAGAACACTGAGCTCTCTGTCTTTTGCGAGCCCCACCCTGCCCCCCCCCACCCCACCCCCCATGCACGCCTCTCCTATATCTCTTCTGTGACTTCCGACCCGTAGGTGTCTCGGTGCTGTAGCCTGTAAGAGCACCGTCCCTACGCTCACTGCGAGCCGCGACATCAGCGGTTTGAATCCGGCCGCTCGACCTTTGTCGCACGTCTCTCCCTCCCTCTCTCTCTCTCGCTCCCATTCTTCCTGTCACTCCACAAGTTTTCTGTGCTGTCCAATAATGCTGAAAAGCCCTCAAAATATAACTTACAAAAAAAAAAAGGCTTTATCATATCTACTGTGACTTTCTCACTCTTCTTTTTCAGGTCATTAAAATTTCCCTTCTCATTTAACACATCCTTCTCCTGTCAGTCCCATAATTTCCAGCTCTACTTCGTCCCGGCCTCTGTCAAAAGAAGATGGAAGACACAGAAAAGATGATTTTTATTTTTATTTTTTAATTTTTTAAAACTTGTGCGAGTGCATTTGAAATTCTTTGTGAAGTTCAGGACTGTAACACTCACTCCCAAACCTTTTCAAGCCCATAGTTTGAAGTTTCCATGTTGGAACAGCCATCTCTCCCATATGGATGTTATCTTTTCTGATTATAGCTTGCCAATAAAGTCACTATGAGGAAATATATTTTATGGTATTTCATTGTAAACGGTTAAAGGTTATCATGTACAGACTGGTGACAACGTAAAGGAAAAACCCCTACAGTGAGGGTGTCCAGTGGCTCTGTTATCCTGTGGGGGGCATTTTCCTGGCATGGTTTGGGGGAATAACCTTTGGAAAAATGGTGTTCCATCCCTCCAGTAGAATTCCAGAGAGTAGGATCTATGCTAGACTCGTGGTTGAATCTATGCCAAGATGCATTGAAGCTGTTCTAGTGGCTCGTGGTGGCCCAACACCTTACTAAGACACTTGGTTTTTCCTTTAATTTGTCTGTATATATATTTAATATATGACTAGCAATACTATCACTGATATCCTTTTGGCGTGGCCATTTCACTGAACCTTCAGGATATTGAAAAGAGTAATTTATTATTCTTTGGCTCCAGAAGATGATCACTAATAAGCAGACCCTGAGCCTCTACTCATTTGAGCCAATCCGGGGCCTTCAAATTCAAGAAATACCTTCTAATCCTTTCCAATGCAGACAGATGGACTGTAAGCTGGCAGTACTTGAGAAGCTGGCGAGGTGATCCTGTACCACCAAAGACATTTATGCTCCCAGTTTGAATTAAATAAAGAACAAGATGACTCAATGCACAATGAAATGAGACAATCATTTCACCCAAATAAGACCCGATGGTCCGGTTCAAGCATTTAATAGAAAATTGTGCCCAACCTTTTTTTTTTTTTGCCAAAAGATAATTAATCTGGTGTTCATTAATTTAATCTAATATTCACTGTTTGAGAACGGTGGGAAGACACAAGACTTAAAAGCCTTCCGTGAGGATATGTGATTACGGTTTTCACAATCATAAAGTTACAAGGGGACATAATTATTGTGGAATATTTTCTAAAAGATCTAAACTAAATGTATATATATTTTTTCTTTCAACTTGATCAAAATTTTTTTTGTCAGCCCCAAAGCTGTCATACTGGATATTTCTTTCTCTCTCACTCACTCACTCTCTTCTCTCTCTCTCCTTTTCACCGGATTTTCCGACAATCTACATTAATTTTGAATTACTGCAGCATTTGTAAAATCTGCATTAACATCACTTGTCAAGCATTTAAAGTAATGGATGCACTGAAATTTAAATGTCAGGCTTAATTTCTGTGAAAACATTGGTTGACGGTTGATAAATGATTGAACTGTCATTCAGTGCCATTTTTAAGTGCTTGGAATGGTGATTATAGGCGAATCCGCAAAAAAAAGATGTTTACCTTTTAAACGGCTGCAGGTCTCTTAATTGCTTGCGTGAATGAGGTCCTCTCGTTAGAATATCCGCTACAAAGAGTGTGAAATGAGTTTCCCTTGACAATGAGCTTTGAGAAATGAATACAAAAAAGACACGATTATGGAATATGAGAAGCTCTTTGTTGCAGAGAATGACTTGACATGAGGATTAGCTGACTTGGACACTTAAAGCCGGTTTTGGGGGTGCCTGTTTTTCTCATTAACACCCTTATTATGTCCCCAGCTGTCACATGGGAACACTCTTACCCCCCCCCCCCCCCCGCGCCCCCCTGTCCTTCTGGTTTAGAGCTTCATCACCCCCCACCCAACCCACCCCCCAGCTCCCCTGCCAGTGTGCCAATTATTCACCCTAACAAGTCCCACGATGAGGACTGCGGTGGGTGGGTGGGTCGGTGGGTTGATGATGTCACACCTCCCTATTAATCCTCAGGGAGAACATTGTGGGGGTTGGGTGGGTGGGCGGGCGGCTAGGCCCCCGTTAATCTTCTTTTTTTTTTCCCCCAGAAGGTTCTAGAGGGCTCCGGAGGGCCTCGGACCGGCCTCTTTTTGCACGACAGCCACAGCCTGAAAATAACCTTATAAAACTGGGGGGGGGGGGGGGGTGGTGAACAAAATGCAAATGGGGGAGCCCCCAAACGCAAATGGCGACCAACCCCGGGAGGGGGAAGGCTCGTATGTCAGACCCCTCAGCTCACACACACACACGAGGACGAACAGGCCTGCGCTTCTGCACCAGGGAGATAAGAGCCCACAGAGAACGGCGAACAACAAATATCGCCGTGCTCGTTTTGTTTCTCGCGTATCGCCGCCATACCCCCCCCTCCGTCTCTCGCTGCTCCGCACACAGTGCTCAGTGGCTGCTGTCTGAGCTCTGCTCCACAATAATGGGCCCTAATGTAAATTAGCAGAACACAGGTGGACAAAACGATGCCTTTTGCACCGATAGGCTGTGCCCTCCGCTGTTATGTAGCCTGTTGTTTTCATAACGGGCCATGGTTTAGACTTGCGCAAGCGTTTATTTTCAACCACCGGAAATAATTTATCTGGAAGGAAAGGTTTTTATGCGCACCTAGCTATGTATGCTTTTGTGTGGTCTAAATTTCCACGAAAGGCTGATCTAAAACCACTTCGCGACCCTAACAATTTTTTTTGTTTTGTTTTGATAGTAGCGAAAGGGCTGGCTAACATGGACACATGCTCACAGCTTCAGTGCGCTGATAGCGTGGACTGTGATGGGATCTTTCTGGCGCTCCTTGTGAACCCGTCTCAGACAGTCGAGTTGCGCCACCCCAGTTTTCTCCTTCCGATAATAGTCTGCATGGACTGTCCCTGGTGTGCGACTGTGAGAGCGGCAAAGGTGTACAGGCCAACGTGCTGATGCGCTACCTGTACCCGCCTCCTGCTCGGTAACTGACCAATCGAGTGAGGGCAGCAAGCAATGACTGCCAGGTCACATGGCAAATGCAAAATATTTATATTGTTTTCTCGTTGTTGAGACTGGACAAGTTGTTGTGATTATAATCCAGTCATTGTTTAAATGAGGGCCTTTGTTTTGGCTCTCTTAATGGCTCTTCCCGAAAGTATCGTCTGTAGTTTACGGTCATCCTTTGACCTTTTATTTGGTGTCGCGTTCTGTGGAAAAAGAGGCAAGTCCTTTTCTTGAATGTTTGTCATACACAGCAAGCACATACACAGGCAACGGTCGTTAAAAGGCCGCATTCTCTCTACCTCCCATGTGTCTGGGCTTTGCCTTATAATGGGTTCGGCCTCTATTTGCAGATGTGGAGTTATGACTAGTTCTCTCATCAGAGCCAGACGTAGATCCAGCTGCATGCTTGCGTTTCCTGTCTGCTCGTCTCCGTCAGGTTTTTGGCCAGAATAATTGCAGTGTATGTTAAAAAAACAACAACAAAAAAAAAACCGGAGGGTGGCCATTTTGAGCTGTGGTTGCCATATAGCAACGGGCGAGTCACGGGGCGGGGGCTCTCTTTGCTTTTTCCGTTTGCCGTGATCTTCAGCTCCACGTGTTGCTCGTTGCACACAGAGGGATAGTAAGGTGTCCAGTGGATTGATTAAGATCACACGTGAGGAAAAAGCATGATGACGTTTACGGGGTCTGGTGAATAAAGGGTGCCGTGGCCTCCTTTCCGCCCTGTTATATATTCTCTGAACATTGACTTGCTTTAGTTCATTTGCTTGATGCATCCAAATAATGTAAAAAAAAAAGAAAAGTTTTGTACTATGTTGTCATTGCAACTGTAAGTATAGGCCTATTCGCTTTGCAGTAACGGGAGCGCTATGTGAAAAATGTGGGAGCTAACCACTTGGCTAGTGTACATCAGTGCTGATGCTGAATGAAAGTGTAGCTGCGCTTCTATTCTTAGTCACGTTTACCCGATTCCCCTGACCTGGAAGTGAACCGTGAGCATTTCTGAGGGAGATGTGAAGTTCAGATTCCAGCTTTTTCTCTCCGAGAGAAAGTGTGTGTCTGGCCCCCCAGTGCTAAGCCCGCTGCTTTCCTGGGTAAATATTATTCTGGGCTCTGGCTGACTTGGTTTCACCCTGTAGCTGAGACGAGCATCACTGACTGCAAAGAGCGCGCGTGTGCACGTGTGCATACGTGCTTATGTGCGTCCGTATGCGCGCGCCATACCCTACCATTTTGAAAGGTTCTGTTCTTTCTTGATCAGCTATGGCACCCCAGAACCGTGTACGGCATGTATGGAGGGGGAATGAGTCGGGCTGGTTTCCCGGTGACGGGCAGGACTGCATGCTGGGAAGGGACGGTGCAGAGGGATGCAGATGCCATAGGGTGGTGTTCAGCCTGCCCATGTCCAGGGGATCCACTCCTGTGTTTTTTTTATTTCCAGCCGCGATGGTGCTGTGATGGTATTACTGCGCCTCTCCTGCTAAGCTGCTGCATCGGTGCTGGCCAGCAGGGGGCAGTGTTGCAGGACGAGATGGGGCAGACCTATACTAACATTTCTTTGTGCAAGGAGCACATGTGCTCCTAAGTTGAAAAATTTAGGAGCACACAATTGCGTCCCAATTAGTAGACGTGCTCCGAAATTGGTATTTTTCCAGTTAGCACACATCAATTTTGAGGCGCAAATTCAGATAAAAAGGGGAGCACTTGTAGAGCCCTGTAGGGTTTGTATTTTTCGAGGAAGTTGGATGGGGATCAGAATCACTTTAATAAAGCATTTTGGAAAAAAAGAAGAAGTATCCGGCAGTAGTAAATGGGAACCTTTGTGATGGTTAATCGGTGTCCCCACGGAGGGGTGATTATGTTACCTGTGTGGCCCATCTCGCCCTGGAGCACACTCAGAGTGGAGAGGGGAGGAGAGCGAGACACACATCAGTACAAGGCTCCTTTAATCCCCCTCAGTCATTGAGGAATGAGACAGAGGAGAGGGTTTTAAGGTTTGGGCCCCTCAGATTAAAGACTCCATCTCCTGGTATTACAGATCCTCATATATCTAACTGATATGATTTCAGTAAGGGGTTATGATAGAAGGAGGGCTTAAGCTTCTGTTGAGATTAGTTTGTGTGTGTGTGTGTCTGTGTGTGTGTTTGTGTGACAGAGAGAGGGGGAGAGAGATGAGAATCCGTGGTGTGTGTGTGTGTGTGTGTGTGTGTCACACAGACAGACAGAGACCTGCTCTCTCTCTCTCTCTCTCTCTGCACCCCGTTCGCCCAATCGCCTTTTCACCATCTAACCTTGGTCCAGGCAGCGCATCACATGACCCCTCCTGGATAAGCTTTCGGGGCCCTGTTTCTAATGCCGGTGGTTCCTTGGAAACACTGGGGTTTCCCTGTACCGGCCCTCATAAATCTCCCAGAATCTCCCTGCCCCGCCCCACCTGTTTGATGTTTCTCCACAGCTCTCTGGCACTCTGCAAGTTTTGGGCTCTTGTGTCCCAGCTGGGTGGGGTGGGCTGAGGGGACTAGCCGACACCCGATACCTTTCACCTGTTCCACGCGAAAGCCGTCTTCCAGCTGCCCGGGTCTGACTCCCACAGTGCTGGCCTGCCTGGCCACACTGCTGCCAACTACAAACGTTTGTCCAGTATAAGCCACCGTAGACAAGCTTGTGCCCTGTTACTGTTGATTTTCAGCGCATTTCACCGTGTTGCTGTGACTTACAGTGGTTACAGAGCGTTTAAAACAGGGAGCAGACACGTACGAGGGCGGACAGACTGCTGGACAGTCCGTGGACTTTTGCCTTTCAAAAGTCGAGCGTACCGACCCCCCCTCTTTGTAGACTACATTTCCCATAATCTTTGCGTGCAAATTGCAAACAACAATGGCGTCCTTCATGGAATAAGATTACCATATGCAGAAGGTACGCTTGTAGGTGAAACGACAGGTCCGTGCGACTGCTGCGTGGAATGCCTAGGCGGAGGTCCGCTCAGGGTCAGTTTTGGGTCTTTTATGATGTCATTTACGTCCACGCGGACCCTGTGGGTGAATTGGCCTTTACTGTCCTCCCCAATAATGCAGACTTTGGTTATTCTGCTGAATTTTGTCTATCCATGTATTTTTTGTGCCGGTTTTATCAAACGCTGGAACGGTTGGGAAGAGCTCTGGACGAGAGTGCAGCGCCAGGCCAGTGGAAGCGGGATTTATAAAGCCTTTATAGGCACTGGGAGAGGTATAAAGAGGAATAATTAAGGGGACTTGGAATATGAGTGACGTGTGATGAACGACCCAGACTGGATTTCCCCCTTGAAAGGCTTTCAAAATGTCAGCTTTACTTTTATTTTGGTTATTTAAGCAGTCCTTTTGAGATTCTTGAGTTTGTTCCAGTCTTTGGGTTTTTAAAAAAAATTTTATTTTAATTTTTTCCTGGGACAGCTTCTTGCTTGTGTTTGCAGGCTTGCTCTGTCTTTTGCATGCTGTATCCAGGGAATTGTGCGTGCTGAAGGATTAAAGTACAATTGGAAAAGTTTGAGTGCGCTCTGCGAAAATTAATTGTGAAAGAATCTATTGAATGTCGCCCTTGAACTCCTACTGTGGGGAAACGAGGGCCTCTGTCCCGGGGGTGTCTAACCAGCCCTGTCTGAGTGCAGTTTTGGCTCCCGGCAGCCGATCCAGGCTTTGTTTACCCCCAATCTCAATCTTAATCTCAATCTCAAACATTATGCGAGGAATGATTCTGATGTCAACGATTTTAAGTGATTATAAACTGTCCTCTCTCCTCCCAGCCTTTTTTCCGGCTGCTGAACCTGCGGAAGCTGGGCCTGAGTGACAATGAGATCCAGAGGCTCCCCCCCGAGGTGGCCAACTTTATGCAGCTGGTGGAGCTGGACATCTCCCGGAATGGTGAGATGCACGCACGCACGCGCAAACGCATAGACACGCACGCACGCGCAAACGCATAGACACGCACGCACGCGCAAACGCATAGACACGCACGCACATGCAAACGCATAGACACGCACGCACATGCAAACGCATAGACGCACGCACGCGCAAACGCATAGACACGCACGCACGCGCAAACGCATAGACACGCACGCACGCGCAAACGCATAGACACGCACGCACATGCAAACGCATAGACACGCACGCACATGCAAACGCATAGACGCACGCACGCGCAAACGCATAGACACGCACGCACGCGCAAACGCATAGACACGCACGCACGCGCAAACGCATAGACACGCACGCACGCGCAAACGCATAGACACGCACGCACGCACGCGCAAACGCATAGACACGCACGCACGCACGCGCAAACGCATAGACACGCACGCACGCGCAAACGCATAGACACGCACGCACGCGCAAACGCATAGACACGCACGCACGCGCAAACGCATAGACACGCACGCACGCGCAAACGCATAGACACGCACGCACGCGCAAACGCATAGACACGCACGCACGCGCAAACGCATAGACGCACACGCAAACGCATAGACACAAACACACGCATACAACCAGACACGTGCACGCGCATGCCCACCCACGTGCACGCGCATGCCCACCCACGTGCACGCTCACACGCCCGCATGCATCCGGATGGGTGCTGGCTGCATAGAGACATTCTCACATACACAAGGCACAGCTTCTGGTTTGCATAGTAGTGCCTGTAATGTTACGCCTGTAATGCATAGCCAGCCCCTGACAGTGTGGTCAACAGCCCGTTTACTCAGCTGCTCATTCAGCATGCTGTATGGAGGCAGAGAGAAGTATGCTTCCACAGTATGCTCTCTTTACTATCCTTACTTATGCTTTTGCACTCAAACCTGTGCAAGTGGATTGAGTTATGTAGCCAGTGATCTCCCATGGTGTAAATAAGCCTAGGGGTGCATGGGTAATGTAGTTCTGAAACCCCCTGCAATGCTGCTCATTCTCCGACTTCAGGTCAAAGTCCCAAGTTCCCAACCCTGTGCTTACTGCCGCAGCAGCCCCTGAACCTCACTCCGAGCTGCTTTTGCCAAAAAACATCACTTTTTATCTGCTCAGTAAATCAATAAAGTGTTCCAGCCTGTCTATTGGAACTCTGTCGAGCAAGAGGCCATAAACAATATCCAGACTCCGCAGCTGGCTCCCGTACAACCCGTCTGCAGCTGCAGATTTTCGGAAAAAAGCCTCACATTTCAACTCTCAGAATTTTTAGAGGTATTCCCATCAGATAGTGTGGGGGTTGGGGGAGGGGGTCGGGGGACTGGGTCACTTGCTAGATTATTGATTAGGACTTGAGAAAAGAGTTGATGCCCTTGTCAGTTGAAGTCCCCCCGAAGCAACCTGCAGGAATCCAATCAGCCGTGGTTAACTGCAGCTGGGGAGCGTCTCTCAGGAGATGCACCCCAATACCTGCTTTAGAACATTAGGGCAACCAAGTGTCGTCTGTAACGGGTTTCCTGTGTATGAAGATGTTTTCACATGCAGACGGGTGAAGGTACATGCGTGTAACGGTGTATTTACACAGGGCCTGTGACTGTACATTCTATGGAAGAATCCGTGCCTCCAGGCTCCGCCCACCACACTAGGCCATCTGCTACCTATTAAACCCAAATCTGAAAATGTATGTTTTTTTTTTTATTTGTGTTGAAAATGACTAATTCCTTTTCTTTCTTTCTTTCCCTCCCTTTCTTTCTTTCTGTCTGGACCAAAACTGCTGACTTCGCCCCCCCCCCCCTCTCCCTCCCTCCATCCCCCTCCCTCCTGCAGACATTACTGAGATCCCCGAGAGCATTAGGTTCTGCAAGGCGCTGGAAATCGCAGACTTCAGTGGAAACCCCATCACCAGGTCAGCCAGTGGTTGAGGCCGCCATGTCTGGGTATCATGCGAAGGGAGGGCGGGCCGTACCATGTCAGCGTTGGGAGGGGAGGGCGGGCAGTACCACGTCAGCGTTGGAGGGGAGGGCGGGCAGTACCACGTCAGCGTTGGGAGGGGAGGGCGGGCAGTACCACGTCAGCGTTGGGAGGGGAGGGCGGGCAGTACCATGTCAGCGTTGGGAGGGGAGGGTGGGCCGTACCATGTCAGCGTTGGGAGGGGAGGGCGGGGCAGTACCATGTCAGCGTTGGGAGGGCAGGGCGGGCAGTACCATGTCAGCGTTGGGAGGGGAGGGGGCGGGCAGTACCATGTCAGCGTTGGGAGGGGAGGGGCGGGCAGTACCATGTCAGCGTTGGGAGGGGAGGGTGGGCGGCTGGTCGCTGTAGAACACGACAGTGGAGCACTGTGGCTCGAATCCCGTCTGTAACAATAAGAGGCTACTCGGGCACAAGCTAACCCAGCGTTGCGTGGCCCCTGCAGCTGTTAAACGGCTAAGGAATTAAAGCAGTTTTTTGTGGCAGTGGTGAGTCATTGGCACATCTGCACTCTTTCCCTGTGATTAGATTAAACTCAACACGAAAACAAGCAACCTTCAAAAAAAAATAAAAATGAGCAAAATCGCCCAGCTTGCTGAGAACAAATGCTGATCTGGTCCAAGCCTGCATACCGAACAGCCGTGTGAGCATTCCTTGAGACAAGTGTTGGAAAACCTGACTCCCCTATTGGACCTTTCTGAGAGGACTAGTCTACAGAGGATGAGCTGCTACATAGACCTGTACCAGCACTATGGTGGTCTCTAAATTAACCAATCAGTCGTGGTCAGGGTACCATCTGTTTTGTACGTTTACCTTTAAAGTAGTTCAGTCTGTTTTTATAATCGCCCCCTGTGCGCTAGACCACTGACCTTTCACCAAAGAGTTTACAAAGTGATGTCTTTGCTGTTTAGCAGAAAGAGATGTTTGTACAGATGTTTGCACAAGGGGAGATGGCCTCAAAGGCCCAGCTTTGAACATAGGGCTGGTCTTCGTAAAGCTTCTCAGGGCAGCCGTGCTGATCTAGGATCAGTTTAGTCTTCGCTTGTGTTGCGTAAGGTTAGGATATGCACCGGGAAACCTGATCTAAGATCAGCACACGGGAGAGAGTAGTTTATTAATGTCGAGCCTCGAGTGCCGTGCTGTTTTTCTAACGTCTCCGCCTTCAACCCTTTAAGGTGTAAGATCAAAATATATGTGATTGGAATAACTGAACATTCTAATGCTGATGTAACTGTCACTTCTTGTGATTTAAAGCAACGGAGTTCTAGAACACTCACTTAGAATTTTGCAAAAAAAAAAAAAAACCTGCTCTTCAAAGGGTTAAGCAACCCTCAGCTACATCAGCTACTTTCATCCCTTCCGCGTGCATTAAAGTGTACTTTTCCCTCAGGGAGGGTAAATACATGCGCCGTAAACACACAAGAATCACATGGGTTTTATTTGATAATATTACGAAGTCAAATACACTCAGCCCACCCACCCCCATCTCCTCTCCTTCCAAGTGTTTCTCAGTGCATTTAATTCATATGATGAAGGCAAATATTTACCGTTTTTTTTTTTTTTAACTTCTCGCGCTCTTCCGTAAAAATCCCACATGCTAGTTTGTTCAGGTATATTCCAAAACAGGAAATGCTTGCATTCCAAGCCCTGCAGTTGCCGTGAATATTCATGGTTCTGCATAAATACGTAGCCCCTCCTGGTGAACTTGCCCGTGGCGTTGGCACGGTAAGGAGCTTCCGCAATAGCCCTTGTATCACGCCCCCACGTTCAAAATCAGGACCAACTGACTATGAAATTAAATAATGGCTTCTTCAGGGTGGGATTGTGATTGCACCTATTTACGGAGAGTTGCGTGCTTCCCACGCAATGTGCAGGGCGATATCCGTTTCGAAAAAGAGCTCTTTCAAGAGAAGAAAAAAAAAAACCCTGGGGCTGTGAAGCAATTTAGAGCTTAAACTTTGGGCTCGGCTGAACGAAGTCTTTTCAAGCGGCGAGCTTGAGATCCTGAATTTGTTTACAGCTTGCGAGAGACCGGGATGGGAGAGGGGACAGGGAGTTTCGGGCCCTTATTGCGTAGTTGTGCAAGAGCCTCATTGCACCGCCACCACTTCCGTACATTAAAACCTGTTAGGAAGCAGTCTGCTGTCTGCTGGCTTTGTGAAGCTGGCAGGTAGAATAGCTGGTCCTTGGGCAAGTAACTATCTTGCCTTGCATCTGTATAGACGAATGAATGATTTCTCTATTTGACTGTGACTTTCTTTCTTCCTCCCTCTCTCATCTCTCTCTCCATGTCCTCTTTCTTTTCCTCTCCCTCCTCTCTTACCCCTCTGTCTGTCTGTCTGTCTCTCTCTCTCTCTCTCTCTCCTCTCTCTCTCTCCTCTCTCTCTCTCTCTCTCTCTCGTCTCTCTCTCCTCTCTCTCCTCTCTCTCTCTCTCTCTCTCTCTCTCTCTCTCTCTCTCTCCTCTCTCTCTCTCTCTCTCTCTCCCTCTCTCTCTCTCTCTCTCTCTCTCTCCTCCAGCTTGCCTGATGGTTTCACACATCTCCGAGCTCTGGCCCACTTGACCCTAAATGAGGTCTCTCTGCAGACGTTGCCTAACGACATTGGCAAGTAAGTGCAACCTGCAAACAAGCACGCACCACACAAGCGCACGCTCGCACATGCACACGCCCATTTGCATGCACACTCAAGTTTGCAGTCTTGTGCTGATACACATGCACGCTCTCACGCATGGTCACATACACATGCACGCTCTCGCGCATGGTCACATACACTTTCACGCATGCACACGCACACGCACACACACAGCAAGCAAAGCTTTCCCCACTGGTGCCATAATACCCCACGTGTGCAGGGGGCTTCTCACATCAGCAGTGGCGTGTTTTAACGCATACGACGCCCACGACATACGCCCACACTTCACAGCTCCTCAGTCAGGAGTTCTTCCTGTGAATGTTGGCCGAGTCCTGATGCAGGTGTTTGTATATGCACCACAGATGCAGGTGTTTGTATATGCACCACAGATGCAGGTGTTTGTATATGCACCACAGATGCAGGTGTTTGTATATGCACCACAGATGCAGGGGTTTGTATATGCACCACAGATGCAGGTGTTTGTATATGCACGACAGATGCAGGTGTTTGTATATGCACCACAGATGCAGGTGTTTGTATATGCACCACAGATGCAGGTGTTTGTATATGCACCACAGATGCAGGGGTTTGTATATGCAGCACAGATGCAGGTGTTTGTATATGCACCACAGATGCAGGTGTTTGTATATGCACCACACATGCAGGGGTGTGTACAATCACCACAGATACAGGGGTGTGGAGACGTGCACCACAGCCTGCATTCTCTTTAGCACCTTCCACACGCCTTCCCTCCAAAAACCCCCCATTGCGTAGCTACAATACTTTAATGAACGATTGAAGGACCTTTACATACTTACAGTTGTGTTGCGGCAGGTGAAATGGCTGCCGCCATGTTGTTGCATCGTCTATTTTTGGGACAATCAACAAACTTGTTAAGTGGCTGATTGTGTTGTAAAATGTGTCCCCACCCTTTGCAGTTTGGCCAACCTGGTGACCCTGGAGCTCAGGGACAACCTGCTGAAATCCTTGCCCACGTAAGTCCACCCCTGACAGGGGAGCGAGTGCTTACATCTGCCTCCACTCAACCCTTGGAACAGAGAATAAGAAAAAGTATAGAGTTAGCTATGTTTATATTTTGCTTGCTATTTTCCATGCTACATTTCCTGCTATGAAGTCATAAGCATAGTTTAGCATTTGTGAAGCATCTTAAACGCAAACTCGCAGAAGGGAACCTAAAGCATTAATGTAAATGTATGTGGGGATACAGACGTTGTAAAGCAGCATTAGGCATGCAGTTGACTGTGCAGTTTGTGTGCTGTCGATAGTGTACGGGTTCAAAAGGTTGGAAGGAAGTTAAGCTTCAAAAAATGCCAAAAGAAAATCTAAAACACAGTTATATCTAACGAGAGAATGGTCGCACATTCAGTCATAAAAATGGGATGGAATACTATTATTACCTCTTATTTTTTTGTCCAACACCGATCAAAATGGCAACGCGTTTAGGCTGAAAGAAGCCTTCTCCAGAGCGCAGTGTACGAGTGTCAGAGCTTGTTGAAGTGTGTTTGGCGTGATGGCACTCGCGGGGCGCGGGGGGTCTTAAGTCAGTATTTAGCACCTAATGCGTTTATGTAGCGTCCGCCGTGACCACCCACCGCTGAGCCCTCGCTGACAGCTGCGTGCCGGGAAACCCCGCCGGCGTGACTGACAGCCCCGGGGGACAGATGGCGGGAATGCGTTCCTCCGGCAGGCGGCCTCGCTTTAGCGTTTGTCTCGGGTCCCGCTTCGTCACGACTTGCCTCCTCTGTCCAAAACGACTCACGGCGACTCACGGACTGTCCCGTAATCTGCTCCCTGCCCCTTTCACGAAGAGGAAAATGAAATGAAGAGGCACAGTAAATCGTTCAGTGTTAAATCAACTCTTTACGGAGTGTACATATGGTCCCAATCAGACTCAAAATGTACTCTGTTAGAATTGAATTAACAGTGGGACATTTTACTGTGTGTATGTGAACGTAACCTGTGACTTTAGTAGTAAGGAACTACTCAAAACGGCGGAAAATTGGCTCATTGCCTCGTGGCTCATCCTGTTCAGGTCTCTGTCGTTGTGAATGGACGAGTGGGCGGGCCCCACGGTCCGGGTTCGAATCCTGACCGCGCGGGTGACGGCTGTGGCCCAGTGGCCCCGCAGGGCGACGCGCAATTGGCGGTATCCTTGACCGAGGTCAGGGTCAGTGAGTCAGGATCTGCCTCTCATTGCTCTGTAGCGACCCCTACTGGAATATATATGTATCTGATGGAGATCCTGTAGTGTAAAAAGGCTACTATGTGGCAGGGTGCTATCAGAAATAGAGCCATTTTAATTTGTCAATCAAAAGCGATTGCACTTTCATTCATTGTTTCATTATAGCCTTTACTACCTTATCCAGGCAGTCTGGGAACGAGTATAAAATGTCCTGTACAGGTACAGTGTCTGGATAGCTGTCCTCAGGCATCAATGTACAATTGTATGAACTCTACTCTCTCTTTCTTGATCTTTTTTTTCTCTTCCCTCCTGTCTTGATGTCTCCCCTTTCTCTTTCTTACCCCTCTTTCTTTCTTTCTTTCTTATGGCCCCCCCCCCCCCTCTCTCTCTCTCTCTCTCTCTCTTCCCCCGTCTGTCAACAGGTCCCTGTCGTTCTTGGTGAAACTGGAGCAGTTGGACCTGGGCAGTAATGAATTGGAAGTTCTGGTAAGAGCGGCTCACAGCACTAAACCCGTCACGTGGTTCAGCTCGTCACTCTTTGAACGAAACTCTAAGGAAAATTAAATAACAAGCGCTGGTTTACCGCACACATTTCTGTTATTGGAGACTCCTGGGCGCAATTTTCAAGAGCACAGTTGGTCTCAGCTAAGCGTTAGCCTCAGTTAAGCGTTGGCCTCGCTCTCCCCTAGAGCAGAACGTTCCTCTGCGAGTCTTCTCTCCCGGTCTTTACACGTTTGTAAAAGACAGGATGTGGAGCGTCGCCTCTCGAACAATAAGAAAGCTACCCGGCCCGACCCGTCCTGCTGGTTCTATTGTATACCTCGCGCTCAGCAGGGATACAAACCCACAGCAAGCCAAGGAAGCAGGACTACATTCCCGGAACATGAGCATTGAATGGGCGATTACCTGAATGGGAAAAAAGGTGTTGATTTAGTGTTCAGAGTTGGTGCGCAATTTGGTGTTGAGCAATGGAGGGGGTGTTAAAGACAGCAGGAGCAGTTTGAGGAGGTGCTGTGTCTCCCGTGATTCTTTGATTGACCAGCTAATCAAAGCTCTTTTACCTGTAAAGTTCTCACCATGTTTTATGAGGGAGGAATTTGAACGTAATTTGCCTGAAGGCATCCTCAGCAGGCTTAGCCCCCCCCCCCCCCTTTCACACGTGAGCAAAACTAAGAATTCATTTTAGGCTCTAAGGTTGGTTGGAGCAGAGAGCAATCAGAGCCGTCACAGGGTCTGCGGGTTTGTATCATGCTGTGCCACTCCCTCAGGCCAAAGGCCCCATCTGAAGAGGAAACCCTGCTGTAGAATCATGAAGCAGGCAGAAGGGGTGGGTCCCGGAGACAGCGGGCGGGGCAGGTCCCGGACAGAGGGGGTGGGTCCCGGAGAGAGAGCGGGCGGGGCGTGGCCCAGGACAGAGCGGGCGAGCGCCGTACAGGGGCATCTGCTAAACGCATCGCCTAATCGACATGAATCTGGCGGCCGGCCACTTTGCGCATTGTGCAGGACCGGTATGAGAGGGGATGCAGTTGGTATAAATCGTGCTCCCTGCGGGGGTTTTATGTTTCCAGTGTGGGAGGAGTGCTTTTATTCAGCCGCATTCAATAAAGATTTCATTATGGTGATTAGTGGAACAGACCGCTGGGGCCTCTCTGGCTGTGGTCTGAAAGACATCACAAACGCATCTCACTGCTGTTGTTCAACGTGTACGTATATCTCCTTAGCTCATCTTCCAACTACTGTTTCACATTTATATATCTGATTCAAATTTTCTAAAATAGGTCGATAGATATTTGAAAGCAAACCCGTGGATAGTGCATGGTCGGCTGACCCAAATCAAAGCCGTATCGTTATTCTCATGGCTTGGGGGACTACAAAGATGGTGTAGATTGGACTTTTTTTTTTTTGGTTCCCTGCATTTAAGCAAGAAAGCATGTGCATTTTGCTGGAAGTCAGACCTCAGAGATACCACGGTGTGTGCTCAGCTTTAATGACACCGCGATTCCGCCGTCCCGCTTGCCTGAGAGCGTCGGCCTGGCTGAACGTTTTGCGCTACGTCGAGAAGAATGAACATTTTGCGTTACCTCGAGCAGAACGAACAGTCCGTCTTGCGCCGAGCGGAACCGAATGGATTTTACCACACGTCAGCTGGCCTTGTGTCAGATGAGGTTACGAAACAACGGCGGTCTCTGGTTTAATGTGCTCTCTTTCATTTCCTCTTGAAGGTGCCTTATCGGACGTGGTTGCCAAAAGCAGAATTTTGGTAGTGCAATGGCCGACGGCTCTGGTGAGGGATACAAGCGATGCTTTTATCGGGGTTCACGGTCTCTCTCCTTCCTCCCCTTTGCAGCCGGACACAATGGGGGCTCTTCCCAACCTGCGGGAACTGTGGCTCGACCGCAACCACCTGACCTCTCTACCGCCGGTCAGTATGGGTGATCCTCACAAGCTAACCCTGTTTGTAGGATCAGTGGAGGCTCTCTCTGAGGGGGGTGTGTGTATGCGGGATGGGGGCGCCGTGTGGCTGTTTGAAACGGTGGGGTTTCCGTGCTGTTGAAGGATTGTAGCAGGTGGAGTGTGCTGTTGAATGATTGTGGCATGTTGCGTGTGCTGTTGAATGATTGTAGCATGTTGCGTGACTACCGTGCTGTTAAGTGATAGTAGCGTGTTTTGTGAGTCCCGTGCTGTTAAATGATTGTAGCATGTTGCGTGTGTTGTTGAATTATTGTAGCATGCTATGTGATTTCTGTGCTGTTGAATGATTGTAGCATGTTGCGTGACTACCGTGCTGTTAAGTGATAGTAGCGTGTTTTGTGAGTCCCGTGCTGTTAAATGATTGTAGCATGTTGCGTGTGTTGTTGAATTATTGTAGCATGCTATGTGATTTCTGTGCTGTTGAATGATTGTAGCAGGTGGCGTGTGCTGTTGAATAATTGTGGCATGTTGCGTGACTTCCGTGCTGTTGAATAATTGTAGCATGTTTTGTGGTTCCGGTGCTGGAATATTTGTAGCATGTTTTGTGATTTCCTGCTGTTAAATAATAGTAGCATGTTTTGTGATTCCCCTGCTGTTAAATGATAGTAGCATGTTGCGTGTTGCGTGTGCAGGAGCTGGGGAACCTGCGGAAGTTGGTGTGTCTGGACGTGTCGAAGAATCGGCTGGAGAAGCTGCCTGCTGAGATCAGCGGCCTGCTGGCCCTCACTGACCTGCTGCTGTCCCAGAACCAGCTGGAGCTCATCCCTGATAGCATAGGTGAGAATACAGATACACAACACACGCACGCACATGCACACACACAACACACGCACGCACATGCACACGGGGAAACCGCTCGCAGTTTCTGCAAGAACCCACGCTTCACACAAAAGGAGTGAGCGATGGAGAGGGTGAAAGAGAGAGAGAAAGGCGGTGAGATCTCACACTTCTACTCACAGAATACACACTGGTGGGCTTGAGGCGGAATGCCACAGAAAGTCAGTGACTGATTGTCTAGGCAACCAAGGAATCCCCCGATCTTTAAGTTCTTCTGGGCATCAGCCGAAGCAAAGGCTGTACAGTTAATTTAGCGGCCTGTGACTCATTGGACAGCCGTGTTATCGTTGCACTAAAGGAGGGAGGCCCACTGGATCAGACAATATGGTTTATTTATTTTTTTGGAAAAACATTGATACCCCCTACTGGAAAAGCGCAGTTATTGCAAAAAATGGGTGCGGAAGCCGCAGAAGATGAAGGTTGAAGCCAAGGACTCTCTGGGAGACGGGCTCTAGTTTGTGTCGCTGAGCGGCGCTGACGGCTCGTGTCGCCTCCGCAGGTTCCCTGAAGCAGCTGTCCATCCTCAAAGTGGACCAAAACCGGCTCACCCACCTGACGGACTCCGTGGGCGAGTGCGAGAACCTGACGGAGCTGATGCTCACCGAGAACCTGCTGCAGGTAGAACCCCCGCCGCCACACCTAGCCGCCTCGCCGCAGTCTGTCCATCTGCTTGTTTGGCTTTGTGGTTTGGCTTTGTGGTGTCCCATTCACCGCTGTAATCGTGGTTCGAGGCCCTTGCAGGACAATCGTGTTGCAGGGCGTCTTATCCTGGATTGCTCCATGTGCTAAATGTAAAAATGTTTCCGTTAGATTTTTTAATGAAGACTGGTTTGCAGGTCTTTATCCCTAGATAAGTGTCTGCTAGTGAAAGGGATAATATGGTGTGCTGTGTGCTCCAGGGCTGGGCATACTGCCCGATTGCTCAATGTTGCAGGAATGTCTCTGCCGTTTCTGCTCAAGGACAAAGCCCTGCTCACAGTGCCCTGGAAAACTCCTTTAAGTGAACCGGGAGAGAAAATCCCGCTGTATTCTCCTTTAAAATTACTGTCCCGACTTTGTCACGGCACCGTGCTGGCATCGAGTCTGGAGCCTGAGGCACAGCGTTCAGCCGCTGAACTGAAACCCTCCCCACCCCCCGTGCTTTATATACTCCCCCTTCTGACTCCTCCCCCTCTCACTCCTGCCCCACTGACTCCTCCCCCTCTCACTCCTGCCCCACTGACTCCTCCCCCTCTCACTCCTGCCCCACTGACTCCTCCCTCTCTCACTCCTGCCCCACTGACTCCTCCCCCTCTCACTCCTGCCCCACTGACTCCTCCCCCTCTCACTCCTGCCCCACTGACTCCTCCCTCTCACTCCTGCCCCACTGACTCCTCCCCCTCTCTCTGCTTTCCCACTGACTCCTCCCCCTCTCTCTCCTGCCCCACTGACTCCTCCCTCTCTCACTCCTGCCCCACTGACTCCTCCCCCTCTCTCTGCTTTCCCACTGACTCCTCCCCCTCTCACTCCTGCCCCACTGACTCCTCCCCCTCTCTCTCCCTCCCTCTTTCCTCCAGAGTCTCCCTCGCTCTATGGGGAAGCTGAGGAAGCTGACCAACCTGAACGTGGACCGTAACCGCCTGTACGCCGTTCCCCGCGGAGCTGGGCGGCTGCGTCAGCATGAACGTGCTGTCGCTGCGCGACAACCGCTTGGCCAGGCTGCCCGCCGAGCTGGCGGACGCCACCGAGCTCCACGTGCTGGACGTGGCGGGGAACAGGTGTGGGAAACGCTTTCAGCTGACCGCTGTGAATCTTACCAATGTGGTTGAACAGAGGGGGGGGGGGGGGGACAGGCTTTTAAAGGCAGGGTGTGACATCTTGTTTCTGTTGCTAAAGAATCTTTCGTCGGGCTCCTGATCAAATGTGTGTCCCGCTATGTCACTGATTTTCTACCTTTTCCAACTTTCCTCATAACCTTGCCCCTCTCTTGCCCCACTTTGGCCCCTCTTGCTTGCCCCTCTCATCCCTCTCTTGCCCCAGGCTCCAGAACCTGCCCTTCTCTCTGACGAATCTGAACCTGAAGGCCTTGTGGCTGGCAGAGAACCAGTCCCAGCCCATGCTGAAGTTCCAGACGGAGGACGACACTCAGACGGGCGACAAGGTGCTCACCTGCTACCTGCTGCCCCAACAGCCCTCCCCCAGCCTCGGTGAGACTCTCCTACCCCCTCTTTCTCTCTTTTTCTCTCCCTCCCTCCCTTTCTTTCCCTCCCTCTGTCTCTCTCTTTCTCTCTCTGCTGCCCCAATAGCCCTCCCCCAGCCTCGGTTAGAGACTTACCCTTTCCTGTCCTCTTTCTCTCTCTTTCTCTCCCTCCCTCTCTCTCTCTCTCTCTCTCTCTCTCTCTCTCTCTCCCCCCTCCATCCCTCCCTTTCTCTCTCCCTGCCTCTCCCTCTTTCTCCTGTTCTCTCTCCCTCCCTGCCTCTCTCTCTCTATCTATCTCTCTCTCTCTCTCTCTCTATCTCTATCTCTATCTCTCTCTCTCTGTAGTCTGTAGAAACGGTAGCTGTGTAGTCTGTGTAGCAGTGGTGTTGTTAACCGTGTCCCTGTGTATCCCAGAGAACCTGCTGCAGAACAGCCTGGACGACGGCCCGACCGACGGCAACCTGAACCGCGTGCCCCTCATACACTTCCAGGACGGGGTGAAGGACGAGGAGGAGGACGAGGAGGCGGCCGCAGAGCGCAGGGTGCGTGGGGCTGCCTGGGGGGGTGGGCAGGGGTCATAACATACGGATGAGTGTGGCATCAAGGCTACCATTGTGCTACTTCCTGGCTAATTACGCTGGGGAAGCTGGGAAATGTAGTCAGTTGTCAACTGCCGCTCAGTGTAACAGGTCTGTGCTGACTGAGTGTGCTGTGTGGCAGGGTTTGCAGCGCAGGGCCACGCCCCACCCCAGCGAACTGAAAGAGATGAAGAAGGTGATCGAGGAGAAGAGGAACGAGGCGTACACGCCCCGGGCTGATGAGGGGTGCCCCAATAATGAGGTACACGCACATACACACCCACACACAGCCCTACAGTTTTGTTCGGAGTTGGAGTGACATCACTGCTGTATGCTTGACCGATGACGGACTGTACACTTGCAGGAGAAGCGCCTGAGCAGTCTGTCAAATCAGAGCAATGAATCGCACGCCTCCAACAGCACCGCCTCCGCAGGGTCCCAGGAGGAGAGGCGGGACCTCATCACCACGTGGCAGGAGCCAGTCAATGGGCAGAACCATGCCGTGGATGGGGAGGAGCTAGACGAGATGGAAGTGGAATATATAGAGGTGAGCATTTCCCCGCGTCACACCGCCAATTCACACTGAAGAAAAACTTTACAAATACAACTTGAACAGTTCATTGGGGATCTCTTGTGTTGATTATCACTAAGTTCATATTCCTACAATATACAAACATAGCTCTCTATAGAGATATGTCAACAGAAAATGTTAATAGTAATTTGCTCATGTATTTTAGAGGATACAGGTGTTATCATACTAGAACCATGAGGTACCAACGGCACAATTTAGAGCAAAATTCTCTATTGACTTCTGTCTCTCTCTTGCTTTGATTGAATCTCTCTCTCTCGCTCTCGCTCTCTCTCTCCCGACAGCCCACAGTGCATTTTGCGGAAGAGCCCATTATCCGCCGGGGTGAGGAGAACGGGGAGAATGAGGACGGGGAAGGGAGCGACGAAGAGCAGCCGCCCGCCTACCCGCTGGAGAAACAGCGGCTCTTCCGCAAGGACACGCCGCACTACAAGAAGCACTTCAAGATCAACAAGCTGCCCAAACCCGAGGCGGTGGCCGCCCTGCTCCAGGGCTTCACCCCTGAGGGCCAGCCCTCGCCCCGCCCCTCCCGCCAACCAGGAGGAGGAGGAGGAGGAAGAGGAGGAGGAGGAGGAGGAAGAGGACGGCCCACAGCCCCCCAGGAGGGAGGAGACCGACCTGGAGGACAGCGCCCTGGCCGACCGGGTCAATGCCTCCCTGCAGCCTATGAAGGTAGGGCGGGGTGGGTGGGGTTGGGTGAGGTTGGCAGGGTGGAGGGGTTGGGCGGGGTTGGCAGGGTGGAGGGTTAGCACAGGGCTGGTGGGTGGAGGGTGGCACAGGACTGGTGGGTGGAGGGGTGGCACAGGGCTGGTGGGTGGAGGGGTAGCACAGGACTGGTGGTTGGAGGGGTAGCGCAGGGCTGGTGGGTGGAGGGGTAGCACAGGGCTGGTGGGTGGAGGGGTGGCACAGGGCTGGTGGGTGGAGGGGTAGCACAGGACTGGTGGTTGGAGGGGTAGCACAGGGCTGGTGGGTGGAGGGTGGCACAGGGTTGGTGGGTGGAGGGTGGCACAGGGCTGGTGGGTGGAGGGGTGGCACAGGGTTGGTGGGTGGAGGGGTAGCGCAGGACTGGTGGGTGGAGGGGTAGCACAGGGCTGGTGGGTGGAGGGTGGCACAAGGTTGGTGGGTGGAGGGTGGCACAGGGCTGGTGGGTGGAGGGGTGGCACAGGGCTGGTGGGTGGAGGGGTGGCACAGGGCTGGTGGGTGGAGGGGTGGCACAGGGCTGGTGGTTGGAGGGGTGGCACAGGGCTGGTGGGTGGAGGGGTAGCACAGGGCTGGTGGGTGGAGGGGTAGCGCAGGGCTGGTGGGTGGAGGGGTAGCACAGGGCTGGTGGGTAGAGGGGTGGCGCATTTCAGGCAAGAAAAAAGTTAAGATTGTTCTGAAGGCAGGTTCCGTCCCTCCACAGATCTACACATCGAGGAACGTTCTCATACCTCGTTTCCTCATGCACCAGCAGGGCTGAATTCAACGCAAAACAATGCTGTCATACTACTCCTCGAAGAGCTTGTGACGAGTTCCCACTCATAGCCTTCTTATGTAATATACTGATTGGCGCATTAATTTTCTCTGTGGCATCCTCTTGTTCTATGAATGGCATTCCAAAGGCGGTACAACACTGGTATAGCGCACAAAGCTTTGCAGCGCCACAGCCCTGTAACACAGAGTGCGTCAATATGCAGGATCCCACTGCTGACACCAATCCCATACGCAGCTTGTGATTTCATCTGAATTTACCTTTATGGAGCCACAGACTGCATCACACAGAAGGAATAGCATTGGTTTGTCCTCGCACACAATGTCCCATCCTAATAAAAGCACGGGCCTTTTTTCATATGACTTTATTAAGTGTTCCATATGATGTTATTTTAGCGACAGTGCCCTGTTTTGTTCTTCCGTTGCTAAGCGAGTTCCTCCCCAGATTGATTGCACTGTAGCGAAATTAGATCCAGGCTTTTCTTTCTTTTTAAAAAAAATGCGTACAACTTGCTGAATAGCATCACGTGGGAATCGATTTACACAGACTAAACCCGCTACATGGGCGTGTCCCCTTGTGTCTCTTTGGATATTGGCAGCACAAGGGAAGTGGCGTGGGGGTGCGGGGGGTTGTGGTGCCAGACCTCGCCTTCCCTCTCCCAGAGAAGTGCCTTGCATAACTTCCCCCAAGCTCCCCGATACTGCCCAGCTCCCCAATACTGCCCAGCTCCCTGACACTGCCCAGCCCCCTGATACTGCCCAGCCCCCTGATACTGCCCAGCCCCCTGATACTGCCCAGCCCCCTGATACTGCCCAGCCCCCCGATACTGCCCAGCCCCCCCGATACCGCCCAGCCCCCCTGATACTGCCCAGCCCCCTGATACTGCCCAGCCCCCTGATACTGCCCAGCCCCCTGATACTGCCCAGCCCCCTGATACTGCCCAGCCCCCTGATACTGCCCAGCCCCCTGATACTGCCCAGCCCCCTGATACTGCCCAGCCCCCTGATACTGCCCAGCCCCCTGATACTGCCCAGCTCCCCGATACTGCCCAGCCCCCCGATACTGCCCAGCTCCCCGATACTGCCCAGCTCCCTGATACTGCCCAGCCCACTATTCAGCCCCAGGCTCTCACCTCATCAGTCGCTGCTTTGTGTAATCTTTCTTTACTCCTTAATTTGGCTTAATTCACTTCCTTTTCCCTCTGGGCTATATGTTCACCCAACTGTGGGGCCTATTGTGGCACTTGTATTTATATTCCTGCCTATACGTGTATCCATATTTCTACCTATACATGTATCCATTGCTTTCAGTTACCAGTAGTGATTGTTACATCAGCAATAGATTGTTCAGTTAAGAATATTTTAATCACATAAAGGGTTCATTATGAGCACTGGGAAATAGAGGGTTTTGTTTCTGAAACATAAAGGATGAATCACATTTTTCCAAACTTAAAGACTGTTGGGTTGTGCCTCAATGCAAGCACGCCCTGGGTTCCTCGGTCCCGCCTCTACTTTCTGATTGACAGCCATTTCTACCTATTGCGCAACAGCTGGGCTCACTCCCCACAGTCGCTCGGTTGAGCGCTGTGGATAGGCTCAAACAGAGGTGAACTGGGGGACCCACGGCCCTGGCCTGTTCACCAGGGGGTCGTGGAGATTTGTGCGATTGGGCCCGACGCGCGCCTGTGTGTATGTGGAGCGAGTGAGCGAGCGAGCGGGTGAGTGTGTGTGTGTGTGTGTGTGTGTGTGTGTGTGTGTGTGTGTGTGTGTGTGTGTGTGTGTGTGTGTGTGTGTGTGTGTGTGTGTGTGTGTGTGTGGAGCCCTCATTACGTGGGTTTAGGGAAGCAGAGGCTGCAGCAAACAAGCGGGAGGTTCATAGAGGGATGGACTGAGACGGGGGTTGTGCATGTGTAGGAGGGAGATTGTGTATGTGTATGCGTCTGATCAAGAGAGTATGGTGTGTGTGTGTGTGTGTGTGTGTGTGTGCGCGAGCCCTCCACACTTTACCTTAGTGAGTGTGCAAGGCACAGGTGGAAGCCGTACTGATACTGATACTGCAAACATCACAACTAAATCCAGTGTAACTGCTTTCAAAACAGCCTGAACCAGAGGATGGATTGGTTCCTCAGTTCCTTGGAGCGCAGATACTTACACTATTCTCTGAGCCCCGACCTGAGCAAAGGCCAGGCTGCTTCCGGGTGTCACGTGACTGGAGGGAGGAGGGGGGGGGGGGGGGACTGTGCGACCGTAGCTTCCTCTTCCTCCTCTTCCTCCTCTTCCTCATGCCCCTGCAGATAGACCTGAAGTTCCCTGCTGCTAGGCTTGCTGTGTGAGGCCTGTATCCCACTCCTTATCCCCCGCTACGTCCTGGGCCTTGGGTTTCACCTTACTAGGAGGCCTGTGTGTGTGTGTGTGTGTGTGTGTCTGTCTGTCTGTGCGTGCGTGCGTGCTGGGGGTAGTTGAGGGTGTTTGGGGTAGTTGTGGTAGTGGGGGTAGTTGGGGGGTATTTGTGGTAGTTGGGAGAGCTGTGTTAGGGTGAGTTTGCTGCTGCTTCTGCCTCCTGCTTTGTCACAACCACAACAGCAGGAGAGGGTAGAGCAGAAGCGTGTGTGTGTGTGTGTGTGTGTGTGTGTGTGTGTGTGCTTAAGAGAGGGGAGTGTTCTTGAGCTTTGTATGTGAGATGGTGTTGGAATATGTGTGTGCGAGTGTGTGTGCATGTGTGTAAGAGAGGAGACGTGTTCTTGCGTGTGTGATGGTGTGTGTGTGTGCGTGTGCGCGTGTGTGTGTGTGTAAGAGGGAGGAGATGTTCTTGTGTGTGTGAGATGGTGTTGGGTTGTGAGAGTTAGAGAGAGTTCCTTTGGCCTCACTAATACGCATGCCTCTCGCTGGTTCCTATCCTAACAGGGGGTGTCATTTGATCAAGTCAATAATCTGCTGATTGAACCTGCTCGTATTGAGGCGGAAGAGGTCTGTATCTCTCTCTCTTTCTCTCCCTCCCTCCCTCCCTCTCTCTCCATCCTTTCTCCACTGTGTTTTCACCCTTTCACCCTCCTGCACTCACAAAACAAAACACCAAAAATCCTAAATCAAATCCACCATTAACCTGAGCAAAATCTCAAAAAAAGCCCATCAGACCGCACTGTCTTGGGACAGCCAATGAGGTGGCACCTGTCTTGGGGGAGGAGGAGTACCATTGGGACAGGGGCTCACAGGAGACGTAGTTATTTTGGGTATTAACAGTTGCCATATTGGTTGTGCTGTTGCGTCATTCTCAGATTGTTGCCATTTCATGCTGGTTAAACTGACTGACAATTTTGGATTTAAATTTTTTTTTTGAAATCCAGATTAAAATATATTAAGGTGCTTATAGAGCAGCCCATAAATCAGTATGGCAGTCAAGTATTGGGTTGAAGGAACGTGGTGTCCAAGACACTGAAAGTCTCCCGTCCCACCCCCCTCCCCTCCCCCAGCAGGTGCAGCTGTGCTGAGGCTCCTCCCTTCTCTCCACCCCCTGGTTTCCATGGTTTCCTCTCAGCACTTTTAGAGGCCTTTGCTCATGCACACTGTGGGCCTTCTGGTATCTGTCTACGAGCGGAGCGTACACCACCCTGTCACAAAAACAAGGCCTGTCCCGTGGGCGTGTCAGGAGGGTCATGTGGGGCGCACGTGTGGGGTTTTCAGGCAGTGAGGGGAAAATAAGTAACTCCAATTTTGTACACTTTAAGATGCCACACATTGACTTGTGATCATCAGTGGTACTGATGAGTTTGATGTGTCTATTCTAATCTTATTATCAATAATGTTTATTAAAGGGAATGTGTGTATGACTGGTAGTTCAGTTTAGTCCCGAGACAGTCTGCGGAGCTGTCATGTATATGGTTTATGAGAACCCATCTCTGTGCTGTCAAATAACCTGAAAACATTCTTAAAATAGTTTTGGAATTTTTCTTTCAGTGTTCTAGAACTCCATTGCTTTCAGTTACCGGTAGTGATTGTTGCATCAGCATTAGAATGTTCAGACAAGAACATTCTAATCACATATTTGTGATCTTACACCTTAAAGGGCTAAACACAAGGCCACAGCTGCTTCATAGCTGCCTGTAAAAGTCTTAAAGGTTGCGGTGTACTGCATTTCGGCTCGTGCATTACTGCCGTTGCTATGTGGAAAGACGGGACTGGTTAGCAGGTGACTCAGTTTGGGCCAAAGCTAATAGAGAAAGATTTTATTTGTAGGCCGGAGACTTCCTATGGGGTCCCATCCTCACAGATCCACAGGCCGAACGGAATGCGGTTTGAAGAAATTGACACCCCTCTAGCAGAGTAAACATCCTGGTCCTGAGCGTGTGATGAGCCCTAGATTTACACACCAGCCCCATCGTCGGGAGAGAAATGAGGAATTTAAACAAAGCGCGGTGGGCCACTAACCCAGGGGCGTGGCCACTGAGGAGTCCGGCTGCTGTGGCGACACGACTTTGCTGCAGGATTTGCTCCATGATGTCACTTTCTAATGACGCCTGTGTGTTGGTATAAGCTGAGCGCTTAATGAAGAGTTAAACCGTTTTAACGGCCATAGTTCCTTCAGTGACTTATCTCCTTGCACATATTTTAGAGCCATGTTCTTCCAGTATTTTACATGTGCGTCGCAGAGCCCAAACACATTCTTCAGCTCTCCCTCCCTCTCTCTCACTGAACCCCTCATTCAGCATGGTCCCCCCCACAGTAACACTGCCCCCCTAAATCTGATCAGGGACTGGTGTGGTGACTATTTTGTTTGTCCTCTGCTGTTTTGTGTTTTGTGGTGCACGTTACGGCCCTTGAAATGCATTTTGTTCCTTTTGTTTGTTTGTGTGTGGGATGTACAGTATGTGGATTTTACTCTGATGTCAGTGTTCCCTTGTTAGTCCCTCGTGTCTCTCTAACCCTTTGAAGAGTAGGTTTTTTTGGAATGTTTTATCAAAATTCTAAGTCAGTGTTCTAGAACTCCATTGCATTCAGTTTTACCAGTAGTGATTGTTACATCAGCATTAGAATGTTCAGTGTAAAATTCTAATCATTCTAATCACATATTTGTCATCTTACGCCTTAAAAGGTAAGAGTCTCCAAGTCTGCGTTGGTATGGCTTCTTCCCTGTTCACTTTTTCCATTACATCTGGATTGGACCAATTGCGGAGACTCAGCTAGGCCCCTCCCCTTTTCCTGTGTGTCCTGTTGGCTAACACTTGTTCCTGTTTGGGTGGGGGGGGGGGGGGGGGGGGGGGTGTGTTCACTCACTCCTGTAAGCCAATCACCAGACACCGTTACCCCAGCATCCACCTGACGTAGGGAGCACATTGCAAGAACATAATGTGTTCATCCACCATAATTGAAAAGAAAAAGAAAAAGAAAAAAAGACTTAACCGCTTAAGCTCGGAAAATGTGTGCGACCACGCTCTTTAATAAGCGGCTCGCATCCTGTTTTGGCTTCATGTTCTGGCCGTTGAACACATCAGTGCGGTGAGGAGAAATTGAGAATAGGTGTAAGACTGGGTTTAGTTGTGGTGCAGCGCTGACCAGAGAGTGAACTTAAAGCATGGAACCCAACCCTACCACCCTCTCCCCACCCCAGCCTGTGTTTAATACACTGTTTTGCTTAAGGAGGACAGGAAGTGCTTCCAGGTCTCTCTGGGTGCGTTAATGCCTGGTCTCTGATTTCAGCTGACACTGTCCATCCTCCGGCAGACAGGGGGGCTGGGGATCAGTATCGCAGGGGGCAAGGGCTCCACTCCTTACAAGGGGGATGACGAGGTAAGACCCACGTCCAGTGGAGGCCCTGTGATTGGTGGGGGAGGTAAGGTTGGGCGGGGCTTGTGGAAGGGTAAACCAAACATGCTAATATAGTGCTGCTGTGTTATACCACCAGTAAAAACCGAGCGCGAAAGTTGCCGATAAGCAGTTGTGGCGATACTACAAGGGTGGGGGGGGGGGAACTTGGATATGCAAATAATGCTGGTGCAGAGCTTAACAAAATAAAACTTTATTTTTTAATAAACTGCAGTGAATTATAAGTTAATTAAAAAAACATGAATTGCCTATGCTGTCGTTGTCCTGCCAACATATGTACCTTTGAGGCTTTACTGCTGACCTGAGTGCTTCTCACAAGTTCTCACATGAGCTTGGTGTGCGTGTGTGTGTCTCCCTTGTCCTTTTAGGGAATCTTCATCTCTCGAGTGTCTGAGGATGGGCCTGCTGCCAGGGCGGGGGTCAAAGTTGGAGACAAACTGCTGGAGGTACACCCTGCTGTCTGTGTGTGTGTGTCTTTGTGTGTCTTTGTGTGCGTGCGTGTATCTCTGTGTACTTGTGTGTGTGTGTGTGTGTCTTTGTGTGTGCGCTTGTGTGTTAGTGGTGTGCGTGCGTATCTTTGTCTGTGTACTTGTGTGTGTTAGTGGTGTGTGTGTGTGTGTGTATTTCTCTGTCTGTGTACTTGTGCGTGCGTGCGTGTGTGCGCTTGTGTGTTAGTGGTGTGCGCGCGTATCTTTGTCTGTGTACTTGTGTGTGTTAGTGGTGTGTGTGTGTGTGTGTATTTCTCTGTCTGTGTACTTGTGCGTGCGTGCGTGTGTGTCTTTGTGCGCGTGCGTGTATCTCTGTGTACTTGTGTGTGTTAGTGGTGTGTGTGTGTGTGTCTTTGTGTGCGTGCGTGCGTGCGTGTGTGTGTGCGTGTGTGTGTGCGTGTGTGTGTGCGTGTGTGCGTGCATGCGTGTGTGACTGCCTGCATCACTATGTGCAGTTTTCTGACCCTCTCTCTCCCCCAGGTGAACGGGGTGGATCTCCACGAGGCCGAGCACCAGCGCGCAGTGGAGGCCCTGCGGACCTCCGGCACGGCCGTCTCCATGACGGTTCTGCGGGAGCGCATGGTGGAACCGGAGAACGCCATCACCACCACGCCCCTGCGGCCCGAGGACGACTACTTCCCCCGGGAGCGCCGGAGCGGGCTGCCCTTCTGCATGGACCCGCCCTCGCCCGACGGGGCCCACCAGCGCCTCTCCGCCTGCCTCGTCCGCAACGACAAGGGCCTGGGCTTCAGCATCGCCGGGGGCAAGGGCTCCACAGCCTACCGCACAGGCGACACCGTGAGTGAGAGAACCGCCACAGCTTATTATAGTGTTACTGTTAGAGAACCGCCACAGCTTATTATAGTGTTACTGTTAGAGAACCGCCACAGCTTATTATAGTGTTACTGTTAGAGAACCGCCACAGCTTATTATAGTGTTACTGTTAGAGAACCGCCACAGCTTATTATAGCGTTACTGTTAGAGAACCGCCACAGCTTATTATAGTGTTACTGTTAGAGAACCGTCACAGCTTATTATAGTGTTACTGTTAGAGAACCGTCACAGCTTATTATAGTGTTACTGTTAGAGAACCGTCACAGCTTATTATAGTGTTACTGTTAGAGAACCGCCACAGCTTATTATAGTGTTACTGTTAGAGAACCGCCACAGCTTATTATAGCGTTACTGTTAGAGAACCGCCACAGCTTATTATAGTGTTACTGTTAGAGAACCGCCACAGCTTATTATAGTGTTACTGTTAGAGAACCGCCACAGCTTATTATAGCGTTACTGTTAGAGAACCGCCACAGCTTATTATAGTGTTACTGTTAGAGAACCGCCACAGCTTATTATAGTGTTACTGTTAGAGAACCGCCACAGCTTATTATAGTGTTACTGTTAGAGAACCGCCACAGCTTATTATAGCGTTACTGTTCGAGAACCGCCACAGCTTATTATAGCGTTACTGTTAGAGAACCGCCACAGCTTATTATAGTGTTACTGTTAGAGAACCGTCACAGCTTATTATAGTGTTACTGTTAGAGAACCACCACAGCTTATTATAGTGTTACTGTTAGAGAACCGCCACAGCTTATTATAGCGTTACTGTTAGAGAACCGCCACAGCTTATTATAGTGTTACTGTTAGAGAACCGCCACAGCTTATTATAGTGTTACTGTTAGAGAACCGCCACAGCTTATTATAGTGTTACTGTTAGAGAACCGCCACAGCTTATTATAGTGTTACTGTTAGAGAACCGCCACAGCTTATTATAGTGTTACTGTTAGAGAACCGCCACAGCTTATTATAGTGTTACTGTTAGAGGTGCGCACACACACACACACACACATCACAGCTTATTATAGTGTTACTGTTAGAGAACCGTCACAGCTTATTATAGTGTTACTGTTAGAGAACCGCCACAGCTTATTATAGTGTAACTGTTAGAGAACCGTCACAGCTTATTATAGTGTTACTGTTAGAGAACCGTCACAGCTTATTATAGTGTTACTGTTAGAGATGTGTGTGCGCACACACACACACACACACACACACACACACATCACAGATCACAGCTTATTATAGCATTACTGTTGGAGATACGCGCGCACGCACACACACACACACATATCACAGATCACAGCTTATTATTGCGTTACTGTTGGAGATACGCACACACACACACATCACAGCTTATTATAGCATTACTGTTAGAGATGCGCGCACACACATCACAGATCACAGCTTATTATAGCATTACTGTTAGAGATGCGCGCACACACACACGCACACACAGACAGCCACAAGTACTATAAGTTGCCAGACAAGACCTACGGGTCAAGTGTACACACCCTGCTTGTATGAAGCACGTACAGTATACCGCTGCGTGTGTGAGCGCACTCCTATACTGTAACATTACCGAGACACTACATGAGCTGATGAATATTTAATGTGGAGGGGTTGCTATGGAGATGGAGTCGGGCACAGATCATACCGTGACACGTGACAGGGGGCAGGGCGGGTGCGTCGGGAGACGGTCCAGGCCGATCGCACGCTGGCCGCACGTTCCCCAGGACAGCGTGTCCCTCGCGGCGGCGTCTTCTGCTACGACGTTAGCGCCGTGTCGCTTCCGACTGAAAGCGGCGGATTTCTTTTCTGTCGTCGGTGTTGCGCACAACGTGACTGGGGCGTCGCTGAGGCTGCGCCGGGGGCCGCTCGTCTCCAGTGTGCATTAAGGGTGTTATTCGAGAGTGACGCCTCAGCGTCGGGCGACATGAGCCTTTTTGACAGTTGTTTTGTTCTGCGGTTTGAGTTCTGAGTGGGTGGATTCCGAACGCTGGTTTGAAATGGATGTGTCTGTTTGCCTGTGTGTTTCGAAACACTGTTTATAAGCTTATGAGCTTTGTAACTAGGTGTGTCTGTCCTGTGTGAAATACCATAGCCATGTGAAGCATTTTTTAAATGCTTGGTAGCGTAATCTCTCTCGTATGTCACTGACAATTCACCTCTGAAAATAGCTACTTTACTTGGCGGGATCTTTGTGTATTCCATTTGTATATAATTATCCACATCATTTGTTGCAATCTTTTTTCTGTGGTCCCTTCTCTATCATAGTGTAGCAAACAACTTTACAAGTTGAGAGATTTCTCATGTATTTATGAAAGTGATAATCGGAGGTATAGGCAGTACCTGAAAACATTTTAATATGAGGGTTTTATGATTGGTAGCTCTTGAGCGTATTGTGATCGGGCCACGTTGGATTGGCCACTCCCTTTTCAGAAACCCCTGCCCATTTCACAGCCACTGCGGGGGAGCGGGTTGTGATGGTGTTTGCGACGAGGTCACCATCGTTATGGTAACCCCTCCATTCTTGCCGACAGGGTATTTATATCTCCCGCATCGCCGAGGGAGGGGCAGCTCACCGTGACAACACGCTGCACGTGGGCGACCGTGTCATCTCTGTGAGTACAAGCCCCCTTTCCATTTTTTCTCTCTCTCTCTCTCCCCCCCCCCCCCCCCCCCCTCTCTGCCTCTCTCCCTCTCTCCCTTCATTCACTATCATTCCCTCTCTCCCCCACTATCCCCTCTTTTTCTCCTCCCTTGTCTCTCTCTCTCTTCTCTTTCTCTTTGCCTCTCTACCCTTCTTTCCCTCTATCGCTCACCTCTCTCCCCTTCTTTCCCTCTTTCCCTTCTTTCACTCTCCCTCTCCCACCTTTTCACTCCCTCTCTCTTTCTCGCTCCCTCTCTCTCTTTCTCGCTCCCTCTCTCTCTCTCATACATAATGTCTTTATAGCAGTTAGCGCAGGGGTTGCTAACCCTGGTCCTGTAGTGCCCGTGATGTTTCTGGTTTTGTCAATAGTATGAGTTTGATGGATTATTAAGAGTCTGAATATTCACAGCCCGGTTGGTGAAACACTGAGTGTCTCCAGCACCAGGTGACCGGTATTCATTAATAATTAGTCCAGCTATGAAGTTATAAAATCCAGCAACATCTCTGGCACTCCAGGACCAGGGTGGCCTACCCCTGGTATAGCGCATTTTTGTTGACGCTTGCATCATTGACTTCAAACGCACATTAACCCTCTTGCACACGTTCCTGGTCCACACACTCCCGGCCGCGGGTATGACCACACGCCCTAGGGGTGGTTCATCGCTGTAGGTGTCAGAACTGAGGTACCGGTCTGTGGGGTCGACGGTGCTCGTATCGCTGCTTTTATTAACTGTGTTGTCTGTGCTGTCTGAACTGGACTGCCTGGCCGCGAGCCCGGAGAACGCCTTACACCATCGCTTCAGTTGTATCGCTCAGTTGTCAGGGCGTTCGAGAGCATGGAACATTCTGTCCAAAATCCACGCAGCCCTAGAAGTTGGTTAACAGCCTTGTCTTTAAGGGTATTTTGGGGATACAATGTTGAGAATAACAACAGGCTGCTGCATTTGCAGTGGTTTATAATTTAAAACCTGTGTTTTATAGCTGAAGGTTGTGCTGTGTGCTGTGTGAAATGGCGCCCTCTGGTGTTTCCGTGGGTCTGTGCATGCTGAACACTCACCTGTTTCTTACTGCTAACGGTTTCTCTCTCTCTCCCTCCTGCACTCTCAGTGAAGAGCTCTGTGGTTTTCCTGGCTGCTTCCTCTCCGTATATCTTTGTTTTGCCTTCTCCGTGTACCTCCCTCCTTTCTTTTTTGCCTCTTTCCCCCTTCTTTCTTGCTCTCTCTCTCCCTCTTTCTATCCCCTCTTCCTTCCCTCCCTCCCTCCTTACACTCTGCATGCCCTTGACTAAATCCAAGCTCCGCCTCCTTGCCTGTGTCGTGGCGGGGCGTGCTGATGGGGGATGTGGGCGGAGTCCCTGGGCCCGCTGCCATGGTAACCGCATGCATTTACCACGGCAGCAGCCGCAGCTGCATGTTTGGCCAGTTCGGTAAGAGCCGGTACTGTGTGGTCAGTGCTGGCTTCTGATTGGCCCTCCAAGTCTCTGCCTGTCCGTCACTCACACCGTACAGCAAACAAGTGCTGCGCAGGGAAGGCCTTCTTAATTGCATCGCACCCTGGACATTTGCTCTGATTGGCCGCACAAAAACTGTGATTGTCCTCTTTTTCTCACTGATCCCGCCCACTCCTAACCTGCCCCTTGGCCCCCATAGGGTAATGTACAGAGGCTACTCCCCGGGAAGAACTAGACCCCACAGTTTCTGAGAGGCACAAGATGTCAGACCATGAAGGACATCAACAAGCCTTGAAAATGTAGATCTTTTAAAAGGGAATAAACTTAAAGCACAAAGAGAAAGCTTTAGAGGTGAGGCACTTCACTCTAAAGTGAAAAACACTGGAGAAATGCTCCCAAAGAATATTTAGGTGGTTTGACACTGGCCATTTATCCAGGCCGTTCTGATACTACCACTTGGAAGCTGTCGATTTTTGGCCGCCCTTAACCCCAGCCTCACCATTGGCATTGTGGGTAATGAGAAGCCGCTGCAGCCGTTGGAAGCACCGCCACTTGTAGCCGCGACACTATGACTTCTCGCCTTCCGCCTCTCTCTGTTTTCTTCTCTCCATCTCTCTGTCGGGTGCACTATCACTAACCTCAGCGCCGCTGAGCGCCTCCGTTATCTATGCTAAGCTGCACTGCATATAATTAAATTAGCCTGCTCTGACCCAGGCCAGCAGATAGAAACGCTGAACTGCAGAATGTTAATGTTTTATGTACTGTATAATTAACACCAATGCTAACCTATGCCGGAGAGGGAAATTCCGTGGGCCGAATATCGTTATCGTAAATTATTTTTTGTAAGCCGGCCCCTGTTGACTGGATTCCTGCACCTGTTGTCTGAGCTGCGCCCTCTATGGTATCCTCTGTGAGGTGCCCTCTATGGTATCCTCTGTGAGATGCCTTCTATGGTATCCTCTGTGAGGCGCCCTCTATGGTATCCTCTGTGAGGCGCCCTCTATGGTATCCTCTGTGAGGCGCCCTCTATGGTATCCTCTGTGAGGCGCCCTCTATGGTATCCTCTGTGAGGTTCCCTCTATGGTATCTTCTGCGAGGCGCTTTCTATGGTGCCCTTGTGAGGCACCCTCTATGGTATCCTCTGTGAGGTGCCCTCTATGGTATCCTCTGCGAGGCGCTTTCTATGGTGCCCCTGTGAGGCACCCTCTATGGTATCCTCTGTGAGGTGCCCTCTATGGTATCCTCTGTGAGGTGCCCTCTATGGTATCCTCTGTGAGGCGCCCTCTATGGTGTTCTGTGAGGCGCCCTCTATGGTGTTCTGTGACGCGCCCTCTATGGTGTCCCCTGTGACGCGCCCTCTATGGTGTCCCCTGTGACGCGCCCTCTATGGTATCTTGTGACGCGCCCTCTATGGTGTCCCCTGTGACGCGCCGGTTCGCTGTCGATGCAGATCAACAGTGTGGACATGACAGAGGCCAGACATGACCAGGCAGTAGCGCTGCTTACCGGCACGTCCCCCACCATCACCCTGCTGGTGGAGCGCGAGCTAGGCTCTCCCGGGGACTCCCCGGCTGCCGCCCGGGCGCGCCCCCCGCTCCCCCCCCGCCCCCTGAGCCCAGCGACCCCGCCGACAGGGACGACCAGGAGGACCGCGCCTCGCCCCGACCCAACCACCTCAGCCAGCCCCTGGAGGACGAGTACCCCATAGAGGTGAGGGGGGTGCGGATGCGTGATGACTTTATTTAAAAGCCTGTACACAAAGGAACACTGGAAAAACTACAATGGCCCTTTCAGGGCCTGAAAGGCCGTGATTTCAATGATGTTTTGTTTAATGTCTGAAATTCTGCATAGGATTAGTAATGGAGGCCAGTGAACATGGGTTGTTTGATCAGCATGGAGATCCTCAGGATCTCGAGATGAAAACCTGAACCATTCTTGTCCTTTTTTACCAAAACGGACAAGGTGGCTGGGAGTCACTGGTGTCTTAAGTAGCTCTGTTGAACGTTAGTCCCACTTGTTTTTCTTGTCCAGTGGGGACATTTCTTGAAGCTAATATACAGGCCGTTTTGGAACTAAAGTACTAACTTCCTGTCCCGACAGGAAGTGACTCTGGTGAAAGCGGGCGGCCCACTGGGGCTGAGCATTGTGGGAGGCAGCGACCACGCCAGCCACCCATTTGGAGTCAGTGAGCCTGGGGTGTTCATCTCCAAGGTAAGATGTGATCGAAGGAGGAATAGGCAGGGTTTCACCCGCACACACAACTGGTGCCTCAAGGTTACACTGTCTGTAGTACACTGGTCTGTGTGCTACCAACCAAAAATTTCAAGGGACAAAGAAAAGTGGGAGGAATTCCTTTATCACTTAGCGAGAGGAGGCCTGTTAGTTAGCGAGGAGGCGTGTCTCTCACACTCAAAGGGGTTGTTCTTTGTGTAACACTGCGTCCGTGTCCATGGATGCAGGTTATCCCACACGGCCTGGCGTGTAGGAGTGGGCTGCGTGTCGGCGACCGCATCCTGGAGGTGAACGCCATCGACTTGCGCCACGCCACGCACCAGGAGGCCGTGCACGCCCTGCTCTCCAACAGGCAGGAGATCCGCATGCTGGTGCGCCGGGACCCCGCTCCGCCCGGCATGCAGGTGATGCCCCGCCCACCGCGCTCACACACACACACACACACGCACAGGCGTGCCTCGCCTTCCCCGGTCACACACACACACACACACACACACACACACACACACACACACACACACACACACACACAGTGCCCCGCCTTCCCCGGTCTCACACACACACACACACACACACACACACGTGATGCCCCGCCTTACCCGCTCACACACACAGGCGTGCCTCGTCCTGCTCCTCTTCCAAAAGGCGTTAATTCCCCTGAGCACGCAGAATCTGACGCGTCATAAAACCCAGGAGTACAGCTGCTCTCCACTTTGTGCTACTACTCCTGCCGTATGCCCAGGTTATATGATCATCGAAGAGCAGGAGTCTCTGTCCTGGTGCTGTTCGACTAACTGTGATCATGCAGGTAATTATTCTGTTGACATTTATGCCTGAAGTAAACTGACGTTTCTTGCCCAGTTCCGCAAAGGTTCATCTCGTCTAGAAGAGCTGGGAGACCTGTTAGGCAGCTACTGTCTAAGTCAGTATTGGGCACCAATGAATCAAAACCCGTGTTCTACTGCATTAGTTGTGTTAGCTCTTCTGTTTGCAGGTAGACAGCGTTTGTCTGTTGTTGGAATTTCACTTCTGTTGTGCGTTTCTAGCGATGCTGGGCCCTGCCTGGGGGTTGTCTACTGTGATAGTGTATGACTGACTGTGGGGTCTACTGTAACAGTGTATGAGTTACTGGGAGGTCTACTGTGACAGTGTATGAGTAATCTGTTTGTTTCTTTACAGGAAATTGAGATCCTCAAACAGCCGGGTGAAAAGCTGGGCATCAGCATACGGGGAGGGGCCAAGGGTCACCCTGGCAACCCCTTCGATGCCACAGATGAGGGCATCTTCATCTCTAAGGTAACGGGCCCACGTTGGCGTTCATTAGTGTTTTCGAAACACTTTGTGTGGCATTCCATCCGGTGGAGAATCGGATTTGTCTCGGCCATGCCTACCGGTGGAGTGAGCACAGAGCAAACACGCCCGAGTTGTGTTAAATAATCAGCCCAGGTGCTTAAAGGTGTGCTCCTCTCCACAAATTGAATACCGCACTTTGCCCTAGCCGCTGATGGGAGGCCTGCTCTACAGCTAGTTTACATGTGCCCCAGAACCTTCAGAACAGGACTACAGTTCCCATCAGCCCCTGGTGTGATAACATAAACAGTCAGCTTAGTTTTATGCGAGTGCTTCTGGGATCTGAAGTCCATAACACAAGATTATAGAATAGTGTTTAGAGTAACTCTGTTGAACGTTACGCTGATGCCCCTCCCCTCTCTACCAGGTGAGCTCCAGCGGGGCGGCGGCGCGAGACGGGCGGCTGCAGATGGGCATGCGCATCCTGGAGGTGAACAACCAGAGCCTGCTGGGCATGACGCATGCGGAGGCCGTGCGCATACTGCGCGGCGTCGGCGACACGCTGGACGTGCTGGTCTGCGACGGCTTCGACCCCTCCGCCGCTGCCGCTGTGGAGGTCAGTGTCATCTTCAGCCTTGACTCCCGAGTTTGGGGGTGTCCCGAGGCGTGAGGCCTGGGGGATGTAGTGTTGGAATGTTAAGAAGAAGCAGATATAGGAGCATTTGGGGGTTTACGTCAGAACTAAGGATAATTTTATACCCTTAGAGAGGCCTGCCGAGAAATGGATTGACAACTGTATTCATAGTGCCTCTCGGAGTCTGAGTGCTGATCTGGGATCAGTTTTTGCTTTTACCTCATAACGGATCCAGTTAGAATGCGGACGGTTGTCAACTGATCCTAGATCATAGGGCCAGGTGATATAGCGCAACTACCGCATCAGGTATAATTAAAGAAAAAAAGATGAAAAGACAGGCAATACCCCAGATGGTGGCGATGGCTGTTACTGCATTCGATAATTATCTTTGCGGTATTATCACCCAGCTCTACTAGATCAGCAGTCCAGCTCTCAGGTGCTGAGCTTCACGCTAATGCTAATGCTAATGCTAATATTCAGAGTAGGTCACACAGCTGCATGTATGTGTGTGGTCACCTGCGTTACCTGTGTGGTGTCGCCCTCCCCAGTCCTCGCCCGGCATTATCGCCAACCCGTTCACCGCGGGCTTGACTCGCAAGAACAGCATGGAGAGCATCTCGTCCATCGACAGGGACGTCAGTCCCGAGGACTCGGACGTCGCGCTGCCGGTGAGCTAAAATAATGTCTCTCAGGCCCACTTCGATTGAGAGATTCGGTGGAGTGCTGGTACTTTTAAGACGTTTGTATCTTAAACTCAGTGAAAGTGTGTGATCTCACCAAGCTCAAATCAAGTCCAGATACTGAAATGTACAAACCCATATGTAGAAAAGCTGCCACATTACTGTATGCACCACGTCAGGTTTGCCGTTTGTAAATATGCCTTATTAAGCTTGACAGTTGACCTTTGTTTACATGCAAACACTGTCTACGGGAAAGGGAGGAGGGGAGATTGGGGTGTTTCCTAATAATACACCCTTTTGTCTCCCTTGCTATTTCTCTTTCCTTGTTCTCTCCCTCTTTCTCACCCCTTTCTCACTCCTTTCTCATCTGTTTCTCATCCCTCCCTTCAAGGAAGTGGAAAAGGAGCGTGGGCCCTCCGAGCGGGAGAGAGATGAGGTGGAGAAAGTGGTGAGTGCACGAGCGGCGCGTGACTCTAGAACGGACGCACATGCGTGGCCGGCCACGCCCTGTTAGCCGCGCTCCCCGCCCGCCGTCCACTGCGCCGGTCTCCGAACGGAGGGCTCAGTTTCACATCCGCCGGGTCTCTCCATGACCGAGCACGTCGGCGCATCCATATCCCCTTTACCTCCACTCTAAACTAGGAACCAGATTCACAAACGATGTTCTGCTAAGCAGAGTCACTAAATTCTTCCTTGTTAGCCTTTTGAGAAGGTGGTTGGCAGGTAGGGTTGGGCGTAGGAGGCGACAAACTTTATCATCGCGTGTGGCTGAATCTGATTGTGTAAATAAGATGCGTTTGAAACATTTGAATGCTCATTTTTTAAGGTGAGGCTTCCTCGTAGATTGCGAAGGATCTGGTTGTTTTCCAGTGTAAATTGGCTTCTATGAGTTGACGGGCGCCAGCCCTTCTCTCTCTCTCACTGCCAACACAGACTGCGGCTAATCTCCTCTGCTCTGTCTGTTGGTAGGCTGAAGGAGCCTTGCTCTAACATGTGCGGGTTCTGCCTCTGCCCCTCTCCGCTTTATCTTCTGTTCTCTCCTCTCCTCTTTTGTGGTCTTTGGCATTCATCCCTTCATTCCAGCGCATATGAACCGGTCCTGGCACCTGCGGGGCTTTTCATAACCTCGTCTCGTCTCCTCCCAATCTCCGTTCCTGCTCGTGTTCCTCTCCGAATATTTGCCTTGCCCTCGTCACCTTCGCCGTCCGTGCCTTCCCTGCATGTGCGGCTGGGCCCCCCCCCCCCCCCCGATTCCCTCTTTTCGGTTATACCCCCGAAATGCCCCTGGAGCGTGAGGAGGCCAATCGCCTGCTGGAGGAGGAGGAGGAGGTGGAGGTGAGGGGGCCCTGGTGTACACTACCCCCGATTCTCCACCAGGGGGAGATGAAGAGCAGGCACGGCAGCAAAACCCACAGCTAGGTGTACAAGCGACTAAATCCACATACAAAATCAGGAAAAGGCTGCTTTTCAATGGATCACAGCTTTGATTTCACTACAAAGCACAAAATTGAAGACTTCACAATTGCAAGGGGTGTGAAATGCGCTCTATTGGTTGTCTGTGTTGTGGCAGAAGGCCTGCAGCCTCCCTGCTGATGCAGAAGAGGGCCTTCTGTGTCTCCTCAGGTCTGACCCCTGACCCCCTGACCTCCTGACCCCTGCTTATCTTCCTTTCCCTCAGAACTTTGGTGTGGAGCCCCTCAAGCTGGACTACAGGACGCTTGCTGCTCTGCCCACCACCAGCCTCCAGAAGGTCAATAGAGTGAGTGACTCACTGCCTACACACCACCCTCCCTCCTCACCTGCCTCCAAACTGGCCTACTAACATTCAGCCTCAATGTTAGGCCATTTAGGAGCTGAGCTTGTACCCGAGAGATTGCTGGATTGATTCTCGTGTGGGGCACGGCTATCCCACTCTTGAACAGGGTGATCACTCAAACTTAATTTCATCGCCACATATCCGGCTGTACGAATACAGTGTCAGATGATGCGAATATTCCTCCTCAAGTGCCTGAGTACTGCAACCAGCACACAGCTGGGGAAGAGCTAGCCGCCCGGGCACCAAGCAGTACATTGGCATGGCCGGTCTTGCTCTCTGTGTAATTGTGATTCAGGGATACAGTCGGTAACCATGGTTACAGCAAAACTCCCACAAAAAGGCAGCCTGTTCTTGTTCTGGCATGATGGTGGCAGTTTGAGACTTTGACAGTTTCTGGCAAGAATTATGGAACATTCTGTATTGTGTTTGTTCCCAGAATCCATTGCCTGCTCAAGCCAGTGGGACACACCATGGCTTGAAACATGATTGTCAGAATGTTTTAGTCATGGGTTTCAACACTGTGAGAACGATAAGTGAGAAGTACTTGGGTTGTCCACGCAGTGTAGACGCTCCTCCTTATGTTAATCAGTTCTTAACAAGAGACACTCGGCAAAGAGCATCTCTCTGCCACCCTTAACAGTTTCAGTTCTAACAGATAATCTAACAGCTAATCCTGTCAATATTTTCAACCAAAGGTGCTCATTTCATTGAGTTTCCTGTCCATGATGATATTCATATATGATGATATCCTGTTCTCAAATGGACAGGCACACTATAACTGACATAATGAGAGTAAACTTAATAACCTCTGTTGATTTCATCAGTCCTTATGATAATTCAGCAATTATGTAATATCTAATCTGGAGTCTGCATATATACTGCTGCTTCTGGCCAATGTATTTGTCTTTTCTTGCGTATACCGTCCTGTTTAATTTAGGTTTTGATTAATGTTTATTTTTTGTTACGGGCTGCTTGTTGTTGCTGGATCTGTAGGGTTGTTGTGATGCCACAAAATCTCAGTGTTCACATAAGCTCAACTGCCACCTAGTCAGTTGGAGCGTGGTTGTATTTGGGGTGGGGGGGGGGGCTGTAGTTGAGAAGGTCAGGGTACCTCTGAAAGCCCTCTCAGCAGGTTTGTGGCGGTGACTGTGCCTCCATCTGTCTCCTCCAGACTCCTTCCTCTGAGCTCTACGGGATGGGCAGCCCCTGCAGAGATCCCCCCTTCTCACCCCGAGATGCCCCGTACTCGCCCCGAGATGCTCCCTTTCCTGCCCCCTACTCGCCCCGAGATGCCTCGTATTCGCCCAGAGATGCCCCGTACTCACTCCGAGATGCCTCGTACTTACCCAGAGATGCCCCATACTCCCCCAGTGCACAGCCGGTGAGTACCCCTCCCCTTTCACACCGCTATGTATCTACAGCACCCTCTAAAATTAGTTGCGTTCCTTCATAAATACACTCTGTTCCGCTCAAAGTTCCAATGCTAAATTTCGATAGGAATTTCGGTGTTACGGTCAGGCGAGGACATGCGTAGCTTTTTGGCCATGCACACTAGTGTTCCCAGGTTTGGTGTCAGAAGGACAGCACTTAGGTTGAAAAGAGGCCATCCCTAAGGTGGAGTATAATGGTGGATCTGAAAAGAGGCCTTCCGTAAGGTGGAGTATAATGGTGGATCTGAAAAGAGGCCTTCCGTAAGGTGGAGTATAATGGTGGATCTGAAAAGAGGCCTTCCGTAAGGTGGAGTATAATGGTGGATCTGAAAAGAGGCCTTCCGTAAGGTGGAGTATAATGGTGGATCTGAAAAGAGGCCTTCCGTAAGGTGGAGTATAATGGTGGATCTGAAAAGAGGCCTTCCGTAAGGTGGAGTATAATGGTGGATCTGAAAAGAGGCCTTCCGTAAGGTAGAGTATAATGGTGGATCTGAAAAGAGGCCTTCCGTAAGGTGGAGTATAATGGTGGATCTTTGACATTATGGGGTTGTTTTGCATCTAACAGTTCTGGTGTTCTTCTTAATGTCAGTGGACTCATGAACTCCAGGAAGTACCATGACATTTTGGCCAAAAGAAACCTGATGACACCCCCTTAGGAAGCTCCAACTCGGCCGCAAGTAGTTCTTACAGCAAGACCATGATCCCGAGCATACCTCAGAATCAACCATGAAATGGTCAGCTGACCGCAAAATGACTGTTTTACAATGGCCACCTCAGGCTCCGGTGTGTTCTGAATCAAAGAGGGCTGTCGATTGTACACCCTTCACCCCCTCCCCTTTTTTTTTTTTTGCTAGCTGAATCCACACACCTCCTGCCCCCTTCAGCCCCCCGTGGCCCCCGGCAGGGAGACACGCTTCGTAAGTGGCCCCTGAGAAGCCACCTTGACTTCCTGCTCGTCTTGCGTGACGGCGCTTGGCACAGAAAGAGGCTTTTATGCGGTGGAAGCTAAATGGGGCCGTGCGAGTTGCGTTTGAAGGCTTTTGGGCCCAGACCTGTATGCTCTAACCACATCATTCCCAGCAGCGATGCAGTGGCCTAACCAATTCTCCTCAGTGCTCGTGTTTATGTCATGAAGACCACTATGGGTGTAAGTTATTCACTGTGTGATGACCCATTTATTTTGTCTTTTAGGCGAGCATTAATCTCATCCCCAATGCATCTCCTAAGGAGAACTCACAAGTGAGTATCTACATGTAATTCAGTGTGATTTGTACTAAACTCATCGGAGTGCGTAATTTTATTGCTCATTTATAACCTAAGTACACCTGGGCTTTCTGCTAGGAATTATGTCATGTAGTTATATTGCTTCTTTCATTATATTGCTTCTTTCATTGAAAGATACTTAAAGGGATATTTCACTTTCGTGTGACATAAGTAATTTTTTACCCCATTATATTTGCATAGTGGGATTACTGGCAACATCAGCTGTCCCTGCTGACCGTTAACGGCATCCCCGTTAGTCCCGGTTGTCAGCCTCCCCATTCACTCCCATTCGTTTTCGGGACCTCCCCAAAATCATTTTAAAGCACAAACTAACTACGGGGGATAATAAATTGATAAATTAGAACACGAGGGTGAAAAGGTATGTGATAAAAATGATATCACTGATCTCATACACCCCTTTATAAAGTATTGCATGTAAGAATAAGGCTTTTTTTTCTTCTCTCTATATTACCTGTGGTCTCTGCTTTACAGACTAGACCAGGCGTGATCCAGCCTCTCTCACGCGTGTGGCAGAACTCCTCGTCCCCCAGTCCGGAAGGCCGGAGTAGTCCCAACCCCTTCCAGCATAGCCCCTCTCCCGTCAACTCCCAATCCTCCGTAAGAACCGTCAGAAATGTGCAGAAAGCAAATATTTAAGCTGTGAATTATTGTCTATTTGTTTTTGCAACATTGAACACAATCTCCCACATTTCATGACATTATCAGCAGGCATGTTTGAAGACGGATTGTAAGCGGGGACCTTTCAGTGTGACCTTTCAGCACTGAAGCCTGGTTGTAAATTTAACCGTTCTACTCTGTGCAAAGCTAGCCAGATTTAGTTGCCTGCTTGAACAAACTTAACTGCCTCTTCCACATTCAACCCCAAACAAATACCTCTTTTCAACAGCAGGACAATGAAGAGCAGGGATATATCTGGGGAATATTTACTTGCTCCACATCTTACACTGGTTTCCACAGGAACAGTCATTGCTTAACATGCTCTTCACACTAGAACGTCGTGAAATGAGTTCATCTAGCTGCAGTGAATAAGGTCGTATTCATAACTTATTCTTACAACCTACCTACATTCGCTCCACAGACCTTTGCCAATTGCACTACATGTGACCACAAAATCAAGGCTAGAGCCACTGTAGATGTCTGGTAATTGAGCCGAGGTTTTCTATTGAGGCTGTGACTCCCAAAGATTCCCCACAGTGATAGTGGGGTATTGGTTTTGTCCCACATCTGGGTTTTAAGAAGCCCATAAAATTTGTCCCCTTGTTTTCCTGTATATATTTGACAGTTGGAGAGACAGTGCCGTAAATATGAGTGCATATTTTGAATTTAGCGAGGCCCGTAAGCACTAATATCCACTGGGCTGAAGTTTTCCAGTCTTCCCGGTTTTCCAACTGTCCTTTCTTCCTTGGTGTGAGGTGTCACACTTTTCTGGTTTCATGTTTTCCTTCTCTTACTAAAACCCTCTCCTTGTCTTGGTTTCCCTCTTTTCTTTCCCCCCCTCTCTCTCTCTCTCTTTCTGTCTCTCCGCCCCGCCCTGCAGCCGTACACCCCCTCTCCTCTCTCACCCGACGAGTTTCCCGTCAATATCAAGCAGGCGTACAAGGCCTTCGCAGCCGTGCCCCACTCTCTGGCCGTGCTGGAGCCCCGTCAGGTAGGCTGGGTCCCACCCCAGGAGGCCCCGATAGGCTGCTGTCCCATCCCACAATGCCTTGCAAAAAGAGTTGTGCACCCACCACACAATTTGACTCGATGTTTGCCTTCCTTGCATGGAGACGACAGGCTAACGGGATTTATCCCGCCAGCCTTTCAATTAAACTTCAATGTTTAATTGACGTGAATATCAGCTTTGTTTTAAAAGTAGCGAGGTACTATATCCAGATCAATTTCTTTAGTTATCCTCTCTGTAAATCGACAAACTCTTGCCCCGTCTTCCAGAACACCAAATTAACTCTTTGTATCTCTTAACACCTGGCTTTATGTGTGTCTGCAGGAAACTTCTGGCCAAAAGAACCACATTCACCCCAGGCATATATCACCAGAGGTGAGTCTTCATACTCACGCCAGTAAAACTCATGCACCGTCAATTTTCTTTGTATGTGACAAGTTTGGTTCTCTCTTTTGAAAATGGTGTAACGACACAGGAAGGCTTGTTCTACAGGTGAATTTGCTCTTGTTGTTGCCCCTGGTGTCGAATTAACCCGACTGTATAGGAAACTGGCCCATATGCCCCAGTAGTGCTGCGTTTTCTGAAGGCTGGCATGTTTAAATGCGGAAGAACCTGCTGTGTTATGATACGAGATGGATAAGGGAATGGATATGCACTTTAGTTGTTGGAGAGGAGTGGGCACAAAAGGTGCAGATGTGTCACATCAGCAGGTACAGCCAGCTTTGTGAAGTGTGACCAGGCGCGTGTGACGGTCAGTGGCCGGCGTGTGTGTGACGGTCAGTGGCCGGCGTGTGTGTGACGGTCAGCGGCCGGCATGTGTGTGACGGTCAGCGGCTGGCGTGTGTGTGACGGTCAGCGGCCGGCATGTGTGTGACGGTCAGCGGCCGGCGAGTGTGTGACGGTCAAGCGGCCGGTGTGTGTGTCGGTCAGCGGCCGGCATGTGTGACGGTCAGCGGCCGGAGTGTGTGTGACGGTCAGCGGCCGGAGTGTGTGTGACTGTCAACGGCCGGCGTGTGTGACGGTCAGCGGCCGGCATGTGTGACGGTCAGCGGCCGGCATGTGTGACGGTCAGCGGCCGGTGTGTGTGTGACGGTCAGTGGCCGGCGTCTGTGATGGTCAGCGGCCGGAGTGTGTGTGACGGTCAGCGGCCGGAGTGTGTGTGACGGTCAGTGGCCGGCGTGTGTGACGGTCAGCGGACGGTGAAGAGACCTACTCTGGCTCTTGCAGCCCCACCTGGACGATGTGTTTGAGGATAAAGGGCAGGGCGATGGGGGAAGAGGGAAGTCCCCCGTCTCCCCCCGCCCCACCCTCACCTCCGACCGCAGGGAGTACATGAACATGGCGGCCGTGCCACGCCTCTCCCGGCCCTCCCTGGAGCTGCAGGTACCTTTGCCCCGCGGGCATTGCGACCGGGCAGGGGTCCGGTCTGGCTGCTGGCCTCTGCTGGAGATGGTATTGGTGACGGTACTACATTGGTGTCAGCGGTGGGATTCTCTTCTTCCGATTCCCCAATCTTTACTGAACTGTAGTGGTACAGAGCTTTTCCCAGATCAACCCCAGGGCTTTTCTTCTGGGGTGGTGTGCACCAAACATACTTCCTTTACACCCCTAAAACTGCTTACGCCATTGGGGCTAATATCAACGTGAGGACTCAAGACCACTCCCAAGTGCATTGTGGGAAAATAGTTCCTGGTGCAGTCTCTTCCCATAGGTTTCAAATGAGGGACATGCGTGCTATCACAATCGGCACCAAACACACCATGTACAGTAGTCTTGCCTCGGCCAATCAGCCATTTAATCCAACCGTCCTCAAATTTACATTTGACCTGTCAATAAATGTGCATTTAAGTCCCTTCACAATTACACTTTCATAGAATGCTGTGCACAGCATTATACTTGGTGTAGCCTTCACTCACTATAATTACAAACGTCAATACCGCATTTTGATCATGAAATGAATGCAGTACTCTTTCTATTTGAATGGCACATTGAGAGCAATTTCTAGAATGAAATTTGAGCCTCCCCTATGGATTCAACTCACTGATTCATACAGTCAGTGTCTGTATTGCCTGCAGCGAGGCTTCTTATATTACATTACATTACATTCATTTAGCAGATGCTTTTATCCAAAGCGACATACAATAAGTGCACACAGTTATATGCTCCGACTCCTTGGTGCACCCCACGTCAAATGTGCGACTGTCTTTAACTCTAGTCCCAGGTTTTTAGCAACCTTCTCCACTGCTGCTTTCATATCTGAATGGGCTGAGATTCCTCTGGAAACCTTGGGGTTTGCTCGCGATCCTTCACGTGAGCAGGTGGATTTCTCTTTATACTTGCTGTTTCTTCCTCCGGTCTCCCAGCAAGCGCTATTTATCCGTCTTTCAACGCTGGGGAACCCTCAAAACCGCTAGTGTGCAGACATTACTTTAAAGGAGAACACGAATGAACAAGAGAAACAAATTTGCATAGAACTATTAATTATAATTATGCAATTGTTGCTATTGCGTAGAGTAACTGATTTTATTCTGCTTAGGGACCAGGGAATTGTATTTTGTTTGGAAATTGGTTTATTTTTGAGCAAGTTATCTGGGAAAGTTCTACATTCCAAACACATCTCTGTGGGAGATTCTATAACTGACACATTGCACAGCAGTTAAAAAAAAAAAAAACAACTTCAAAACTTTAACTGAAGTTTTGGAGTTTGCGTTTCCAAGGGAACCTTATGTAATGATTGCCTTTAATACTTTATTCGCCATCATGCCAAGGCTCCCTTTGAAATAGACTGCTGTTGCAGTGGGACTCGCCTGAATAAATGAGGGATAAAGAAACCAAATAAATGAGGTGCGCTTTGAATCCATCGACTGGCTTCAAATTCTTAAGTCCTTCAGTAATATACATATTACAGGGAATATGTAATAGTTTTTATCCCTCTGAATCTCTGATTAAAATTTGGGTTCTCCTTTATCTGGGGTTTTGCCTTTGCTTTCATAATCATGCCCATGCCACCCCCCCCAGACACCACCAGGCAGGGGCCTCAGCAGTCCAGAGCAACGCTCCTTCAGGGACCGCCAGAAGTACTTTGAGATAGACGTCAAGCAGCAGACCCCCGAGAGCAAATGCAAGCCCCGCGTGTCCCTGGTGGGAGAGGATGACCTGAAGAAGATGAAGGAGGAGGAAGGTGGGTGCTTCTGTCTTCTACGCTCGTCTTCTCAGTAATGCAGTTTTCAGGCCTCAATTCAATTTCATTTGTATCGCGCTTAAAGAGACGCTGTCGCAAAGACGCTTTTACTGAGGAAACGTAAAGGAAAAATGGGCAAAAACCAGACGTTGAAGGTTGATCTATTGCAACCTTATTGGACTCTGATTCTGTCTCTGGAAGAACTCCCGCTTAGTTGGGAAGCTCATAAGAACGCTCTTCTCTCCCCACCCCCCTCTGGCCTTCCCACCCCCAGCGAGGAAGATTGAGCAGAGTACCCGGGACTACCTTCTGGATGACGACGAGGAGGAAGAGGAGGAGGACCTAGCCAAGCAGATGGCGGTGATGAGGGCCCAGGGCAAGGTGGTTTTGGACGGGGTGGAGTACAAGGTAGAGAGCGTGGCCAGTAACCGCTCCACCCCTGCCAGCCATTGTGCCACACCCCCTGGCTGCTCAACCACGCCCCCCAGCTCAGGGTACGACTTCCCGTCTACCTCTGTACAAGGTTTAGCCACCTCTACTCCTTTCCACACTTTGCTATTATGTTCCACCTTTAATCATTTGAAGAGTAGATTTTTTTTAGAATGTTTTAAATGTTCAGTGTTCTAGAACTCTGTTGCTCTCAGTTGCCAGTAGCGATTGTTGCATCAGCATGAGAATGTTCGGTTAGGAACATTCTAATCACATATTTGTGATCTTACGACTTAAAGGGTTAATGAAACCATTTAATTAGAAATAAGTAATAATAATAAATTAGTTCTACATACTCCTCCCCCCGCATTATCTTCTCTTCCTTCCCTGGTGGCTTTTGAAGATTGCCTGCAGTCCTAGATCAGTCCCGACCGGAGTTGAAGATGTCGGGACTGATCCAGGACTGCAGGCAATCTTCCAAAGGCCTCCAGGGAAGGGAAGGAGAAGATAATGCGGGGGAGGAGTGAGGCGACGAATGGGAAGGCTGACGCAGTTCGGTGCTCTGTGTTGACTGTGGACAGAGACCGCAACACTGCGTGTATGGAGGAAAGTCATGGAGGCGGAGTTTGTGTTCGACTGCTTGATAACACTGGACATCCCAGGACAGCGGGGGCTATTTTTAATTATGACGTTTGGCTGTAGGATATTGCACTTTAATTCACTTAATTAGTTTGATTAATGCAATGATTCTATAGCTGTCGGGTATGGTTCAGAGTTTGGTATGGTATAGTACTGCACAGGAAAAGGCTAACCCTGGAGCTCTGATCCTCCAGGCCCATGTCTGTGGACGGGAAAGCGGACTCTCAGAGAAACTCTATGGAGGACAGCTTCAGGCTGGAGCAGAGGCCCAACTCCATGATTGGGTAATCATTTCCAGCTTTGATTTTCATTGGACTGGTCATTGTTGCCAGAGCGACCGTGCTGCTTGTATGAGACTGTGCACCACACCTAGACTGATAGAACAGAATGACTGCACAGAGGAATCCATCCCTCTCTGTTCCAGACGAGCCTCTCTTCCTCTCTCTGTCTGTCTTCATATAATCAGAGCTAGCAAATGGGTTTTATAGTCAGACCAAAACCACGACTGGTGAAAGTTCTCAGTTTAAACATTTAAGGAATGTTTGTTTACATGAGGTGATGTGGGGCTAAAACCTGCTCCAACCACAAGATGCCTTTGGCAGCTGGGTGTGTTCTTGGGTGCTTATGTGCTTGTGTGTGTGTGTGTTTATCTGTGTGTGTGTGTGTGTGTGTGTGTGTGTGTGTGTGTGTGTGTGTGTGTGTGTGTGTGTGTGTGTGTGTGTGTCCCTGTGTGTGTGTGTGTCCCTGTGTGTGTGTGTGTGTGTGTGTCTGTCTGTCTGTCTGTCTGTCTGTATCTGTGTCTGTCTGTCTGTCTGTGTGTGTGTGTGTGTGTCCGTGTGCCCGTGTGCCTGTGTGTGTGTGTGTGTGTGTGCCTGTGTGTGTGTGTGTGTCCGTGTCCCTGTGTGTGTGTGTGTGTGTGTGTGTGTGTGTGTAGACTGAGCCCTGTGTACCCCGGAGACTCGGGGGCTCCAATCCGGACGGCGAAGGCGGAGCGTCGGCAGCAGGAGAGGTTGCGCATGCAGAGCCCTGAGCTGGCGCTGACGGTCGCCCTCGACAAGGACCTGTCACCCGCCGAGAAACGCGCACTGGAGGCCGAGAAGAGAGCCATGTGGAGGGCAGCGCGGTGCGATTACTGCACATACACACACGTATACATACAAATGCATGCCTGCAAACACATGTATTCAAGCAAACTTGCTTGACCAATGCATTTCCACTCCCTCGTCACCTACTATTTCATACACTCACAAAGCACTCGGAGAATGTTTTCACACTCGCGCGCACACGCACACACAAACACACACACACACTGATGTTGGTGAAACACTGAACGAGGGCACCGCAGCTAAAGGCTGGAATGCGGAGTCGCCCTGTGCTTTCATTCCGGAACCTTCTCTTCCGTCCGTCCGTTCTATTCCGTCCGTCCGTCCCCCTCTCTCTCTTTCTCTCTGGTTTACTGTTACTGTTAGGTGTACTTCTGCTTGTTTTACCTCCTTTTTGGTGTAGGTGTTGTCAGTAGGGGTTCAAATCTGACTTCTCAAAGATTGCTGGGAATTTGCCACTCGCAGCAAGACGGGAAGACGTTTGGCGGTGACGGAAAATAAATTGTTTCCTTTTATAGATGTAATTATGTATGCTGAGTGTCTTGTTGCTCCTGGATACAAAGACAGAAATTGAATATTAAAGTGAATCCATTTTTAACTTGGATTCACAGTCAATTTGCTGTGTGTTTGTTGCAGTAATTATGTATCAGATTGTAATAAGCATTCCTACACACAAATATGGCAGCAAATGTTGTACGAATTAAATCCCAAAGAGACTACAAAGTTATACCCGTCAAGCCTGAAGGTATTTTTGGACTAACCCTGCTTATTACCATGGTTCCTGAAATAAGTGCGTATATCTAGAGACATTTACACTACAGACATGGTTGAAGTGCAGTTGTAAAGTGAATAAGTGTGTCATTATGGAATTTGGTTTAGCTAAGTTATTTGGTTATGGTAAGTTTGATTTGAGTTGGTATCCTTGATCATAGGATTTTGAAATACTTCTTGCTGAATGTATTCTAAGCTATGGATTCAAGGCAAATTTGTTATTTCTATTATATTGGGGCAATATAAATGCATTTATCACTAGTTATGTGTTGGATTACAGAACTCCTCTTGGACTACAGGCACACACCTACGCTGTACTGTAGCGGCCAAGTAGTGCTTTCACACACACCGTAGATTGTGAGAAATGAGAGATATCCAAATTCCCTTAGTTTGCCTCGCTGGACCTCCCTAGGGGCTTTAAACATGTAATCACAATATTTAACTCTGTTGTATCAATTGCTGTGCAGGATTGCCAATGCATAACTATGTGTATATATTATTTCAAGAGCAAACATTTATTTTGAGCAAAAATAATAGCTTATCAATTATTAACATGTTCTGTTGGCTGCAGTCTACACGTGGCCTTTATACAGCACAACCCAGTATCTCTCCATTGCTGTTAATGTAAAAGTTTCCACTAGCAAGGCGGAGGATGTGCAGACTTGGTGAACCCCTGCTTGTGTTATTTTCCTCCTTGCTGTTCTTCTTCTCATTAGTTCCTGTTTGTTTCCTTAATCCTCTCGTGTCTGTTTTCTCTGTTGTATCACTAGTCTCTGTCTTTTTCTCCCTCTTTTCTATATATGTCTGTCTGTCTATTTGTTCTCTTCCTCCCTATGACCTGACTTCCTGCTTGACCCCTCCCCTTCCTCCCCACCCCCTCTCCCTCCTCCTCACCTGGCCCCCTTTGGCCCCTCCCCCTCCTCACCTGGCCCCATTTGGCCCCTCCCCCTTCTCCTCCTCCTCCCCCATTGGCCGGTCCCGTGCCAGACCCTATGGGCTGGAAGAGGATGTTAGACAGTATGAACAGAACCTGGCAAAAAGGCTGTACCAGGCCCGCGTGAGGGCGTCTCAGAGCCCCGCCTCCAGCGCCGCGCCCACCAGGTCTGCGCTCTGTCCTGCCTGCCGCTTTGCATTGTGGGAGAGGGGGGGTGGGGGGTTGGGGGGGCATTGCCTGGAGCGTATTCATTGGTGGGGTTGTCCTACGTCATGCGCAATCTGGGCTCTCCACTCTGCACACGCTCACCATCCGTCTGGCTCATCCGCCAGTTCTGCTCACTCTCACACTCATCACTGTTGCCATTTAACCGCCTCACACACATCACTGTCACCATTTTAGTGCCTCACACTCATCACTGTCGCCATTTTAGTGCCTCACACTCATCACTGTCACCATTTTAGTGCCTCACACTCATCACTGTCACCATTTTAATGCCTCACACTCATCAATGTCACCATTTTAATGCCTCACACTCATCACTGTCACCATTTTAGTGCCTCACACTCATCACTGTCGCCATTTTACCGCCTCACACATCACTGTCGCTATTTAACCGCCTCACACTAATTGCTGTCGCCATTTCAGTGCCTTGCACTCATTGCTGGCTGTCTCATCTCTTTCTCATTCTCTCTCTCCTTCATCCCTCTTCATCCAAACGCTCCCTGTTTTACTCCCCCAGCCTCCGTCTCTCCTCCCCCCCTCCTCTGTATCCCTCTCTCCCAGCCTCTGTCTGACGTTCTCTCTCTCTCTCTTTTCAGTATGAAGTCACTGGAACAGGATGCACTCAAAGCCCAGATGGTGATCGCCAAGTCGCGGGACTCCCGTAAGCGAGGCACCCTAGACCAGCTGTCCGAGTCCCCCTCTCCCGCGCCCACCCCCTCTCCCACGCCCCTGGAAGGTCAGTCAACTGCAGGCCTCCCCGTGTAAATATTACACCGACAAGTCACAGTCCCTCCAAATGCAAAATTTACACAGACCAAGTCACAGTCCCTCCAAATGCAAAATTTACACAGACTAAGTCACAGTCCCTCCAAATGCAAAATTTACACAGACCAAGTTACAGTCCCTCCAAATGCAAAAAATTATATAGATGAAGTCACAGTCCCTCCACATGCAAATATTGCAGTCGAAGTCACAGTCCCTTCTCAGCGATCACAGATCCTACACCGTTTCACGCAGTTCTCTCTTATTAAAGAGACAAATTTTAAATGAAAACTCTCTTCATTCTTTCATACGTTCCTCTTGTTTGTAGACACTTTGACCAAGAGATCTAAGCCTATTAAGACACATCGACAAAGGATACTAAACCAAATTTCCAGAATACACCCTTTGGTACCTGCTAAACACTCAAAAGAGAAAAACAATGGGCCATTTATCCGATTCACACAGATCATTTTGTGTTGTTTTTCTCTCCCCTGACAGACACTAGCCCCAGAAGTGTGACATCACCGGGCAGATTGGTAAGGACCAGTTATTTGTTCATTTTTATTTCCCCCCTCCACTTTGGTTGGGGTGTCCCAGAGATAACTACATAAATAAGTGTGTGTTTGGGACTTTCTAAAGATTTTCCTTTGAAGAATGGTTTGTGACATGTATTCAGTCCTCTTGTTAAACCAACCTAGAGAGACCGGATATGTTTGCAGTCACATAATGTAACCGTATTCAGTGTATAAATTACATATTGTATCATTGACTGGTATTAAGTGCCTACATTCTGTTCCCATACGTTGATTTCTTTAGAGGAACTCCACGTTCTGTACGTGTTTCTGTTCGTCCTTTATCTCTTTCTGTTCATCCTCGAGTCTTTATCTCTCCCCTCTTTCCTGTCGTCTTCCTTCCTTTTTTTTCTGCAGTTCCATAAAGCTTAAAACTCATTTGGTTATCTGTAGAACCAGGGTGGGCCCAAATATTAATAGCCAAAATAGTTCCCTACTGAAGCGCGTTTTCTGCGTACACCCGTACACCACTGTGACCAATAAACAGAATCATTTAAAATAGCGAGTACAATTTTAAAATGTTCTAGTTAACACGGAACATCAATTAAATTTAGACATTGTATCATTCTCTTTTTAGGGAAGTATTTCTGACTACTACTCCGAAATATGCGAGCTTTAGTTTTTAGTACATTCAGATCAGCCCTTCAGGCAGTAGTACAGAGCTCAACAGTCTCATCTCTTTCACGCCACACTATTGTGCCCCCCCCTCCCCCCCCCCTCCGCACTCTGATCACATGATTGACCCCCCCTGACCCCCATCTGCACTGCAGCCTCAGTGTTAAATACCATGTCAGCATTGAGCAGCAGGGACCGTGTATTTAGAGTGGAGTGAAGTCAAGATTCCACCATTCCTACCCTGAAATGTACCTGCAACTCTTCTTTCCCCACTTATTTATATCCTCATTTCAGTTCATAACTGTTCTCACCCATCAGAGGAGGATTTACACACTGGCCAAAAGACTGGCCATTTCTACAAGTGTAAGCGGTCGTCCATAGAACAATATGCACAATTAATTTCTTATAACGGATATAATTCAGCAGTTTTAGGGTGACGTCTACCTGATGCCAGTCTTACTTCCAGTGCTACTCGCCAGGTCGCTGGTACTTTTAAAAATCCTCTGTAGTCCAATCACGGTCTCTCTTCCTTGCAGCTGTAGGTCTCACCACCGTTCCACACAGCCAGTAGAGTTAGACTTTGAACATGGCCTTTAAAGCTGGAAAGCACATGGGTTTGAGTCCCTCTTTTGGAGTCCAGACAGGCTGTTTTTTTAACTTGACATGTGAACTTGTGTTTCTTAATTGAAACAAAGCAATGCACAAATAAACACTAAACTTGACATCACCTTAAAATAGTATGAACACTTTGCCTCACACAGATAAAAATGTCACTTATGTCACTGTATGGGGGGGGGGGGCTCTTGAGAAAACTAGAGAAAAATGGCACCACTTTATAAATTGTACAATGTGTTCTAGGCTGTAGGTCGCATAGCGGTAAAATAACTTGCATTATTTGAATGTACGTGTCCTCTGAATGTTGTCATTGGTGATTAATGTGACTTGACATTTTTTAAAGGTTCAGCACTGCCTTCAGAGAGCTTTGCTAGCTCAAACCTTTTTAGGCAGACCTTGACATTCACTGAAAATTTCACTCCTGTACTGAAGGTCAACCGACATCTGAGTATCCATTCATAACTACATTCGTCAACCACAGCCAGTCCAGGACACCCACTTCCTGCTCTTGGTCCCGCTTCCCTAAATGTCATGGCCCTGCCTCCCTATATAAGGTCATGGCCCTGCCCCCTGAATGTAATTGCTCCGCCCCCTGGTATGGGTCATGGCTCTGCCTCCCTATATAGGGTCATGGCCACACCCCCTGAATGTAATGGCCCCACCCCTTGAATATCATGGCCCCGCCCCCCTGTATGGGTCATAGCTCCACCTCCTTGTATGGGTCATAGCTCCGCCCCCTGAATGTATTGGCTCCGGCTCCCTGTATGGGTCATGGCTCCTCCTCATTTCTCACTCCTATTTGCTGTCCCTTCTAGTCCCTGTCAGAAAAGAAGTTTGACTACCGCCAGTTTGCTGCAATTCCCTCTTCCAAACCCGTATACAACATCCAGGTATCACCTGCATGCTCAGCTCCCAGACCTCAGCACCCCCTCCCTCCAAGCCTCTCTGCTTCGCCCCCCTGGTTTCCTCACTCCACCTGGCCCATGGACGATGGGAATCTTTATACCTCAAAGCCTTTTAGTGAAGCCATGAGAGAAACCCCACCATTGATTGGAAGGAACTTATTAGTCTTGTTGCTTAAGAGACCTCCATCTTTCCTCTTAGTTGCAAATAGTGCACAACACAGGGCTTTCCTTATCCACACATTGGGAAAGTTATGTCCCACACCATCCTGAAATACCATTGTGGCAGGAAGTCTGGAATTGTAGTTAAACACGTCCTGCTTAAGGTTCACTCACGGAACGTTTGACAGGAGGCCGTAGTGCTCACAGCATCATGTGAATAACAGCTGGTGTCCTTCTAATCACTCCCAGACTTGTACATATTTGAGCCTCTGCAGCAGATGGCAGTTATGAATGAACATTTTCCACTACTGAGTATTATTATTGAATTGAGTCTTAAACCCTCAAACCTTCCATGGTGCTACATTTACCAATATCCTACATGTACTCCGCTCACAAGCACAAGTGCTCTGGCTTGCCATTCAGACTAATCAGTTCAGTCTTGTATAAGGGCATGGATAACCAGTCAACTCGCAGGATAAACAGCCGCCTGTCACTTTACCCAACGCTGCCTTTTCCCTGAAGAACTTCCCAGAAGGTCTTATGCAGTGCTTGGAAATTTATTTTAAAAATATCACCCACATCAGTTCCCACGTCTTCATAACCAGTGTTGCTTTTTGCACTGTGAGTGTACACCGCTTTGTTAATGATGGAGCTGCTTGAGTTAAAGGGGGTCTACTTTCTGAGGATAACGGTCTTATTCTGAGGATAACTGTCTGATAGACAAGGTGGCAGAGAGGTTGACTGCCAATACGGAGCCATTTTAGGCACTTCAGGACGAGTAGATTCCGGTTCTGATTATGGAAGACCAAATGATGGGCTCGCCAATACACTTCCGCCAAAACATTTTCTGCAATAGCCCACAGATGAGATTATGAAATTTACTCTTGAGAGTCGTTCACCAGGGCAAAAAGCAACATGGGCTGTGAACGTTCAGCCAATCAGGAGATACTCAGGAGGTACCCATAGGGTGTAGTAACGCCTCTGTTGGGTCGAGCGTGTTTAAAGAGTACTGAGAGGCTGAGAGAGCTGGGGAAAGATTCCGATTGCTGGCAGCTCATCTGTGGGTCTGTCTGTATTGTTGTCTGTGTCTCTCTGTGCTGGGTTGCATTGGAGAGCCGGTTACCATATTTGTTGATGTGTATTGGTGTACCCGCTGCTGTTGTGCAAATGACGCTGTTAATCCCCAAAGGCCACCCAATGGCTGTCCACCTGGTGTCTCTGTACTCACACCTGCTATAAAAATGCTCATTTATTACTTACAATTTTAATTTTCAGCAAATATGTGTCCAGGTGAAATAGACATTCCACAACCGACCTTAGATGCAATAATTATTTCCAAACAGATTTTTGTTTTAAATCAGATTTTACATTGTTTAGCGTACTTAGGAGTCCAATTAGATATTCCACTCCTAATGCTAATGTATCCATCTTGCGCTTGATTCGAGGAGAATATGCCCAGGGGCACATTTGAGACATGTGAAAATTGATTTATTGCCGTTTGGTGGACCTTCAGTGTTGTGAGCAGTGCAGTGTGTGTTGTGTACAGAGTATTGGTTTGTGTTTTGAGGTGTGAGCTTACACGTTGGCTGTACCCTCCACCCTTTTTGGTGCCTGTAAGGCACTTCCCCGTGGCTTTAAGGTCAGAAGGAAGACTCCCCATTCCCAGACGCATCTTCTGGGACCCGAGGTTCCTCAGGGCTGAAGGGGTTAAAGGGATAGTTCGGAATTTTGGACATAATGTCTCAATTAGGACTTACCCATGATGTAGTTGATTGATGGAAACCATTTTCAGCTAATTCCATGCTGTCCCTTCTGTTGGACATACACACATTGCTAATGCTAGCACAGCTCTAAGGTAACTGCTAGCATCCACTACCAAACGCACTTAAACACTCCAGCATGGAATTATCTGAAAATGGTTTCCATCAATCAACTACATCATGTGTAAGTCGTAATTGAGACATTATGTCCAAAATTCCGAACTATCCCTTTAAGCCTCCATGGGACCACCCTGAAACGGGACAGATGCAGGCTGGGGGGTACAGCCGCTTGGATTAACGGACGTTTGGGCTTGGCGTTGGGACGAAGGGGTTCAAGGAAAAGCAGCCATTTTGTTTTCAGGAATCAGATCGGACCTCCCGTCTGCACGTACGCATTGGCCCTGACAAAGTCTCATAAGCTAAGCATTTTAAAGTAAAGGTGGATTAGGCGGCAAAGCCTCGTGACAAACTTGTGACTGACTGGTTTGAAACAAACAAAGTTTTTGGCTGTTAAATTTATTTATGCCAGTTAAAATCATTCAGTCGCCCGGTAACGGCTCCGCTAACATAACATAACGACGAGAACAGGCCATTCAGCTCAACATTGCTCCCCATTTTCCTACCACTAAAGGCTACCTAGTGCTCACCGTTTACCCACGAACTGGACAGTATCCAGCGGCGTATCAAGCCTGATCTTGAAAACCCCCGGAGTTTCCTCCCTCTTTCCCACCACCAGTGAAGCCTCGCTTTCCCCACCAACTGTGAAGCCTTACTGGGATCTGTGAGCCCCGTCTGTGACGCCAGGGCATCTCGCACACTGCCTCGGTCTGCTTGCCCCGCGGCAGGGGGCAGGTGGCAGGGGGGCAGGGGGCAGGGGGCAGGTGGGAGGTATCTGTGTCATGTTGTGTGGTGCGCTGGACCATGCTGATCTCTGGTGTGCCCCTGGCTGTGTGTACTGACTGTGTGCTTCCTGCTCTCCGGGTCGCTTGAGTTGAAGTGACTGCTGTTGGGTTACTGTGGTGCAACGGGTCTTGCCCTTGCCCGGGGGACCCGTCCGTCTACGTGTGCTTCGCCCCCAGAGAGACTGGGCCGGCAGGGACTGAGGGTGGTGCTGAGAGACTCCTGAGGATCAGTGTTTGGACAGAGCAGGCACGGTTCACAGAGGAGGGACTCAGAGGTCGAAGTTCAGTGGCCTCTTTCTATACAGGCAGAGCTGGCTTGAGGCTATCTTTGCTATTTTACTTTAGTTTTCTCAACTTGGTTCCAGTTCTAACCTGTAATGTTTGAATTCCATCATAGGTCAAGGGTCAATTTTCAAAATATCGATTCTTGTTCAGACAATTTCATTTTTTAGTTTAGTTTTTTATTCTTCGGCTTGTTTTTAAAACTATTGTAAGAATTTCATTAGTTAAACACAAATATATTCTATCGCCTATATAAGTGAGGTTGTTGAACAAATTTCCTTCTGCAGCTGATGAAGTAGAACTGGACTGCTTACTTTGATGAGACCAGTATGAGAGCAATTTTTTGTTGATTTTTTTAGGTGATACATTTAGAAGAATCTTGTTTTTAACTTGATCCATATTATATGGAGAAAAGAAATTATGATACCCAAGACCCAAAGACTGACCTCATGTGAGTCGGCACCCACCACTCCACCTGCCTACCTGGCCCTCTGTTGAGCTGGTGGAGGTTGACCGGGAGCAAGGTTTTGCCCCCCCCTCTCCTCCCTTCTCCTCACTCTCTCTCTTTCTCTTCCAGTCACCTGACCCGGCTGAGAACGCCCACTCACCCGATCACGGCCCCAGCAACACCGGTGAGTCACCACTGCGTCCGCGGGACAGGCTAACGGCCCATCTCGCGGGCTCCGTAGAACGGTTTTCCAGTCAGGAAGCAGTGATTCACCCAGCAAGCTGTCAGAAAGAGCCATTATATCCGCTTTTATAATGAACGCGGACAATTATCCTGTCACCTAATTTTACAGGTACTATTATCTATTAGAGATGCACTCACAATGACAATTGAAGTCAAGTGAATTGTATTTGAGCCGATTCATGATCAAAAGGATGTGTTGCGCATTTATATGGAAGTGTGTCACCAGGTTGAAATAACGCTAGTTACTGTGGAGAGGCGCCATACCTCCACGTACCCATGGTGCTCTGCTTCGTGCCAGGCGATGATGTCGCCACACTGACCTTATCCCCACTTTGAATGTCCCTCTGATTCAGGTCTCTACCAGGAATAAGCAGCTTTCAGACATTGGTAGGATCTCAGCTCCACTTTGTGTGATAAACGGGCCGTTATTCTCTCGTCTGTTTGTTCTTGCTTTACTGTGGGTGCCAGAGCATTGCTGCCTGCTTGGTGTGAACATCTGACCTATACACACACACACACACACACACAGACACACCCAGTATATACATGTCAACACTCAGCCCAATATGTTACACCTCTTTTTGTATTACATGTAATTGGATGCACCAATCGGGCTCAAGAATTATATGCTTGGGGTGTCATCTTGGCCTAGCCTGTAAGAGCACAGAGCCACCGTCCACACGCTCATCGTGAGCTGCAACGTCAGCGGTTCAAATCTGACCGCTTGTCTCCCTCTCCCCAGCGGTTCAAATCTGACCGCTTGTCTCTCCCTCTCCCCAGCGGTTCAAATCTGACCGCTTGTCTCTCCCTCTCCCCATTCTTCCTGTCTCTCTGCACTGTGCTGTCCAATAAATCTGAAAAGGCCTCAAAATAAAAAAAATTAAAAAAAAGAAAGATATGCTTGAGCGTGATTGGTTCATCACTGGAAAGCTTTACCCTAGGGGGTCTTTACAATGAGGTCAGACCTAAGCGGACTCTCAAGATGGCCGTTTGGCATTATGCTGTTCTTGAGTGGAGGGTTTTGGCCGCCCTCAATGGACTTCCTGTGTGAGCTGAAAGATGTGTGGGTGCGGTAGATTGGGAGTGCATACGATGTGGTTATTAGCCAATCGTGGGGCAATCATATAGTCCCATTTATAATCACTTGGGCGTAATGGTAAGTGTATTTATTGATCAATTCCTAATCGCCAGGTAGAAAGTTTGCTGCTGTCAGTGTTACTAATCTCAGAAAGGTGGGTGCTGGGTGTTTTTCCTGGTGTTAATCAAAGTGCAAAACAGGTGCTGGTCTTCACCTGGCAGTAATTACAGGGCTGAAGGGTGGCTGTCGGTTTGAGCGGGCTTTCTCAGCAGGCTTTCTCAGCAGGTGGAGCTTTGCAGGACTAATCCAAAGCGCCCCTTTTAGGCTCAAGCCATGCGTAGTGTTCCGTCAGTCCCTTGGGAATGCGGGAAGTCTGTGAGATATTCCCAAGGGTCTCGCAGTCCTCTTCCTGCCTAGCCGCGAAATAAGCGGGCCTACGCAGCCACCCCCCCCCCCCCCCACCCCCACTCCCCACGCAGTTCTGCAGCTCCTCTGCAGCATGGAGTGTGCTCCTAACCCTCGCCCACCCGTTCGATTGAGAGTCGGGAGGTAGCCGCAGCATTGTGGCGCGCACACAGGCATTAACGCCAGCCTCTCTCTCTCTCTCTGCTCTCGTGCAGACGAGATTTGGCTCCCGGTGAGCTGCTCTCCTTCACAAGGCTTCCTTTTGATCCCACCGCTCAACCCTCAATAAAATGGCCTGAGGATAAAGGGAGAGGCCACTTTGAAGACATGTAACATCCAGTTAATCTGCCCTGGTTTTTTTCACACACCAGTGACTTTTTCTTTCTCCCTCTCTCCCCCTCTCTTCCTCCCCCTCTCCCCCCCTCTTCCTCCCCCTCTCCCCCCCTCTTCCTCCCCCTCTCCCCCCCTCTTCCTCCCCCTCTCCCCCCCTCTTCCTCCCCCTCTTCCTCCCCCTCTCTCCCCCTCTCTTCCTCCCCCTCCCCCCCTCTCTTCCTCCCCCTCCCCCCCCCCTCCCTCTCTCTCTCTCTCTCTCCCTCCCTCCCTCCCTCTCTCTCCCTCCCTCCCTCCCTCTCTCTCTCCCTCCCTCCCTCTCTCTCTCTCTCCCTCTCCCTCCCTCCCTCCCTCTCTCTCAGCTCCCCACACAGACCCGGATGCCCAGGCGTCCATGCCTCTGCCTCAGCCCTCCTCCCCTGGCCTGGAGGAGACGGCGCTCTACAGCAACAAGCGCAAGCTGAGACACGGCCGACACAGCCTGGAGACTGCTGTTCCTACATAACTACATACACACACGTACACACACACACTCACATAGACCCACACACACTCACATAGACCCACACAAACACAGCCTGGAGACTGCTGTTCCTACATAACTACATACACACACACACACGTACACACACACACTCACATAGACCCACACAAACACAGCCTGGAGACTGCTGTTCCTACATAACTACATAACACACACACACACACACACACACACACATAGACCCACACACACACAATCTGGAGGACTGCTGTTCCTACATAACTACATACACACTCACTCACTCTCTCACACACTCACACATAGACCCACACACACACACACACACACACACACAGTCTGGAGACTGCTGTTCCTACATAAATACATAACACACACTCACATAGACCCACACAAACACAGCCTGGAGACTGCTGTTACTACATAACACACACACACACACACACACACACACTCACACATAGACCCACACACACACAGTCCGGAGACTGCTGTTCCTACATAACTACATACACACACACACACACACACACACACACACATAGACCCACACACACAACCTGGAGACTGCTGTTCCTACATAACTACATACACACACACACTCCCACACACACACAGCCTGGAGACTGCTGTTCCTACATAACTACATAACGCACAGACACACTCACATACACCCACACACACAGACACATGCGCATTCACACACACACACACGCGCGCGCGCAGAAAAGCGACAGACGCATGTAGATACACAGCTGCCATTCTCCCTGTGAGCACACAAGCTCTCCCCTCACGCCTGTCAGCCTGTCAGAGCTGCCATCTCTGGAATGGGCGTGGCCTGGGGGTATGGCCCAGAGGTGCAATTGAAACATCTCTGCAAGCTGAGTGGCCAGGTTGGGGCTGTGCTGTTGTATGAAAAGCCACAACCCCACCCTGTGGTTTTTTTAATTCAAATTTCTTGTTTTCAGTTTGCGTTTTAGAAGCTGAATTATTTTTAACTGGTGACAAATGATTTTAATTTCTGAATTCCTCCACGATTTTGAGGTTTCTCAGTTCTTTTTCTTTTTTTGTTTGTTTTAATATCTAGTGTAAGAAAAAAAATAGTAGTGGATTGATGAACTGTAAATATATTAGGTTGATAAATTTTTGATGTGGTTGTAAGATAGCAGGGTACTGCAGAGGGTGTAAATACGCTGTGGGGTGCTCCTGACGCCCCGCTCACTCAACGGGAGCGGTCACTCCGCTACCTTCACCGCCGCTGGGAAGCGGCGCCATTCGGACACTACGCTGACCCCCCCGCCCCGCTCCATTCTAAATGCTTTTAAAGTCCTTTTATCGTAAATTATTTGACTCGATTCTTCCCGTGTGACTTTATGGAACGGAAAACAAAAAAAGCGTCAAACTGACTCTTCGAAATCGGACGCGTGGGTTAAGTGTTCCGAGTACATATCAGTTCGGTGAGGCCGAGATCCGCCTGGCGGCTGCTATTCACGGCAACAGACTGTTTTCAGAGTGTTGATGAGATACTGAGGCCTTGGTGTAAAGCTTTAGATTTATATAAATCCATTTAGTGCACAAATGATATAATTCTACATGCGGTGCTTGTTACATTACATATGAATGTATTCTTGACGGTGCAGAAATCCAAACTGGGTGGTGAATTCCGCGGTACTTCGCAGTACATCGTGATTGTAAATGGCAATGAGTCCGATTGACTTCGTTGTGTTGAAGCCAGTAATTATGGGATTGCTCCACAGATCCGATTGGCATCTGTCAAAAGAGGAAATTATTCAGTTTGGAAGTAGAACGTTCTAGTGTGGTGCATATGACAGGTCTGGAACACACTTAGAGCTCTTAAAAGTTAATTTCTCTGAGTTTCCATCTGTTCTTAATGGTTTTAGATTTAGTAAGGAGTCTCGATAAAGCTAATTAAAATACTTTAGAGGATAGGTGCTCTGGATTTTTACCAAACATGTTCTGAGAAGTCAGGATGCTTGTTTTGTAGGTATGTACAGTACTGTAGGATGTTAGTATTTATAGTGTTAAATTGGATATAACGTATCCATTGGGCTAAATAAAAAAAATAAAAAATACATAGTTTAGAAATTGAGTTTTTTTCAACAGTCTTGGATGGAAATGTAAGGTGTAAGTAGGCCTCTGAAAGAAACCCCAACTTCTCGTATGAGGCCATTTGACCTGAGCCTCATAAAGAGCGGCTTTCAGTTGGCCTTTAAGCTCCAGGGCAGCAGATTGATGGACCTGTATACCTGTACGTAGGCCTTTTAAAACATTCCAAATGCAGCATTTGAGACCACGCCGGACAGTCTAAAGGACGACCGTTCAAACGACAAAACGTCAGCGTGAATCTGTGCGGCCACAGGCTAGAAATGGAAATAGACTGAGAACCGTGCATTGGCTGGAGTAAGAAATGTCAGCCCCCTTTTCAGAAACACAATTGTACACTTGTGCAAGGTACTTTTTTTTTCTTTTAAAAGAATGTTTTTCTTGAATTCACAGGGGGCAGGGCTAAATGTTCTTTGCTATTCATATCTTACCTTACAGAGCTGGTGAAGGTAGCAGATGTTTGTGTCTCCGTCTCGTTTATTTAATCTGAAGCCACTGATATGACTGTGTTGTGGTTTCAATAATGTACAGATACATCAGAAAAAGTCTAATTCCAAACAGAGCCTCCTTGTGCTGAGGCTGACCCAGCATCCTGACTGGCAAAATTGACTAGATGAGTCTAGACAGGGAGCTACCTGTGTGTACACCCATATGTACATATGTGTGTGCACATACCTGTGTGCACATGTGTGGGTACATACCCTGTGTGTACATATGTGTGCATATACCTGTGTGCATACCTACAGTCCTCCTCTGTATTATTCTCAATTCAGATGTACTTCCTTTAATCTGCTGTTTAATAATAATAATTTTAAAAAAAATCAACATTACATAGTTGAAGCAAGGATGTGTTGCTGAATTAAATTTTACTAATTATAGCTTTGTTTTGTACTTGCAAACTGAAAATCAGTCATTTGTGAATTTTTTTTAATTTTATTCTGATCTTTCTGGGATTTTCAAAGCAAATGGGATATACTCAATACACACTACATTTTCACACACAAATGTTTTATAATTTAAATGAATTTTTCTTATGATTTTCTCTGAATTTACTTGGGGAGGCTTTTGTTTTCCAAGAGGGTGGGGGGAAGGGGGGGTGAAGGTCAGGGGTCAAAGCTCATCCAAGACTGTAACTAGTGAATTTGTACAACCAAAGAAGTCTATTTTGTGGTTCAGGAAATAATAAAAGTTTACTTTTCATTTAACAAGCTGATGTCCATGTCCCTACTTTTGTGCTGTTTATATACAGATTACAATCATCCATTTGAATGAAGAACAATTTAATATTGTGTTTTCAGTCATTAGTAACCTGATGGACTAGCAAAAAAAAAATGTCAGAGAAATGTACAATATCTTCAGGAATGAGCCAATGCAAGATAGGACCTTCGTTTATATGAACAATTTAGGTTCATCGATTCCGGTTTAAATCGAGATCCCAAAATCAGATTAGTTGGCTTTCTCCCACCATTGGATCATTGGTCATCGGAAACAAGTCAGTCCCCGCAAAGCAGGTAAGCAGAAGTGTGTAATCTAGTGCTGCAAAAAAACAGCGGGACCTACACCTCTCCACAACCAGGGTTGCAGAGTTGACACTGGCCTACCCTACAGTATAGGTCAGGGGTATTAAGGCCCAGAACAATAACTAAATATATTGTTTTAAAAATCGTTCTATCTCAAATGGATGGCGGAGTCCACACCGCAACGATAACGACAGTGACAAACGATATCGTTGGGATCACTTTCAGAGCGATTTGATAAACGATAGAAATACTGACAGCTAATCAAAATCCATCAGAATTTGCCAGATGCCGAGACAGCTGGAGCGTGCTTGGTGCCACTGTTTACAGAACGTTATCGTTCATCAGTGTGGATGCTCACAAAGTTGTTGTTATAGTTACCGTTCTTCGTGTGGAGTGGACGGGCTTTTAAAACTCAAGTCCTAGGTCAAAACTCAAAAGTCAGTGTTCTAGATCTCCATTGCTTTCAATTACATCAGCATTAGAATGTTCAATTAAGAACATTGTAATCACAAAGGTATTTGTGGTCTTACACCTAAAATGGTTAATTTAGCAGCCTCTAAAGGCTTTGGCAAGGTATGGATTCTTTAGCCAATGAAGAACTTAAAGGAATCACTGGTGCCGAAAGACATGAAAAACCAGCAGACACTGCCCCCCCCACACCCCAAGAAATAGACACCTGACACCTGTAGTATAGGCATTCCTCTATATCATTGTGTTAATGAAGTTGAGAACACCCCCCTTTCTGGCCACACTGGGGATGACTAACAGGCTGCTCTCGCCACCACCCATGCCAGCCTGTGTCAGGTGGCCCTTGTGCACTACGACTGCGGGGGCCGTGGAGAACTGGGTGTCCCCAGGGGCTTGGTAACTTCACGATTATGTCGCTATGAGTCATTGTCCATTTGCAGTCGCCCACTGTGGCCTTCACGGCTGGAGATGGCTGCATCAGGAGAGACAGCTGGACACTCTGAGCTGTTCTGCTCAACCCCTTGCGAGACACAAAACAGAACTGAGATTGGGCTTTGCTGAATCGGGATTTGTGAGAATTCAGGCTGGTTAGAATGTGATTCAAGTGGAGAGACCAGTTTGGGTCTGTGGTGGATCACATCACTTACGTGGCGTTTCCTTGTGTGTTGTCTGGTCTGCAAAGTCCTCACGAATGCAAGTGTGTCAACGGCACTGTGTGTTGCACGGTAGCACATCTATCCCAGGCTCTGCTCTCCTCACATTTCAAAGGCTTCTCCAGATTGTCTGAGAGTCTGATTAGCACTGCATTAGGCCATTGCAGCTGTTTGCAAATAGGGGATCAGTCGGCTGAGTTGATTCCTTTCCAGAGGCACTAAATGAAATTAGAAGAAATTGACTTGAATCAAAACAATTCTTTTCCAACCCTGGAGTAATTTGGCAGCCTTCCAGTAACGGTAAGTAGAACGTAAGAAAAAAGTAAGAATTCTAAATTCCATGCTCCCAATAAACTGAAGAAAAAAAAATACATTTCATGTGTGTCAAAAACAAAATTGGGACCAGCCAGCATTTTTAGTGAAAGGTGCGGAATTGGTTTTAGAGTAAATAGCACTCGGTTTTAAGTACTAGAAGAGTGAACCATAAAATGTAATTTTTGACTTCATGTCATGCCATGCGTCTTCCATTAGCCTAGGCCTTGTGGAATTTCTGAGAACACACACTGCAGTCTTCGCAGACACACGCACGCCAAAATGTAAATCACATCTCCTTGCTATATTCTTGCGATCACAGCTCCTTGCGTTTCATCCATATTTTGTCTGCTGAAATGTCCTCCAATCTGATTTTTGCATGCTTGTTTTTTAAATGAATTCTTTCAACTGAACTAGTTTTCTATTTAATGTAAAAGACTACCCGTTACAACATCAACATTAATAAAACTATGACATTGTCAATATCATGGTTTTTTTGCACCGTTTACAATAATACTTATCATTATTATTATTATTATTATAAACTGAATAACACCATGACATTGACAATGTTATTGGTGATATTTAATCTGCTCTGGCACCACTTAAAATGTGAACTAAAATTGTTCGGTATTATCTCCAGCTGAATAATCTCTTTTTGACGAAATAATCCTAGTAGCCTACATAATGTAAAACCTAATCTCCTGGCAATCCTAGTTTTTTGTTATGTAGTGAGCTAGCCAGCTATATCACAACTTTAAAAAAATAAAAATAATTTTTTTTTTTAAAGTTTATTTTGTAATATTACCATAATGAGAAACGTACACTGCAGTGTTCACTCAACGTTTCGCAGAGGGAAACCAGCTACCGATCAAGTTAGTCTACTTATTTGATCAACACACGCCGGGTACACCAGAAGCAAGTCTACTACGGTGCCCGGTAGGGTTCAAATCTCTGCACTTAGCGATTTGGAAATTTGGGATCTTTCTTCTTTTCTCAATGAAGATGGGAGATATGATATTCGAAGAACTGGAGGATTTGATGCATTTTTCAGTCCACGACCTTCCAAACCGGGGCTATGCGGTCATGGAGGAGATCAGAAGACAAGGAAAACTCTGCGATGTCACCTTGAAGGTACGAAAATCACCCGAGACGTATCTAGATAGCTTGCGTGCTCATTTTCTGAGAAAACAACAGAAGTGTGAATGTCTGCCTGAACGTGTTGCACTTGGCAGAGTAGAGAGAGTGTGAATCTCGAATAATTAGCCTGGCAACTAACTACCTAGATCCCATCCACAAATACGGCATGTAAAATTATAAGAAGTTCTCTCTGTCATTTTTGTCGTCTAATTTTATTACTGTAGCTGATCGTCGTATCTCGTATGTATAGCTTGGAGTCCGGAAGAGGATAGTGTAGCTAGCGAGCCAGCTAACTAGCAGGCTAATATGATAAGATTACTTGGCTTCATTTTCGAGCTGGAAGCATCCACAAAGGCAAAGCAGCGATCTTATTTTATGTTTACTTGTGACGCTGTTGGTATGGCAGTGCATGGCGTTGTTATCCAACTGGTTGGTCTTTGTGTCCGGGAAATGTCCCTATAACGTTATAGTAAATGTCAATGTGACCTAGGCTAGTAGGTAATTTAGCTATCGCCTGCAACTATGATCTATTGCGTTACCTATAAATTAGCAAGTTTGCTAAGTTCCAAGTAGCAAGAAATTGGAGTGGCTAGCAGAGCTGGAGTTTAGTGGAGAGCAGTTTTACAGGCAGCATGTTTTCTGATGGGTAACGTTAGGTCTGTAATATAAAATAATTTACTATGTGTTGTAGCTAGCTCAGTAGGAGGCGATCTGTACATTAATCCAGCAGCGTAGCTGTTACAGCAGACCCAAGTGATGAAGATTGCAATCTGCCCAGAAAAACGTTAACGTTAGCCTAACGTTAGCCACCTATATCGAATGCAGCTTTTTGCGTTATCTAAGTATGTTATGGAGTTATAACCTAGCTTTCTGATAACTTAATATTCATTTTTCAGAAACGTGGTGCCTTTGATAAGACACACACCGTTCCTATTAGTGTTTATTAAATATGAAAACACCCTTATGGAAAACGAATATACTGCAGTATATTGTAAATATATCAAAATTATCATCACAATATATTTCAAATATACTGCAGTATATTACATTTCCAAAAGGGCAGCAGTAAGTTAGACCCACTTGCCACCTTGCTAGCTAGGAGGTGATCAACAGAATCCTCCAACACGTATGCACTGCTTATGTACTATGCAAACATGACTTGCCATGCAAATAAGAATGAGCTTTCTTTAGACAACAGTTGTCTTGGTCCATTTGTGGCCGAGCACTAGGTTGCTATAAGTCTTAGATCACCCACTGCTGAAAATTGAATACTGAAAAACCTGTTTGTTCCTGTCTTCCTTGGTTGGAGTATTTGTACCCTCCCTGTCGAGTCATCCATACAGTTGTCCACCTCTGTTGCTCATAATATTACATGTGATTTGGGATTAGATTTAGAGATGGTCTCATGGCCTAGTTTGCCATGTCAAATTCATAATTCCCCTGTGGTTATTATTCATTGCCTCTATTGGCCCACACTCCAGAGGAGAAAAATAAGTGAAAATGAACTCATTCCTTTAAATATGAGCGGATGATACCTGTGGAAAGCCCCTTTGTGGTGCTTTCACTGGCCACGGGTAAATTCAACACCTCTCCTACATGGTATAATTAATGGCCACACAATACATGTTTGCTTAGAGAATAGACTGCACAGTCATGATTACTTAGCTTTTTAAAATATTAAATTATGTTATTATTTAAAATGGTTTAAAACATTTTTGCACCACATGCTAAATGAGCATCTTATCAAAGAGTTTGTGTTTTAACAAACTATAATCCACCAGCCAAATACTGTCTTATCTGTGTAACCATTTATGTGATCTTCCAGTTATCATTGATATATTAGCATGTAAACATGTCTATTCTATTTCTGGAACCTTGATGCTGCCATATAGGCTAGCTTTTGTTTGAAGAAGGGCTAGATAAAAGCTGTTTGTTGTCTCCTTCAATGCAGACAATAATTCAAGCTGTTGAATGATCGGCCACCTGCGTCAACTGTGATCAATGGAGTTTTCCCCATTTACGCACATAACTGCGTTCGTTCGCCGTCACCAGGCCTTGGAATCGCGCACTTTCGATAGGCTGGCAGCTACAGTGGCTTGAGTGTCCTTGGTCTAATCTCTGGGGCTCAGGGAACAGATTCATGCGTCCAGATTAATTGCGCGGAGGAGCACAGCAGCTAATGTCCTTGCGCCACCTGCGCGCGCAATGTGCCTGCCTAAGCAGCATGCCAATTAGTCCCAGTTTACGAGCACGACACGCGGCTCTCCGCCCTGCCCGTTCGCAGCAACGGCTTGCTAGGCTATCGACGGTGCGGGCGTTGCGTCAGCAGCCCTACTTTTAATACGCCCCAGCGAAATCCTGTTTCTCCCGCTCCACGTGGTCCGCATTGTCCAGTGGCCTGCTGACCGTCACGCAGGAGTAGCTCAAACCACGTCAGAAACAAGATTGCTGATGCCGGCCACCACAGGCTTTGTTCTACTGAACATAAAGACTTGATTGATTTGTATTGACTCTGGGGGTGGAGACTAGATGGATTCTTTATTCTTTGCTACTGGCAAGGGTTTTGAAAAATGGGAAGAATTTTTTCCACTGACAGGCAATGTGAAAATGACAAGACCAGTGTTTGTCAACCCGAATATAGCCTTTAACATGACACAAAGACTGTAAACCACAATATGATATTTTAAATCATGGAGGCCTACATGATGACGAGGGAAATTTACAAAAATTAGAAGTTGCTGTCCTGTAATGGCAGATTAGTGAGATTTTTCTGGTCACAAGATGTCTTTGACAATATGGGGATTTGTATTACTTGAAACATGTTCGAAGAAATTAACTTGGATAAACTGTGTCAAATCCTTAAGTCATTGATATCTAGGTTCTTCTTGTCACGAGTATAGCTATGAAAAGCCTTTAGGATGTGGAAATTGTCAGTTGTTGTTTTGTCCAGAATGGCCGCCATAGGGAAATGTATTCTAATGGGTTTGGGGCTACATCTTTATTCTGGCACGTCACCCCAACTTTAGGGATACTTATGCCATTGCTTAGATCATTTCAGTCATCGATTGAAAGGCAGTAGGAATGAAGCACAGACCACAGCTCAAGGATCTGAGCTGAGAAGAGAGGCCTTTGGACTAGAGAAGAGACTATGAAACTTCTGTTAGAATAACAGAGCCTCACAGAGATTATTTGATATAGGACATTAGGCCTATGTACAGGAGATTGCTTTTGTATGCGAAATGTGTACAGGAATGCATTTTAAGGACATGTTAGATTCACCATATCTTGTCTCTGTATTTAGACTCCGTTCTGCTCTGAACATTGACCCTTGAAAATGTATTGTAGCCAATGCCTTTTAGATTTTTAATAATCAAATGGAAAGATGAAATTACTGAATCACTATCTCATGTAAGGATATATATATATGAAATGTGGTTGCGCGTATAAAACTGCATGGATATTATTCATATTTTCCCTTTCTTGCATCCCATTGTCCCAAGGTCAGGGTTGCTGTGCAATAGCCGTACATGGTTTCTGCACTAATAATCATGTGTTTTCCATCATTATATTTCTGTCAAAAACCAGGAGCCAGTAAATTCCCTCATGGCTTTTGTTCCACCTCAGCTCCTCACTTAGGTCCTTATTTGGGTAGGAAGTCAGTGCTCGGTTTTCCAGGTTTAAATCATTCCCAACTGGAAAAAAAAAAAAAAAGCTCCAGCTAAGGAGGCAAGGAGCTACATATCCTTGGCGTAAATGCAGGGTGCAACAGAAGCATGCACGTTTTCAGTGGTACCTTTTTCATTTTATAGTGGTACATAATTAGTGTGAGCTTTACTACTTGACGTCTTTACCTTGTTTTACAAGAAGTGGGGGGGGGGGGGGGGGGGGGGGACACTGGCGGACGGGCTGTGATCTTTCACACGTAACCCTGCTCTGCTCCTGACTTCACGGGTAGTGCATTCACACTGTAGCAGAAAGGAAAACATTTGTCCTGTACAGGGGACCTGGGCTTTAACTGTGCGTGTTAATTGTGCAGATATTTACCCAGCTTGGGTTACTCGCAGGAGCCTCAAGTGTTAGACGCCTGTGGGAGAACTCCATTGTTACTGTGGTTACCGCAGAGAGGTGAAGCCTTTCGGTTTGATTGTAAAACTGGATTTCGGGCAGTTCCCAGTGGTTTGCTGTGGTGATGTCTCCCGCCTCCCTCGTGTTGACGTCCCTGTGGGTTTACCACAGATTAGCCCCCCTTTTTTTTTTTTTTTATACACTAAAGCCTTTAATACACATTCATGTTAAAATAAAATAAAATAAAACTCAGGCACACACACAATTGCTTCTCCCTCTGAAATTTAAAATCAGTTTTAGAGCAGCTGCGTAGAAGCTCTTTAAATGGGGTTTGTGGCCTTTTGGATTGTCAGAGCTTACTCCTCAGTATTATCAACGGGTGGGTGTTTAATATCCATTTGGATTATTTATTTTGTTAATTATTAATCCTTATTTTTACTGTAACCTTTTACCAGAGTAGAGATTAGTGTGCTTAATCTCCTGGCTGGCTCACCACTGACATTAGTGTCTTAATTTAGAGTTTAATTCCAGTCCAGTGAGTCGAATATCCGGTTCCTAAGGTTGGTTAGTGTTTGATGTAGAAAGCTGGACCTGGATTCAGGCCTTACCTCAATCGCTTTAGTAATCAAGGCCTGACTAGCTTATAAAGGTTAGGCCTATGTAATTTTTTTTTTTTTGTAGTAGCATTATGGATGGAAATAAAGTCAACCGCGCAAAAGAGTTTCAGTTCTTTCTTTAACATTTGAGCTGCGTGTTGAAACTGGGGCCACAAATTGAACTTGCGCAGACAGGGTTCGATTCTGGACTGTTGGGCTTTTCTCTCAAGGAACGGGTACTTTAGCAAAACCCACCACCCAGGGAACCTCTAACCTGTGAGGCTCCGTGAGGTGAAAAATAGCAGAATTAATGCATTTTATTTAGGCTTGTCTGCTTTTTCTACCTCGGCTCACTCTTGATTTTACCAGAGCCACCAGACCATAGCCATCTAAATTAGGGTTGCCAGCCATCCCGTAAAAATACACAATCATCATGTAATTAGAAAGTAAAAAATGTGTTCCGTTTTGAACACACATGTGTTTTGCTCTTTATCTTTTAGAATCAACCCCCCCCCCCCCCCCCCAAGTGGTGGGGTTCTGAGTGACTCTCATTCTAAGTGACTCTCCTGTATTTGCACCTGCAGGTAGGGGACCACAAGTTCAGCGCCCACCGGATCGTCCTCGCCGCCTCCATCCCTTACTTCCACGCCATGTTCACCAACGACATGATGGAGTGCAAACAGGATGAAATCGTCATGCAGGGCATGGACCCCAGGTGCAGTGACTTTAACGCCTTGTCGCTACGCTCAGATCGTTCCTCACAATGTGTTCAAATGTGTGTCGGTGCGAAGCTTGAGGTTCAGCAAATGTTCTGTGGGAAACGTATGTTCCTGAGTTTTTTTTACCTAAGTCAGGAACAAGGCTTTTGGGCATTCCATGCCTCAGTTTATTCTTGGGAGTTGTTGAATATTTATATTAAGGCATTATGTATTAAACTCTGGAGAAATTTTATGCTCCCGTAAGCCTCACCTGTTCCTTCTTTAAATAGCCTCATTGGGTTTTTTTTTTTTTTTCTGAAAAATTGCACAATTATCCTAAAGTCACATCCTTGACCTCTCTCAGAGCCTTTAGATGTGTCTGTGGAATTCCTTCCCCCCACTGACATTGGAATGTGAATCAGCCCACTTCCCAAGGGTCAGCGCATCCCCCCCCCCCCCCCCCCCACACACACAGGATGCAGAGTCTCCCTTAATCTGGCCTCTGGTTGCTCTGAATGCCACTGCAGGAAAGCCTGAGACTGATATCCACCAGACCAGCAGGATTACTGACTTAGCTGGATAACTGCACTGAGTAAAACCCGGAACAGCTCTTTTTACTTCAGTCCATCTTCCAGATTTGGGAGGTTTCCAGGTTTTACTCAGTAGGCTGCAGTTATCCAGCTAACTCAGTAATCGTGCTTCGCAGTATACCCCCCTGGGTTCAAATCGCATTTGTTTTGGATTCAAATACTTTTCTGTGCTCTATTGATCTTGCCTGGAGCATTCGAGCCTGCTAGGAGCATATTGGCGGGGGTTTACACTTTTGGGATTATTTCATTTGTTCCAATGCACCAGGCAAAGTTAGTCAAATGCAGAAAATAATTTGAATCTAAAACAAGTACTATTTTGAACCAAGGTCCGCCCAACAGCACAAACTGTATCAGAGCAGGCCCCTCTCATACTGAGCACAGGGGTTCTGTTTTTCCCCCAGAAGGATGGTTATGAGAGGATGGTGTGGGTACGAGTGTGTAGGTGATTGTGTGACGGTGTTCAGTGTTGTTGTTTCTGGTTTTCATCATTCATCCCCCCTCTCCCCCGCATCTCTCCACGCCTCCTCCGCACAGCGCCCTGGAATCCCTGATAAACTTTGCGTATAACGGCCACGTGGCCATCGACCAGCAGAACGTACAGGCCCTCCTCATCGGCGCCAGCTTCCTGCAGCTACAGAACGTCAAGGACGCCTGCTGCTCCTTCCTCCGCGAAAGGTGAACCCCCTTTCCCCCGTCCCCCACGCACCCCAATAATGCTCCAGCCAGGCCCTACAGTGCACTTTATCACACATAGTGGCGGCACAGTGGAGCGGCACTGTCACCTCACAGCAAGAAGGTCCTGGTGTCGAATCCCGGCCGGGGCCTTTCTGTGGGGACTTTGCATGTTTGTCCCCGTGTTAGTCGGAGCACCCAGAGGAGTACCCCACAGTCCAACGACATGCAGGATAGGCTAACTGGGGGCATTGGGGCATTGCTGTAAAAGAGCACTTGTGCTCAGTCAACCTACCCTGTATTTAATACTAATAATATACCTGCATGAATAGAGTGCCCACTTCTCCAATGGCATATTATGTGTGATAGAATTGGTTTGAGAGGAGATGAGCTCATGTGTCTACTGTTTCCTTTATTCCGTCTCTCTCTTGCACCCCCCCCCCCCTCGACATTCACCCCATTTCCCAGGCTTCACCCCAAGAATTGTCTGGGCGTGCGACAGTTTGCCGAGACCATGATGTGCACCACGTTGTACGACGCTGCCAACAGCTTCGTGCACCAGCACTTTGTGGAGGTGTCCATGTCCGAGGAGTTCCTGAGCCTGCGGACGGAGGAGGTGCTAGAGCTGGTGGGCTGTGATGAACTCAACGTCAAGGCCGAGGAGCAGGTTGGTCACAGGCTCTGAGCTACGGCTGAAAAATACACTCCGCTCGTGTCCTTCAGCTCTTACTTATAGGAAAATATAAGATGTGTAAATATTTATCACTCTGTACCACTCTGGCAGGGTGTTTGAAATGAACACCCATCACCAGCCAAATGCTGGTACAACTTTGATTGTGGCTGGTAAGATTTTCTACTCCAGTAGAAACTTTAACAGGTAACCAACCAGGTTTTTAATACTGTAAAGGATAAAGTGGCTGCTAAAATTATTAGAAAATTAATGTGGCTGGTTGAAAATTGCTGGTGATTTTTTAGAATCCACAAGCCACTCTGACCAGTGGGTAAAAAAGTAAATTTCATGCCCTGCACTCTGGACGCTTGTATGAAAGTATGTTATATGACGTAGGGCACATAATGAGATAGTTTTACATAATTAATATCATAATGACTGTGGTACTATCTTCGTAACCAAGTTCAGTTATGACGTGGAAAATAAGGTTTTGGGAGGATTAGCATATGCCTACAGGGATGGTCCTGCTGAGTGGTGTTTGCTTCTGCACGCATCTCACGCTGCACTGATTTGTATTGAAATGGAACAAAAAGGCGAGAAGTAAAGTGAGAATATGCGGATTTGATACCAGTCTGTGGGACCCAAACACACACTAGGATAAAATCAACAGGAGTAACCACTCGGCAAAAATCCCACAGATTTTTAACGAGAGCATCGCCGTAGACTCTGTGACCTCGGCTGAGTGGTACCTCTGCTGCCCCCCCCCCCCCCCCCCCCCCCCCTCCAGGTGTTTGAGGCGGTGCTGGCATGGGTACGGCACGAGCAGGAGGAACGGGAGCCCCGGCTCCCCGAGCTGCTGTCAAAAACCCGCCTGCCCCTCTGCCGCCCCCAGTTCCTGGCTGACCGCGTCCAGCAGCACGAGCTGGTGCGCTGCTGTCACAAGTGCAGGTAAGGGGGGGGGGGGGGGGGCAGGGTTATTGCACGCAGGAGGGGCAGGGTTATTGCACGCAGGGGGGCAGGGTTATTGCATGTAGGGGGCAGGGTTATTGCGTGCAGGGGGCAGGGTTATTGCGTGCAGGGGTGCAGGGTTATTGCATGCAGGGGGGCAGGGTTATTGCTCGCAGGGGGGCCAGGGTTATTGCACGCAGGGGGGCAGGGTTATTGCGTGCAGGGGTGCAGGGTTATTGCATGCAGGGGGGCAGGGTTATTGCTCGCAGGGGGGCAGGGTTATTGCATGCAGGGGGCAGAGTTATTGCATGCAGGGGGGTGGGGGGGGGTTATTGCATGCAGGGGGGTAGGGTTATTGCATGCAGGGGGCAGGGTTATTGCTCGCAGGAGGGGCAGGGTTATTGCACGCAGGGGGGCAGGGTTATTGCGTGCAGGGGTGCAGGGTTATTGCATGCAGGGGGGGCAGGGTTATTGCTCGCAGGGGGGCAGGGTTATTGCATGCAGGGGGGCAGGGTTATTGCATGCAGGGGGCAGAGTTATTGCATGCAGGGGGGTGGGGGGGGGGGTTATTGCATGCAGGGGGGCAGGGTTATTGCATGCAGGGGGGCAGGGTTATTGCATGCAGGGGGCAGAGTTATTGCATGCAGGGGGGCAGGGTTATTGCATGTTCCTGAATGGCTGCATTGTTGACTGCTTTTTGTTTTTATAACGTTACCATTATTGGGTCAGTTTGGATTTATTTTTAAGCTGTTTGGCCTAAACAGTTCACCAGGGATTTTAGCACATGGGGAATAGGGTTGGGGAATATTTATATCTTTGAGAATGTTTGCAGCACATAGATACTTATTTATAGTTAAAGTAAATTGGGGTGGAGGGTGAAGTAGAGTTTATATTATATTAGAGAGGCTACCGTATATACTTCAGTCATTCAGTCCAGCGTCCATTTGTGAGTGAAAAAAAAACAAAAAAAACTCCAAAGCATTCAATCTCCTGTAGAAAATGGCTTTATTATTTGGCTGTATCATGGTAAAAAAACGAAGGACACGATCGGGGTGTGTGTTCTTCTACCATGATATAGCCAAATGATAAAGTCTTTTCAGTATTTTTCTACTGGAGAATGTCTTAAGAGTGTTTTTATTTCTTTTATAATGGATATGAATCCAACCCCGCAATGAGCACCTCTCCATTTTGACACTATTTGAAGTCAAGGCAGCGTTCTCTCTACGTTACTCTTGTCCTTATGAGAGTGAGTGTTTGCTTGCATATGAACGTGTACATCCATCGTGTGCGTCTTATGTTTGTACATTTATGTCTGTGTTTCTCGCGTGACAGGGACCTGGTGGACGAAGCCAAAGATTACCACCTGATGCCAGAGCGCCGCCCCCACCTCCCTTCCTTCAAAACTCGCCAGCGGTGCTGCACGTCCATTGCGGGCCTCGTATACGCTGTGGGGGGGCTGAACAGCGCAGGTGCCACACGACCCCTCGCCATCCACCATCCACTTTACACACAGTTTTGCAGTCTGTATTGCATAGAGTCATGGGGCTCTAAATTACAGTTAAGCACAACTGAGATTGATGTGGGGGGGGGGGGGGGCAGCCCAAGAATGCTTTGCAAACCTTGTTTATTTGAACACTACTGTGTCTAGGCGACTCGTTGAATGTAGTGGAGGTGTTTGACCCAATCGGGAACTGCTGGGAACGCTGTCAGCCAATGAGCACCGCTCGGAGCCGCGTAGGCGTAGCCGTGGTCAATGGGCTGCTCTACGCCATCGGCGGATACGACGGCCAATCGCGGCTCAGCACAGTGGAGGTGTACAATCCAGAGACAGACACGTGGACGCGGGTGGCCAGCATGAACAGCCAGCGCAGGTGAGCGTGTTTGTTCTGTGCATTTTGCTCATGGGAGATTTCCTTTACTTGTGCTTTGAAGAATTATAATTTCATCCCAAGAGTCCAAACTGTACAGGAAACTAGTAGAGCTTTCTAAATACTGTGCATGTCCTTCTCCTTCTAGACAAGGATAATTGCCATGATCACACCATAATTGAGCAGACATTTGAAAATATAAAATTTTAACAGTTGTTACTAGGGGTGTTAACGATTAATCATTGATCGATTAATTGCCGTTAATAATTTGATCGATCGACCATTTCAAATTTAACGATCAAATTGAACTATTTGCGGTCTCATCTTAATTGTGTCAATGGGAGCTGTTGGTGAAATGCAATCATTAAGTTAAACACAAGGGGGCGCGCGCACTGCAATTAGGAAACATGTTATTAACTTTACACAGAAGAAGACTCACTCGACCATGAAGCACGCTACTTATGCGTGCCTGGGACATCGGACCCATCGGAACGCGTATTTTCAGCAGCTGGTCTCGCTGTAAACCTACTGCGCACACGACTCACCCCTGATAACGTAAACATGCTTATATTCTTAAATAAAAATCAGCAGGCCTAGGTATTTACTGCACTTATGCAGTTTAAATTTCAAACTGAGGCCTGAGCTGTCGTAGTTTGTCATAGCTTTCTCATTTCAAGAGGGAACCTATTATAACGCTGTTTTCAAAAACGTTATTTATCTTTATCTATTTCATAATCATTTTGCAAATTTAAGTTTTTAATTAAGGCTCATCTTATTTTTGAATATGTCATAGACGTACGTGTTAGTCACTGATTCGCCTCGGAAGAGTGAGCGCAATTTCCCGTGCCTTATTAAAATATCATACTTAAACAAAACAGCGTTCATAATTATATTTGTGTTATGCTATGAAACAGGCGCATTTCTCAAATGTTTCAATAAAGCTTTGATTGAGGAAAAAAACATGCATTTTTGTATTTTCTATGTCATAAGCTATTTTTAGCTGTTTTGTTATCGATTGATCGATTGATTGTTCATTAACGTTGACGACTATCGATCAAGGAAATTCCTTAGAATTTGCAACCCTAGTTGTTACACTATGACTTTGTTTTGTCTGTTGAATGCTCACATCCTCTTTCTTGTGCTCTCTCCATCTCTCTATCCTGGTTTCTCTAGTGCGATGGGTACTGTGGTGGTGGACGGACATATCTATGTGTGCGGAGGTTATGATGGCAAATCCTCTCTCAATTCAGTAGAGTGCTACTCGCCAGAGTCAGACAGGTAAGTACATCCCCTGTCTTCAGTGTCTGTACCCCTTGAAGAGCCCCCATTCCATGGTTATTACCACATTCACAGCTGAGTAGTGTTTTACAAATGTACCGATTTTTCTGAGATATTTTATTTCTGTGTGTGTGTTACATTTGCGGGTTCCCAATGTTGAAGGTGACTGTGGTGAAATCACACGGCCCGTTTTTCACATCTAAGAAATGAATGCCATCTAGTGTATGCAGCTAGAATTGCAAATTTGCATTTTCGGATATGTTCTAAGGCCTCGTCCACACGTACACGGATATTTCTAAAAACGCAATTTTTCCCCCTCCGTTTAAAAAAAAAAATTCCCGTCCACACCACACCATTTTAGAAAATCTCTCCGTCCACACGACAACGCAAAAAACTAAATTCTTTGCATTAATTTCACCGTAAATACAATTTTTTGAGTACAAGAGCCCATGTAGGCTTTGGTTGTAGGCTCTCGGTATCGGGAGACATAAAACCATCCACGAAAATGACAAGCAACAAGTCTATAACGTAATTCTGTGCAAGATTTTCTAAAACAACAGTTTTGTGTGTGTGTGTGTGTGTGTGTGTGTGTGTGTGTGTGTGTGTGTGTGTGTGTGTGTGTGTGTGTGACGTTGATAAAAGATGGTATCAATGAGAAAATATAGTCAGTAAAAAAATAATGAGTTCACTAAAATAAGAAAATAACTATTCTAATGGTCTGTGTCTCTTGGCAAATTGACATATAACAACATTTGCCACGCGCAAATTGAGGGCATGATGTCAGCGTTTTCCAAAAACTCCGTTTCAACCATACACACGAATACACGTAGAACGGAGTTTTAAAAAATCTCCACCCTGGAAGGTGTTTTCCAAAAGCTCAGTTTTCAGCGACCTAAAACTCGTTTTCGTGTGGACGGGAGGCCAAAACGCAGAGAAAATACGTTTTTAGAAATATCCATATACGTGTAGACGGGGTCTTAGTGGGGAACATACAGTAGGTTCTTGGTTGAAGAGAGAACAATTAGCCCGAAACAGAACTCTACCTGAAATTAACTTTTGCTGCTATGACATTGAGGTGGGCTCAGAAACAGAATAAGAGACCAAGCTTTTGAAACTAAATTAATTATGTAATGTTTTAATGAATGTTCTTTGTATACAACCTGAAATTTGTGTGTTCATACATTTCTAATAGAATACTATAATAATCTATACTAAGAATAATCTTTAATATGTCTTATATCCATCAGCAAATCTGCACTGGCCCCTGCATATGGACAGAAAACAGACTCTTCATTTGAGTTTCTGATCGCTAACATTGTTATGACTTTTCCTTGAACAAATCTCAAAAGGCAGTGTACATGGAACATTAAATCTATTCAATACATCTGGGTAACATCAAGAAAGGCTATGTGTTCTGTTCTGGCCTTGAACAAGACTTATTGGTGTGTGTGTGTGTGTGTGTGTGTGTGTGTGTGTTTCTCTGTGCAGGTGGGCGGTAGTGACAGAGATGAGTGCCAGCCGCAGTGCGGCCGGGGTGACCGTGTTCGACGGAAGGATCTTCGTTTCAGGCGGCCATGATGGCCTACAGATCTTTAACACGGTGAGTGCCGTAATCTCACCTGTTCAACCGACTAAGAGCACTGCAGCAGCGTGACGTCACTGGCACTGACATGCTCAGTGAACACCGCAGTCGTCTGAATGAAATGTTTATTATATATTTTTAAGATTATTTCTTCCCCCCCCCCCTCCCCTTGTTTGGAATGTCCAACCGCATTCACAAGTGCATTCATTACTGCAACTGCCACTATCAATCCGGGAGAGAGTCCGACAAGTGTGCACTCTCCTCCAAAATATTATGTCAAATCCCTGCTTCTTTTCAGACTGCAGTCCATAAATTTATCCTGTAGACATGAGTCGAAGGAAGATGCTTCACGTAAAGCATGAGCAAGGCGCCAGGGGCCACATGTATAAACAGCGCTGAGCAGAAAAGTGCCCTCAGAATACTGTGTAAGCGAGTTTCCACGCAGAAATTCAGATGTATAAAATAAAGAGAATCTGCGTACTTCTGCACACGCTGGGCACCACACGTACGCAATGTTTGGATTCAGGTGTGATATGGCGACACCATGATGAAAAGGCAGAGGGAGAAAATACAAAACTTTGCGTAAGCAGATTTCCGACTTTCTCGCTGAGCATTCTTTTACTCATTCTTTTACTCACAAGTTTTATACATGTGGCCCCAGATCTACCAGGAAGGGTTGCTGGTGAGCAGTAAGACGTGATCATCTTTCCCGCCCAAAATGTTCAGAACCTTAATTCGATTATGAAACAATAAAAGAGCAAAAACGCAGCACGTGAGACATGGAGAGACGACCGGAATTGCAAGGTGATGATAAAACACGACTCAAGCATGATGTCGCCGAGTCTCTGTAATTCCCCTCCTGTCCTGCAGGTGGAGTACTACAATCAGCACACAACCTCGTGGCACCCCGTGGTGGGAATGTTGAACAAGCGCTGTCGGCACGGCGCCGCGGCCCTTGGTAGCCAGCTCTACGTCGCCGGGGGGTTACGACGGCTCGGGGTTCCTCAGCGGGGCGGAGGTGTACAGCTCCGTGGCGGACCAGTGGAGCCACCTAGTGTCCATGAACACGCGGCGCAGCCGGGTATCCTTGGTGGCGAACTGCGGCCGGCTGTACGCGGTGGGAGGCTACGACGGACAGTCCAACCTCAGCTCAGTGGAGATGTACGACGCCGAGACCAACCGGTGGACGTTCATGGCGCCTATGGTGTGTCACGAGGGTGGAGTCGGGGTGGGCTGTATACCCCTCCAGCCCGCCTAGCCTCTTCCTCAGCCCCCTTTTGAATATTATGGGGGGAGAACTCTTTTTTTATTTTAACATTTTGTTGCAAAGGCTGATCAAACTTCCAAAAAGAAATGATGATGATGACGAGGAGGAGGGTTATGACAGGATGTAACCACTGGACATCTGTCCCTTCCTGAAGAGGTAGTGACTGAATGGTTGTTTTTTTGGCTTTCATTTCAAGCCTTGTGAAATGGAATGGCACACTCGTACAGTTACATGCACACACGCAAACACGTGCACACACACACACACACACACAAATATACCCGGCTGTCCTCCTCTCGTTGGAGATGCTCTCCGTCTCTGGTGGATCATGTCTAAGAGGCTCGCCGTCCGCTGACGAGGCCGACGCCAGAACTGCTTGGAGTAAAATGGTAACAGGAGGGGAAAACGCAGTGACTGCTGGGGAGGGGGGGGGGCATATAACTCTTTTTAACTGGAATATTGAGGGGGGGGGGGGGTTTAACCGCTTGATACGGTACAGCATGACTGCACTCGAGGTGATTTACACGCAAGTTAGTTCATTACTGGGAGAAAATACTGTACAATTGTGTTGAGTGGGATAATTCACAGAATCTTCCTTTATTATTATTATTATTTTCAATCCCATTTTCAGTTGAAATTTAAATGGGAAATTGTACTTTGCACCGGGGCAGAAGCTAATTAATCGCCCTGGGGCGGGGGGTATATGGATGCAACACTGTCAGTTATAACTCCGTCTGGGGTTAAAATTAGTTTTTTTTGGGGGGGTTTTGCGACAGATTCAGCCGCATGCAGTTGGCTAGCAGCTGGTACCCTAAAGTCTGCCGTGTTCTGCAGGAGCGGTGTCCCACCCTGGGGCCACATGTATAAACAGCGCTGAGCGGAAAAATGCCCTCAGAACGCTGCGTCAGCGAGTTTACACGCAGAAATTCAGATGTATAAAATAAGAGAATCTGCGTACCTGTGCACACGCTGGACACCACACGTACGCAATGTCTGGAGTTAGTGTGATGTGGCGACACCATGATAGAAAGGCAGAGGGAGAAAATGTAAAACTTTGCGTAAGCAGATTTCCGACATTCTCCCTCAGCATTCTTTTACTCTGAGTTTTATACATGTGGCCCCTGGTGTCAGCCTGTACCTCCCCTGGCCCTTTCCTCATACACGCCAGGCCGTGGAGACGGGAACAGGCCGAAAATAATATAACCTGACGTGCTGCTGGCACTGCTGCATTTTCACTCGTGACGTGTTTTGCGGTGCAGGTTGTAAAAACACGGTGCGACACGGGAGTGACATCAGGTGACATTAAGATAACGGAGAGCGCGGGCCCAAGTTACCTCAGCGTCTGCTGCTTTCTCCTCGCGGTCACATCTCTGGCTGGCGTGTAATCTTATGACACGTCGGCGTGTCATTTTGTGACACGTTTTTGATACCAAAAAAAACAAAAAAAGCAGCTTGCATCCCGGCGGCCATTTTAATGTTCCTGCAACGTTAACAATGGCAATGTTGCAAGACCTTGCGCTAACTGGGAAGACAGTCACATTGGAGGAGACGGACTTCCATCTGAAACGCGGGCCCAATTGTGTCTCCGTTCGGTGGATTTGATGTCCATTGAAGCCGTTTAAGGCATTTTGTTCTACAGGCACATATAAGTCTAAGGCCCTGGGGTCAGTATAACCAGACTTTTCTCTCATATTTACACTGCAAAAACCAAATCTTAACAAGCACTTTAATTTTATATTTAGAGTTTAGAATCTTATTTCTGTTACTTTTTTGCTAAATAAGACAAACTATCTGCCAGTGAGGTAAGATAATTTCACTTGTCAAGCAAAAAGTAACTTAAAACAAGCTAATATTTTCCACTTTTGAGAAAAAAAAAAAGATTTTAAGTCTCATTACAAGACTAAAATACTTGTTAAGACAGACTTTTTTTTTTTGCAGTGTAGAGTATTCTGGGGGCAATTGCAACACCATAAAATAGCACCAATCTGAAACAAGCTAGAGCTGAGATTCTATCCAGCAAGCTAGCTAGTTTCATGTGTTCAAGGTTGGGGGCAATTGTAACAAAAAAATTGTGTTACAATTGCCCCCAAAATACTCTACTATTGAGCAACAAAGCAGCAGCATTTTAGCTGCAGCTGAAATTAATATTTGTGTGAAGAAAACCTTTTGTCACTCAAAGTGAAGGAAGAAGTGCGTAATCAAATCTGTTGCTCTGCAGTCTGACGCAAATACATTTAACGTGGGATTAACTACTGTGAACTCATAATGTCGATGTTAATATGGCTGCATTTTTCTGCTGATATTATTGTAATGTACATTTTTTTGTATCTTCCAATTATGATTACAGTATTTTTTACAACTGATTTTTTTGGTACTGTACCTCAGACTTCTTAATATTTATTTTTCGTTACGTTTGTTTTCATTTAGTGCATTTGCACGTACCTGTTAATAACTTTTAACTCTTGAAAACTTTAAATTGTTATTATTGTTATAATTATTGAAATCTAAATCTGAATGTTCATGTCGATCTCTTTTCTGTCCCCCGGTGACTGTTACCGACGTCTCTTGGTGACGGTAATGCCGGCGGGTGATTGTTCAACATTAAAGGAAAAGGACTTCCATTTCCAATTTCTTTCAATTGAAAATACAACTGGGATCATTGTTGTCTTGTTGAGTAGGAACGGCTGATAATAGAATCTCTACAAATACAACCACTTCAGATCAACCTCTGCAAGTCCAGTCAAGATGGATCAAATGAACCACGACTTTTAAAACACAGCAGTATCAACCCCAACTAAAGGGGTTAATACAAAAGAGGTTCTTTTAAATTTAATCTTTTTTTCAAATGCGTCCATTTTCTTCCACTCCAATGAACATCGCTGTAGTTTTATTTTTTGCACTGTACATTTTAGACTGCACGGGCATACCAAGACATTTACAGTCACACTGACAATACAGCTGATGATTTAGACACTTTAAATATCTCTGCCATTCGGTGCAAAAGCCTGTTAGACAACCTGTTTGACTCTTTATAACTGATATAAATCTGTTTTGGCTTTCTACAGCCACAATCTGCAACAATAATTGAGCGTGCAGGTGAAATCATTTTTTAACAGGTGAAATCAATAAGAAAAAAATGTTAAAATGCATATTTGAAGTAACAAATCATGCAAGTCACCCAGAGAGGCCCGCAGGTTAATATTACGGAGTAGTTTTATGCACGAGGCTGTGACACATTAGTGTTTATTATTTACTTTATTGCCAATGTACCCGTTTTTTTCCCACTGGGCTTCAGGGCACTTGTTGATTTATTATCAGGTGGTGTGACTTCTGTGGCGGCTGAAAACATAAACTAAAAATATTATGGCAGGGACTGTGGGCGGGGTGAAAACCTTGCCTTGACCCGCCCAGCTGCCACAGGTGTGTAGATAAAGCGCAGACACCAGGCACACGGTTCTCACTTACCTAGCGGACAGGTAAAAGATGGCGAAGTTAACGTTACTGCTGTTCTGCTCGCTCGCCATCGCCACGACTTTATCAACAGCTGCCCCGGTGAATACTGCTAAACCAACCCAAATCCCAGCACTGAAGGTAAGTCCTATTTCCATTAGTTCTCCATGTAGAAATATGTACGGCGTCCAAGTACGGCACTCTTGTATTAAATAATAATGGCAACCTCTACACAACTGTCGAGTTAACCTACAACTACAATACTTAAATTTTTACTATGCTCTCCAAAAAAATATTGACTTGCATTTTTATTAAGAGTAAAACCCAGCAGTCTAGACCACTATTGGCTAAGTTATAAATTAAATGGGGATAATGGGCTTACTCTCCAATGCATAGAATAGTTATTACGGTTTTTTTCTTTGGCACCAAAACAAATCTAATAGCAGCCTTGTAAAATTGCATCGTCTGGACTGTTTCCTGTGAATATTGCTCTATAATGTTATGCGTGCAGACTGAATCTCCATAAATATATATATATTTTTTCCATTCTAAAAAATTCCTTTTGAATTTGAAACATAACTTTGTATTTGTTGTGTTCACTTTCAAAATAATATTAGGACTTTTGCAGAGTGAGATAAAATCAAATATATTTATAAGCATCAAAATAGGTTCTTATGAAGGAAGTTGAGGCCCACATGCCAGAATCTCTGGAAGAGCTTTCCTGTTTTTGCCCTGTAGTGCCCACAGAAAAGGATGTGGCTTATAGTTTTGACACTTTTGGTCCTGATTGGCTCTCTGCAACATGTTCTTTTTAACCATTTGTTGTAGTCAGACTGCAAAAATCTAATTTAAAAAGAGAGCTGTTTTAATGAAAGTAAACCATAACATTTTGTCAACTTGAGACACAAGATGACAGTATCATAAAGAGGACAATTAGTGTTAAATTTAGAAGTATTTTCTGGAAAATATATATTGAAATCTAGAAGGATTTTCTTGAAAGTATTTACTGATATTTAGAAGTAAATCTTCATGATTAAAATCTAGTGTATTAAAGTGAAATCCAAATGTTTTGTCCATTTGTTGATTCTGAAAACCTTGTGTCCTCAGGGTATTCAAATATAGTTTGATGCTTCCAGTTCTATATGGTAATTTCAGTGTTTGTGCACAGACAATTTGTCAAACTTATTGTGGCTATTCTAGGGTAGTACGGTCAATTTGGAATCCAACCTTTTAATTTCTTTCCTCTGTGTGGTAACGAGTCTATAGTGTTACAGGGTCCATGATGCTGCCCATGATGTTGCAGGATTTGAGAATATTACATAGAATAGAATAGAACTTTACATGCCCTTACAAATCTTGCGCACAGGGATTAATTACATTACAAACAGCCAGCACGAATAGAACAGCATCACATTGCAGTAGGTAATAAGTTAATTCTTACCAAGCTTTCTATTAAATGAGTTTCATTCACTTGTTAAGTTGTATTCATTTGCTTCTTGGAATAAAGGTGGAGATTGTGTTCTGTTTAATTCGGAACATCCGATTTAACAGAACCAGCGTATATAACTAGGTACGTATTCGTTGTTGAGGGGGTGGGAGGGATCGTCAAAGATTTGGCAAGCAAGATTAAGTGTGTGCTGACACAGCAGGGATGTAATATTTGGGAATAATATTCCAGTGGAAAAAAAAAAAAATAGAAGAAAAAAAAAAAAAAATTTTAACATACGCAGTTTTCAAGTAGCCTACTAGGGAAGTCATGTCGGATGAATACAATATTTTCCAAATGTAAAAGCATTTTCCACCACAGGGAACACCACCAAGTATCCCAAATGGACATGTTGAAGCGTTGACCATTCAGGAAGAGGAGCAGCAGGTGAGCTGTGCACCGTGCATTTTCCCGACGGGCAGATAAAACTGGGTAATAGTGCTCAGGTCTGAGGGGAGCTCTCATTGGTCGTCTCCCACAGGTCGGGAGGACTCAAGCCACACCCACTCAGACTCGCATGGGAAGGGCAGCCTCCACCCCTCCCAAAAAGGTTCCCCACCCCTGTCCTGGCTGCTTCTCCGTCATCGGGGACCCAGGGACACCACAGAAAGGCCAATAAAGTGAGTTATACAGGCTTTGGGTCGTTTTTGGAAAAATATTGCACAAATCCCCAAAGAGGGTGGAACTGTCTCATGCGCATATTCAACTTGCCTGAACAGGACAGTTGAGTTTTGTTATAGAAAAAATTATTTTGAATTCTTCAAGTCAGTGATTTACAAGGCATTGGGGAGGCGGTCCATGATGCCTCTGGCTCCAGTTTATTTTGGGGGTGGGAGAGGATGTATAAGTCCAGTATTGCTGATCTGCAAGCTGTTTATAAAAAAAAATAATGTGACTACATTTATGAGGCGTTATTATTCCTCAGCGTTAAATAAGACTAATGGATGTTTCTGACGACCTTGCTGGCTTTGTAACGGCTCTTGTAGGGGCATTAGTGGGCTTGTGGTCTAAAGCAAGAAAGCAGCTTGAGCAGCAGGTTTTTATTTTTTTTTGGTTTAGACCACAAGCCCCGAATGCCCCCCTATAAAAGCCATTGTAAAGCCAGCAGGGCGTCAGAACCTTCTGTAAATATCTAAAATATCCATCATCGCACAAATAATTTGTCCAATCAATCATATAGCCTACACCAAGTTTTATTTATTTTATTTTTATAAAATCCTCCGAAAGTGAACTATCCTTCCAGCTTGACATTTAATTTCCATATGTCCTCCATAGAATCCAGTGTTTCGGATATGAAAGCTGGTGAAAGACTGTGAGGCAAGAAACATGCCTTAATACAATTTTAACAAACTTAAAGTGGCCAGGTTTATTTACCGTGGTTGGCAAAATCAATAAAGAGTAAATGAAATGTAACGCACTCTGTGGTTAGACTGTACAGGGCCCTATTCCTTGCAGCTGGCTAACTCCACCGAGTAATACCCGGAACAGTGTTTTTGCTAGTTCATATGTTCCATATTCAGGGGTCTTCCGGGTTTTACTAAGCACAGTTAGCCTGCTACAAGGAATAAAGCCCAGAAATGTCAATGTATTTGATTATATAGGACTTGCCTTGTATTTAAAAATGATCTTTGTATTTGCTTAGGTTCTGATGCTCTGAGGCATATCAGCAAGACCAAAGGAAGAGGACTCACTTGCATACATCTCCTGCATCTTTTCTTTTTTGGCAAAAGACAGTAGTGCCATTGTATTTACAGGACCACTGTATCACGGTATCTCTCACAGTGGATTTGAGCTCTGTCCGAGTATGAACATAATCACCCATACACAAAAACACACTAAGATACACTGACTTGATGGGGATGAATCTGAAATCATTTTTTTTTTTTTAACCTGACAGCAACTCCTGTTCTAGTTATGAGGGAGCTAGAGAAACAACTTTTTTTTTTTTGTGTAGATAAGATGAATCAAGTGACATTGACCTACTGATATGTCATGCAAGTTGGCTATTGGTGTAGTTTTGTGTTTGTCATAATGCAATGCCTCTAAACGCAGGAATCTCATGAGAAAATCTCAATTTCTCATTGTACTTCCCAGTCCTGCTCGTAACAACATTCCTCAACAAAGCGAGCATTTTGGAGGACATTTTGGTGACATTCTGCTCTGTAGAGTTGATGGCACTATTAACGTCAGCATTTTTGGGGAGAAAATAAGGCACTTTGCGTTACGACTACCTGAACTACGCCGGTGTGGTCCGCGGACGCAATTTACTGGCAGGCTAAACAACTTACAGTATGATCTGCACCTTGCAAATATTTTGTTTCCACCGATCATAGTTGAGTCATTTGGTTACGTACCTTTGCTTCAATTGCAAAAACAGCATCTTGACTCAAACCTAGACTCATGTCCTGTGTGCTAACCACAGCGCAGCGTTGTGTGTCCACCCTGTGGCCTCCAAAGCTGCCGTAACTACAGGGCACTTTCCGTTTCGCTGAGTCACAGATTAAAGTGCATGCTGTATACTGTCAGAACAAAAAAGTAGTGGTTGGTTGATTTGGTTACGCAAAATCCAAGCGCAAAATGCATTGCGGTTGGGCTGAAAGGGCCAACCACGTCCGACAAGAATTCGCTCCTTCAGTCACGAAAATGGACACGCTCAAAATGTAATTGTTTCTGACTAGACTTGTCCCAACGGGGGAGGGGAGTAATCTGGTTGTGAATGCTAGGCTAAAGCAAATTACAGCTCTGTTACCAACCGAGTCAACAACAGGGATTACATGGACTGAATGACTGTACTTGGCTACCGTGGAGTGACATAAGCAGTTTATTTAACCGTTGGGTCACACTACCCACAGTGCTTAGCTCTGAAGACCTTCCCCTCGCTCCAGGTGCAAACCACCGCAGCTCCCAAGACGTCAAAATGGATCCACGTAAAAGGGCTCGATGCATCGACGGGGTCTTAAACCAACACGACTGGACACGCATGAACCTGCGGGTCATCTGGTTCATCTTTCAAGCTAAATGTGAAAACGAACGATCCGCGCCCACGTTTCGAGGCCGAAGCTTTTCTTTGTGCGCTTCTCGTAGCCTTGACGACATGGAAAGTTGGATTCCTTTACTCCGATGGGCATACAAATAAATCAGTGTTTGTTGACAAGACCGCTTGCTTATCTTACCAATTTTTGCTTTTTTGTTGTACTATAAATGATATACACTGTAGTTTAAAATGTGAATTTTCATACCAGGAAAGTAACCAGCTTCATGTTTAAAGGGAAGTAAAGAGAGATCCTTGATTAGATAGTTTGATTGAAATGTGTGCAGTTTGAGGCCATGTGTGAAACCTCTTCCCATGATGCATCTGTAATTTGCTGTGAATTAAAGCAACAAAGGTGAGCACTATGGAGGTCAGCTAGGTTTTGTGAAAATTTATGGTTAAGACAGCGATTTAGCGTCCTGTGAATATAAATGAAGAAATTGTGTGTATATTACTGTATGTAGTCCTACATCATTTGAAGCAAGGCACCTCTAATATATAATGCACAGGAACCAGGATGTGAAACACCAGCCACATGCTAGTAAAACTTTGATTGTGGCTGGTAAGATTTCTGCGCTCACAGCCAGTTTTGGCAGGTAACCAACCAGGGGTGGCTTTCCCAAAGCACGTCGTAGCGAAAAGTATGTCGTGAAACGTGTCGTGAAGATATACTTGCCGTTCAGCTCATAACTAAGAGATCGTGAAATGTGTTGTGAATTCTGAAGACACATCGGAATCGGGAAAGCCACCCCAGGTTGTGTTACTTTGTAAAAGATAATGTGCCTGCCTGGTAAAATGTTGCAAAATGGCTGGTGATTTTTCACCAGTTGGTGAAAAAGTTAATTTCATGACCTGATAGGACTGCCATTCTGCCAGTTAGGTTTATCCAGCTCTGCTTCCTACTGAGGAATAAACTCAAGGACTAGGCATTCATTTTACACCCAAAAATGTTATATACTTACGGGGTGAGGGAATTTGATCCAACCAAATGGCCCCAATTTAATTATAATGCAGACGCTTACAAAGTGAAATGTAGGAAATCATTCCCGTGGTTTAAAATACACATGACCCATCACAACCTATTTTAAGTAACACAAACAAGCTCGACAAGGAGCCAGAGTATTTATTTCACAGCTAAACTCCAGCCTCAAGAAATTTCCTTTAATCATCCTATCTGGTCTTAAACGAGCACCATGACCGGCGATTAAATTGCCCTCTCTTCTTATCAAGGGGTTATATTTCCCCAGAGGCAACAATTATACTGAGCCAAGGGGCGATTAAAATGGACCTTTCTTAAATGGTTCGCTCTAAGAAAAAAAACCTCTCAATTCTAACCGCAAAGACTGAGTGAGGTTTTAAACGAAAGGACTATATACAGCTCTGAATCTATAACCTTGCTCAGGATGGACATCTTGCACAAGCTCGTGTGAAATGCTGCAGATGTTTTTAACCACAGAATCCCACACTGTCCATTGAAAGGGTGTTGGATTCTGCTGCAAGGCCTCCCAATGAAAGGATCCCCACATGAAGGCTCTGTGCAGCTCTGGAGAACCCCATAACCAGGGAGCCAAAATACGAAAGCTCTTCTACATACCCATCTTTATACATGGACACAAATGCATTTAACCTGCCGGCCTGGTGCTGTACCTCAGTGGCCTCACTCCTGGTCCCAGAGAGCCGCAGGGTCTGCTGGCCTTCGCTGCAACTCAGCACTTGGGTAGCACAGCAATCGATGGGTTAAAGCAGTTCATTACACAGTTAACTCGGGTCACCTGGTTTCTTGGGTCTAAATCAATCACTGATCTAAAGGCAAAGACAAAAACCAGCAGAATCCGTGGCTCTGCAGAACCAGAAGTGACTGCATATCACTACTCAGCATGATCAGGATTTGTGTTTTCTCAAGATTTCTCATTTCATGTCATCATGAACTCTCGCCCCAGTGCAATTTCAACAGCAGCAGCACATTAAAACCAAGGGGCCAGGTACATCTCAGCAAGCTCAAAGCCCATAGAAAGATGCAAATGGGTAACCAGTGGAAAAAAAACATTTAAAAAAAAAAGTGAACTCCATCCAATTAGAAATGACACCTTTAATATTAACCACAAAATGGCTTGCCAATGTTAACACAAAATAAAAGTATTAGAGGGAGAGGGTTGTGTGGGTGGGGGGGGGGGGGGGGGTGGTTAGGGGAGAAACAAGTAACAGTTCAGTGGTATATTCTGCTGGGTACCCAAAATTATAGCTCCACGCTACATTCTCAAACAAGGACGCCGGGAGGTGGGGGGGGGGGGTTGTGACGTGGGAGTGGTAAGTGCCAGGATCAAATTACAGCCCGTGAAACAAAGAGCTCGATTCTTCTCAGGGGACAAGTCAGAGGATCCCAGTTTCATTTCCCCCCCAATAAGGCCACTTTAAAGTTTTTTTTTTTTTTTTTGTTTTTTTTTTTTTGTTTCCCGTGTAAAGCAGATCGAAACCTTTTCTCTCCGACAGCCAGCAAGTTTGAAAGCGATTCCCGTTCTTGGAGGTCAGCCGAACCTCGGTTCTCGAGTGAGTGAAACAGCAGGTAGGTCCGCGCCCCTCCCGGTGTGGGGAGGGAGGGGGGGGGGGGGGGGAATAATGTTTAAAAATCGCTGCCGCTTGCCAAACTGCCAACCGCACCGAGGTCCTGTCAGCACGTTATCCGCTGAGGTGAACCTGAGGTAGTCTCCCCTCTGTCGTCGTTGCGTCCGAGCCCCGTGTCAAATTTGGCTGCTCGGCGACGCCCCAAGTATCCCTGTATGACAACGGTTAAAGGTCAACCGGCCCCCCGCCACCCAGAGTCCCGTCTTACCGGGCGCGGTGTTTCTTCCAAGCCACAGGCCCGTGAGCAGAGGCCGAGACGCTCCATCGCTGCCACGGTTACGCGATAAAAATAAGATGGTTGAAGTATCGTTAAATGTTCACACGCAGATCATGGTTTTAAATTGGGTTTTTTTTTTTCTTGCCCCACCTCCTGTAGCCGCAGCCGTTAAAGGGGCGGTGATCAGTAAAGGCCCTCTTAGTGAGGTGGAGATCTGTGCCAGCCCAGTGCATGTGTGCCAGAGAGAGAGAGAATATGTGTGTGTGTGTTTGTGTGTGAGAGAGAGGAATGTGTTTGAGTGCGTGTATGTGAGTGGGAGAGCGCGTGTGTGTGTGTGTGTGTGTGTGTGTGTGTGTGTGTGTGTGTGTGTGTGTGTGTGTGTGTGTGTGTATGTGTGTGAGAGAAAGGGAGAGCATATGTATTTGTGTGTGTGTGTCTCTCTGCGTGAGCGTATGCGATTGTGTGTGCATTTGTGTGAGAGGGAGAGCGAATGCGTTTGTGTGAGTATGTATGCGTGTGAGAGCGCATGCGTTTGAGTGTGAGTGTATGTAAGTGTGTGAGTGTATGTATGCGTGTGACAGCACATGCGTTTGAGTGTATGAGTGTTTGTATATGCGTGTCGACTGGCAGTTAATCCACAGCTGTATTTCTGTTCACTCCCACCTGCTCAGGTAGGGGGCGGGGCCATGTTGGGTGGGGCTTGGCAAGGGGGGGAGGTTACTTGTCCCCGAGGATGGAATACTGGTTGTCCAGTTGCAGCTGCTGTGCAGAGGCCCCGCCCCCTTCTTCCCTGGCCCGGTTCTTGTGTTTCACCACCTCAAAGGTCTTCTCCATCTCTCTGTCCCTGGAGCAGACACGCAAAACAAAATGGAGGCCCCCATCAGCCCCCTGACCACTCCACACACAGCCCTCAGCTGCCGGGCTTAAAAATGGACTTTTCAGAATCAATGAGGGCTTAACCCTTTCAGGTGTGGGATCACAAATACGTGATTAGAATGTTCTTAACTGACCATTATGATGCTGATGTAACAATCACTACTGGTAAATTCAAAGCAATGGAGTTCTAGAACCCAGACTTAGAATTTTGAAAAAACATTCCCAAAAAACCTACTCCTCAAATTGACTTTTCAGAACCAATCGGTATGATTGGTAGATGGAAGAGTTGCCATTCCCAGCTAGAACTAAATCAACACTGAGCTGGACCTTAATGTTTCAATTTACCACTCAGTACTTGATGACAGTGTCCAGAAAATAAATAATATTATTATTATTTATTTTTCCTAAAAGGAGTAAATATATTGGAAAAAAAAAAAGAGTATACCATCAGCTCAAACGGACACCGAGGTATACTATGAAATTGTCATCTCATTTTGTGGTGGAATTACTCTTGCTAAAGCTGTAGCACTCGAGACCACTATTACAGGCACCAGTGGCTCATTTTGGCAGTCTCAGTACGGTGTTGCACTCTGAATAAGCTTAACTCTGTCTTGGAAACTCTCTTGGATACTTAACATTGAAGACACATTCTGTCAAGAGCCCAAAGCTAGTTTAGAAAGATTTTTGCCTGAATTTTGCCTGTCAAAGCAAATTAAAACATGGCTTGGAATTACAATAAAAATGACAAGATAATGGTAGCTTTGGAAAAATGCAATATGGGCTTGGTTGGACTCAAATTATTTGGGTCTAGGTCTAGACTCCCCTGTAGTCTTGGTCTTGAATTGGGCTCGATTTACTAATGACTCGGTTTAGACTTGGATTGAGATGTCTCAATGACAGCCCTAAACTTGGCCCACGCTTACACTCAATTTGAGATCTGCCAATAAAATTACTCAATCGGGCAGTGGAATTACTCTCAAACAGTAGTGAACAAAGCACAATTCTCTGCAATTTCTCCATTTTTGGGGTGCAGTGGGCCATAAGCTCATTGTACACGCACCATTCTGACCACAGTTGCATGATGGGAACAGGGAAAGTAGATACCATGTCTTGATGGCAGGAAACATTTACCAAAATGAAACCATACCTATTTTTCACACAAAAGAGACCATAAACGGACACATCAAAAAGGGTCCCAGCTCAACGTCCATCCTCTCTTCTACCCATCGACAGACTTAGCTGCCTACCTGTCCTCAAGAGTTATTTTGACTTGTGCCAGGCCGTCATTGTAAGATAAGATTTTGATCTCAATTGGCCTGCCTGGTAAAATAAAGGTTAAATAAAAATAAAATAAAACAAAACCTGCGGGTCTCCACGTGTTTGGCCGTTGACGAAAGTGACGGGAACTGGGCGTCGTTATAGATCTCTGGCGGCCCCTGTGTTGGGCCCCTTTTCGTAGGTCCCATTCGTGCCCCGGGGGGCCTGTACACTCCTGTTGACTTGGGCTCTGGGGCCTCCACTTCCACTGTAGAGAGAAGAAGAAGAAAAAAAAAAGAAAAAAAAAGGGGGGGGGGGTTTCACCTTCCGAAACGGAGCACACAAGCATACTTTTTGCGACCGCCAACAGGCGTAAGACCCCTCTTACTCACCGACGGGCGCGGCTGCCACGGGCACGGCTCCGGACTTGTTCCACGGACCGGACACTTTCTCCCCGCTGACCATGATGGTCTCTCCGTCCTCGCCCACCTCTTCTCTCTCGTACTCCTCTTCCTCCTTCTCATCACTGACAAGAGGAAGGGTCCCCACAACCAAGGCTATTAAACAGGCCCGTTTGCCATGCGAGAGCACAAGCATAATTCATCCCGTATGCAATCTATATGCACGAGTCCTGCTGACCTGTCTACTGAGCAAGCCAGAAAATGCTGCAGATATCCATGCTAAATGCTCATAGCACCTTAGATAGACCTGTGTGAAACTTCAATCTTAGATTTGGGGCACACAGTCACTAGCATGCATTCTACGTATATATGCACAGTATCTCCCACTAACATTTTCTGATATTCTTTTATTAAAACTTTTACAGAAAGGTTTTTCTAATTCCATGTAGTTATATATACATACATGCATACATTCATGTATCATGTGGTATATGTACGTGTGCATGCATTTACCACATACACAAATGTAAATAGACAAAAGTTGAACCAAGGCTCATAGGGCCTCTCCATGACTAATATGCAATATGAGAACATCACATGATCATAACTGAGGTCACTGCCCAAGGAATGGCTAGCACTCGGGAATTGACCAATCAGAAAACCCCCTTAGGCCTTACTTCAGCTGCAAGGCTTGCACCCGGAGCCCGCTGTAGTCCACTTCCTTCTGCTCAAACTCCTTCCACTCGTGCTCCTCCTCCTAGAACACATCACAAAAGACCATTGGCCAGATGCGTCACACACACACACACCCCGTTTGAGTGTTTTTCTTCCCACAGGGGAGTCTTAACCTCACTTGCTTTTTGGGGGTTCAGGCTTGGTTTTTGCCCACCATTTTTCAGTAAAGCATCCTTGTGACAGCTCGGTACAAATAACATTGGATCGAATTGAACCGAATAAATACCGTCCAAGCATTACGGAGTCGGCCATTTTAGGCTTTACTACACATTTCAGGGTGAGCAGAAGCATCCTGCTGGCGGTGCACAAACCGGGCGCAGCTCATACTGCGCGTTGGGAGGGCGTTTGTGTGCACTCATAACGCCGACCCTTCTGGACCTCCCGGGGAGCCGCTGACACGCTCCTGCTGTGGAAAATCCTCATGTGACTCGGAAGAGGGCTGACCTTGGCAGGGCATGCACCGATAGAGCCGCCAGCGCGCCGCACAGAGGCCTGCAGCCGGTCGGTCGGCGCGCTGCACGGACAGCCTGCCGATGCTGCGTTCACCCCCCGCCCCCGAGGCTGCAGGCTGCATGAGGACCCGTCGCGTCTCTCTGCAGCACGTCAGAAATCAGCATTCGCAGCGGAGAAACCGGCTTTTGGCGGAACAGCCCGGGGCAGGCCACTGCTGCAGGAACAGGACGGCCTGATCCCAGTCTTAGGGCATGAATCAAAACCCTGGTGAAACGTGCCTGTTCGAAACTACTTCGCCAGACGTTATCGTCCATAGAAACCTGGCATTCGGTCAGCAGGGCTCAGAGGGTGGCAAGGGCAGGGCAACAGTAACTCAGGGCCTTCGAGGGGAAAAAACACCCTGAGCTTACAACCACAGTGCCCCTCAATTGCACACACCTGACAGCAGGAATCCTGCAGTCTGCAACTGGCAAACCACGACAGCACCAGTGTGGACAGAACGGATGCTACGTAATGTGATTTGCCGTTTCAAGGCAGCCATTTTAAATGAGCAGCAGGTCCATTCTATATCCTCCTCCACTGGCATATTGCTCTCATGTCTCAGGCTAAAAGAGCCTTGTTACGCCCCTGTGCTTGCAGGAGACTGATGACAGGACACTAGCTTTATCAATTTATTTTCTCTCCAACACAAAATAGCGTGGCACTCATTTCCAAGGACCCACAGGCATAATGTACTTGTGAAACTACACCCCAGTAAAGAGGTATAGGCTGGATGTATCAACAGATTATAATAGAGTTCACAGTGCCATCTAACATTAATTGTAATGTGCTTGACATATCCGACTCTATCCCAAGGAGTCTCCACTCAGAAAGGCCATTGGGAATCTGACAAGGATAACTGTATGATAGAGCTTTGGTCACTTTTCAGAATAAATATCTTTATAACGTAATATAACGTGGGTGGTGCTTTAGCTAAAGAACAAACGTGGGTGGTGCTTCAGCTAAACTAAAGCAGGTTACGTTAGTTAGCTAACGTTACGATGCCCACCTAGCAGGCTGTATAAAGTAACGTTACGACTAAATGCGTGCTTTCGAGCAAACGTTGACTTATACCGAATTCAAATAATTGCAAGTAAATGTGCTTTATTCACCCGATTAGGCAATATTTATTTTTAAAAAATTCAACTGGCAAGCCAAGCGTGACATACAGATTGTTAGCTATCTTAGCATGATAGCCATCCATTATCCCCGTAATAGCTAACGTTAGCTAGCTAACTTCACTAGAAATCTTTGCTAGCTAACGTTAGCTAGTTAGCTCTACAACGAGAAAGGGACCATGGTTAGGCCGACTGGCCACGATTCACTTTTTAACACTACATTCACTTTGATACTATATTGCGTTGATTGATTAACGTTAGTGACAAACGGACTTAACAAACGAGCAAAGTATTTGTGCCAATGTAACATAGGATAGGTAGCTCCTAGCTTAGCTAGTTTTTCCAGCCGGCCGGCGAAACCGTGACTGCATGTTAGCTAGCACATCAGCTGGCAGAGGAAAGAAAGCGGGAGACTAGTCTTCTCTCGTGTAAATCCGACACTAACGTTACACCATGTGTAGAGTTAAATGGTTGTAACATTACCTTGCCAAACACACACCACGTAAGACTGAACAATGCTGCTAACCTATCCAATTAGCCTGGGATTGGTTTTACCTTGTGGGGCGTAGTACCGTTACTAGTTAGCCATCTACGCTAGCTAACTGCTGCACTGACGTCAAACTGGCCAGCTAGCTGAATAGCTGATCTATTCGCATACCTTCTCTACCTGCGCGTCTTGATTTTCGTTTTTGGTTGTCTTGTCCTTGTCCTTTTTGTTCTTTTTCAAAATGACAGGTCCCGGTGCCGGTGCTTGCTCCTTCCCCTTCTTCTTCTTTTTATCCCGCTTAGCAAAGAAATCGTCCAAGCTCTTCTCAGCACAAGTAGTAGTAATATCCGCCATTTTTCTTATAAAAATATAGATATATATTACATACAGTTCACCTTCGGTGTATAATTTACTTGCCAGTTAAGTTAAGTGGTTCAGTAGCGGCCTTTTGTAAAAACAACGCCCGGTATTTGATGTGAATCTTTCAAAATGCTCCTTTCACGTGTTCGATTTAAAGAAAGACTAACAGCCGGCTACATACAAGTTGCTGCGCCGCTCTGTCATGCCGAGCATAAGGCAACCGGATGTGAAACCTATCCCTTCGGTGGTAGGCGGCTGGCTTTTTTTTTATTGACAGGCTCTGTAGCCAATCGTAAAATGACAAACCGGATTGTGAGACTGCCGGGGAGTGGTCGAGGTCTGAAAGTATAACTAGAGACCGTACTTTCATAAAGGCTTTTCATCACATTAACCCGCTGTGTAATCTGAAGGCTAATTTTAACATGCTACTAATAAGCAGCTCCATTTGCTTACGCATTTGCTTCCATGAATAGTTCACCTCTGGGCTTGGCACAAGTACATAGGTGTGGCCTATCACAGTATGTCCTAACTCTATTTTAATAACCCTGCTAGAATTAATTTATATATTGTATTTGCTCAGATTCCTTCAGAAGATCTATTTTTTATTCCAGATCTTTTCTCTCAGTTTAATTTGGGCAAACCTTCTCTGAAGTAATTCATTTGGTTGGATTTGGCCCATTATGTAGAAACCAGAGAAAATCCTAAGCATGTGACCATCAGGGCTCAACCTGAATTCCAACAGTTGTTCTCTAGGTGTCCCTGTAGGCAGCCTGAGTTAACAATTTATTGGTAATCAGCAAAGACACATGACAACTAAAGACTAATTATGAGGTGTTCATAACATGATGACAGAGTAAAAGAATATCCTACTGGTCCATTGCATACCGACAAATCAAATTTATGCGGAACACATTGCAACTTACTTTTAAAACAGTGCAAGATTACAACAGACCAGCTCTTAAAATATCAGACAGACACAGGCATGTGATTTTTGACATAACAAAATATCTGTCAAAAAGCATAAGGAGGAAGAGAGCAGTGAGAGGCAGTATTATTTGAAATATGATTTAACAGAGGCATTGGTCAGTGCAAATATTCTTGGTAAAAAAAAGCTTTGATGGTGGAAGACTTAAATAAATGCAAAATAGTATTTCTCCGGGCCTTACCTAAGAGAGCGGTCGAGTTGGTATGAAAATGGAAGCTAGGTGGATCTTCTTACCGCAAGAACAGTGACAGATGAAAATTAACAAAGGCTCCAAGTTGCCTGTACACACCCCAGGCTTGCATTTCAATTCAGAACTTTCCACACATTAGCACATACAGACACAGAGCTGTGATGAAACCAGTTCTGAGACCTGGATAAGAACTGAGTGAAAATACTGTACATTTTTCCCCCCCACATCACTTGTTGATGAACAGTAAGGGATGTTGTCCTCTGTCCATAAGGATCAGTCGTTACTCACTCTTCATTTTTAGTTTTAAGAGATTAGCTCAATGGTAGGCAACCCAGGTCCTGGAGTGCCAGAGATGGTGCTGGTCTTTGCTCCACCCAAACCAATAACTACAAAATTGGATTCATTTGAATTAATCAGGTTTAATGAACGCAGGTGACCATGTGCTGGAGGCACTCAGCGTTTCACCATTCAGAATATTCAGGCCCAGACTTTTAATCATCCATCAAACACTTGTGATCAAGCTCAGAAGAAACAAAAACCAGAAATGGCAGAAGCACTCCAGGAGCAGGGTTGCCTACCCCTGGATTAGCTGATCATGCAGCACTCTGAAGAAGAGTTGTCAGAAATCGTCAGAGGTGGAAAATCCAGGTTCAAAAAGTAAAAGTCCTCTCCAGTATTCTGTTCCAATAACCTGGATTTGCTAATTAGCACAATTCTTCAGCCAGGAGGTAGAACTAATTAGTGAAATCAGCTGGCTGAGTTCATGGATGGAAGAAACACATGGCAGGACTTTTACCTTCTGACCCCTGGACTTTCTACCTCTGGAAATTATCACACTTTGATTTAAAAAAAATTTTTTTACCACACATACTCATTTTTCTCTTGTTAATTTTCATTTGTTTTTCATTTATAACTCACCACTTACTAATTACTATTTTATTCTATGTAATAGCTAAACCATTATATTTATCTGCATATTTCTCAAGTAATTTGTGTTTTTAAAGTTTTTTTAAGTGAACATCTGAACTGGGAATTCTTCTCTGACACTAATTTAATTGTAACTCTTAATATCTTGTATATAACAACATACTTATGTAATGTTTAATGATACCATGGTTTATGTTGACTAATTTCAGTGAAACTTTTAATGATTTTGTGAATTATTATTACGAAACACTCAGTGATGTATTAAAACCGGCGTTCCATTGCCATGAAATCAGACAGTTTATGTGAACAGAGTAGAACGACTTTGAATTCAATTCAACCATTGGCTGAAGGAACAACATATGCCAAAATACAGTGCAGGCTATCACATATTGTATGGCAAATAAGGTGTTTAAGAAAATAATATTAAATAAGACATTCAATATGACACAACTTTCAGTTACGTATGATTTTATTTGGACTTAGCTGGTCATATAACATCTTTAAGTACACGTGATGTGCAGTGAGAATGAAGGTCAATTAGCAGCAAGAACTATAGTGAATGATAGGGTTTTGTTACTCCTGTTGCACTGCATTTCTACGCATGATTTCTACGTGTGGGAACATGGATAAAGTTAAGGTAAGGTCATTTATTGCGGGTGTTTGATTTTTTTTTTTTACTGGATATGGAGGTCAAGGTCATTTTGTTCATTTTGTTCTTCTAATCTCACCCCAAAAAAACCTAGAGAAAAGATAAAAGTGAATAATATATATATATATATATATATATATATATAAATAATCAACTCCTCTGTGTCATTTAAAATTTCTGCTATATTCATTGTATCTTATAACAGATAAAAATTGTCATAGGTGAGAACGAGTATGCATTATAGCTTCACCTCTCCATAGTGTAATTAATGGGTAATATATACATTATCTTTAAGTCAAGAAAAGAGAAAAGAGGCTTATCTAGAAAAGAGGCTTCTGATAAGAAAATAGAGAATCTATTATCATGATAATGCACCACAAGTCAAGTGCTACCCTCAGTTAACAGGACCAATTGAAAGATGGTATTTTTTATCGCTTTTTTTGGGTTTTATTAAGCTCATACAAAAAAACACAGTATCCCAGGGAAAACATGGTCTGTTACAGAGACCTGGAGAGTGACAGACCAAGTGCCTTCTGGGACTGGTCAAATTTAATCTTCTCAAATTTTAAACAGGAGCACAGCTGTGCCAACTGAAGATCGTTTCCAGAGAGAGTTGGTCATATTCCGCAGGTCAAAGTTCAGGGAAAAGTCATGCTGTTGTTTTTTTCTTTAGTTGTCCTTCTGTAGATTGGAGTCTTCTAAAGGTGAAGAAAAATTCAACAATATAAAATGAATGTATTTTTCAGCATACAAATTTCCCACTTCTTTTCCTCTTTATAGTTAAAATGTTGTTCGATTGTATGGCTACTGATTGTCAGTCCACATAACAGAAAAGTGGCGGCATCCTTTCTTAAGAATGTTTTTTTTTTCATGGGTTTTGTTCAAGTCAATCTGTCCATGATGCTGCTTACAGTTACATGATGAATCCATGATCGTACAATTGACTGAAAGGATGCAATTAAACCTTGAAGGTGTAAGACACAAAATAACATGTGATTAGAATGTTCTTAACTGAACATTATAATGGTGATGTAACAATCACTACTGGTGAAAGCCATGGAGTTCTAGAACACTGACTTAGAATTTTGAAAAAAAAAACATCCTACTCTTCAAACGATTAAGAGTCAGATAAGGTCAGATAACTTTAAGCTCTACCTTCAGGCTGTGGAGCGCTATTTGGGTCTGAGGGTGTGGGTTCTGACTTAACCTCACCCTCCGCTGGGATTCCTGACCACCTGCACATGGATACAGGACAAACAGGGTATATGGCACGAAATAACACTGCCACACAGAAAATATATAGCTTGATAGAACCACAGTCACACACAGACAGTACGGCTAGCATGATAAAAAAAAACAGTCATACTGCGTCAAACATACATTACGGCACAATAGAACCTTACACATACAGTCATACCGTTACACACCTTGGACACAAAGTGAAACAACACACCTGTACACGGCCACACACAGCTAGGAAGACACTTTCATATAGTGAGACACAGGTGGTACAGCAAGATACAACTGTGGGAAAAGTTTAACCAAGTACTACCAACAGTACCATGTTATGTCAGTTACTAACTGTTATGAACCAATTAGCACACACTACAGCAAAACTTTTTGGGTGATTAATTTTAGTAAAACATCAAAAAGGCATGGTAGCTCCACCTATCTTTGTAGCTCCACCCATTTTGGGGTTTATAAAGCTTCACACTCATAACACTACTACTATTTTCTCTCCGCCATGAAAATGTGCCCATGTGTAACACTAGAGGGCAGAATATGACCTTCTATTAAAGTTACTGTAGACCTGCCTGGAGAGACCCGAATTGAAGTGTACAAAAGGTTCAGAAGCTTGTGTACAAAAGGAGAGAGGGGAGATCCAGGTAATTTCTGTCACCAAGCAACAAGGGGCGACAGGAACCCCCGATTCCTAACCCTTACCCAACCCATTTCATATGAAAGATGGAGTTTGTATGGTGATTGCTGCAGAGGTGTGACTCACATTGTTGGCTGGTACCTGCTCTCCTCCCCATCCAGAATGCCGTGGTAGGTCCCGATCTCCAGCTCCAGCCTCATCTTGTTGCCGAGCAGCGTCTCGTAGTCGCGGCGCTGTTGCTCGATGTCACTGCGGATGTCGCTGAGCTCGGCCTCCAGCTTGCTGATGACGGAACCCAGGTTCTGCAGCTCGATGTCGTGCCAGTGCCTGGCATCGCTCAGCGAGTTCTCCAGACCGCGCTTCTACAGACACACAGAGAGACAAGTAGACAGCAGTCAGGGGCTATCTATGCACACACACGCACCCACACACACACACACACACACACACACACACACGCATGCATACACACACACACACACACACACACACACACACATGCATACACACACACACATGCATGCTATGCATACACACAGACACACGCATGCAATCATGCACGCATACACAGACACGCACATGCGTGTATACACACAGACACACACATGCATGCATATGTCCGCAGACACACACACACACACACAGATGTGTGCTGATGTCCAAAAGACATATAGAATTATGTAGGAATGTGTGGGAAATCAGGTACAGGTGTGTGGCCAGGTGAGGGGATCAGTGACTGGGCTGGAGTACAGCAGCAGCAATGGGAACTACATTTCCCAGAAGCCCAGTCACTAGCTCTCCCCAGGTCCAGCAGGTGGTAGTACCAGCGCTCTCATAGACTCCGTCTCAGCCTGCAGGCTCTGGATCTTGCAGCTGGAATCGTTGCACTCTGTCTTCAGGCTCTCAATCTCCTCCTCCTCGCGACTCAGCTTGTTGTTCAGGCTGTCTGCCTGCTGCATGCGCATATGGGGATGAGAGAGAAAGAGAGAGAGGGAGTCGTTCATCTGTTTCAACACAACTGCGCAGCATTAAAGGCGAGAGTCCCCGCCAGAACTATCCAGTGCCGCTGAAATGGAAACGTTTTGGAGAATATGTGCATTTCAGCCCAACATGTTTGTCACACATAACATTGTTAACACTGCTAAAACATCGTGCCAACCGTATCACAGAAACATGGGTTGCGTTCGAAATGGGTCCCTATACGCTTTATAGTGCACTATTTAGCAGGTTGGCCATTCTGAGGCATTCCAAATTCTCAATTGAGAACAATGAGAATTAGCACATTCTACAAAATGGCTGATTCCCTAAATCAACTGAATTAACTGAAGTTCCCTCACAGGAAAATAAAAGCTTTTCTACTCTATAGAGCATATAGGGAGCCATTCCAAACGCAACGCAATGTTTTGTGTTGAGTCGGCGATGGATCATTAAGCTCATGTTTAGCCTGTAACAGGCGGTCCTGAAACAGATTGGATTCTGGGTACCTTGCACTCAAGGTAGGCGTCCGTCTCGGCCCGGTTCCTCTCGATGGCTCTCTCCCAGTGTGAGCGGATGTACCCTAAGATCTGGTCCAGGCTCATCTCGATGGGGGCATCCAGCTCATTCACCTGCTGGCCGGCTAGCTGGTTGTACAGAGCCCTCACATCCTGTAGAGTGTGACATCCAGTTAATGTCTCTTAACCCTTTACGGTGTAAGATCACTAATATGTGATTAGAACGTTGTTAACTGAACATTCTAATGCTGATGTAACAATCCCTACTGTTAACTGAAAGCAATGGAGTTCTAGAACACTGACTGCAAACGGAATGCTTACTATGGCATTGATTTTCATATGGGGTGTAAATTAAATTTCACTATTTTGCCCAACGTGCGACATGGTAGCATACTTGACCTATGAACCCTAACCCCTCACCTCTTCATAGGTCCTAGCCAGGTCCTCAAGCTCTGCCTTCATGTTCTCAATCTGAGTCTCCAGGTCCATCTTGGTCAGATTGGCATCGTCGATCACCTTGTACAGAGAGTTGATCTCTTCCTCCACAGCCTTACGGAAGGGTTGCTCATTCTCATATCTATAGACATGAGAAATGTGAAAGATATAGAGAGAGAGAGAGAGAGAGAGAGAGAGAGAGAGAGAGAGAGAGAGAGAGAGAGAGAGAAAGAGCTAGATAAGTATGAGACAGAAACAACTGTGCATGTTAAAAAACCGGTCACGACTGACCTCTAATTATTACAGGACTGTCCACTACTTTCAGACTGTGCATTAACCCAGTGAACATTTAGGTGAAAACCTGCGTACATTTGTGGAAAGGTTTCTAGCCGATTAGAAAACCTGAGCTGAGCTAAATTGGGGTTAACTAACCTAGTCCGTTTATATCAAAACGTCTCTCAACCTAGATTTACACCCCTCTAGACTAGTCTAGATGCTGGCTTTTGCTCACTGGGAATAGGATGAAAGAAGCTTCTGTATCCATGGTTACAGGCCCACCACTGTAGCACGAGACAGGGAAATGGTGCACTTGCTATAGGTCTACATCACTGAAGGTATCTCACTACTGTTACCATTGCCGTGCGACAATGCGTCATCATCACAGGTTTAAACCTTAAACCAAAGTGGGCTATAGCTCCTGACCCAGTGCTGCGATACGTGAGGTACTGCTGGCCCAGGGACTCTGTCTCAGGCTTAGGCATGGAAGCTTACCTGTCCTTGAAGTCCTCAGCGCTTCCCTGGACGTTCTCTGTCTGAAGCATGAGCCGGGCGTTGTCCAGGATGGCCTCACTCACCTGAGTGACATCACAACGTTAGTCTAAACCAAAACTAACTTTATTTAAAATCTGGAGGGTAAATGTATGTCAGTGGGACTACAAAAAAACAGGACTAAGATTTACATCTTTTCTCTGATCAAACTTGTATGTTTGATTGCACTGGTTTTCATTTGTCTACACAAAATGAACCACCAGAGGGCCACCTCGGTTAGTCTGAAGCCTCATTAGAGTTTCATTTGCATTTGAGTTGTAGTTATATTTGGTGTGGACAAGAGATATTAAATGCTCATAAACAGGTTTAATGGCCCAACCAAAATTTCTACCTACAAAGGTTTTCATCAGGCGCTGTTTACTTTTACAGCTCAAAATATTGTCTGCGGCATTAAACTTGTTTGGGAACAATTAACACGGTGTGCTGCGACCGCTTTTCCTCATCGTCTTTACTTCTTACCCTAAACACTTGTGAGATGTTATTGGGTACGCACTCCCTACCTTCTGTACTTCACACAAACACCATGACTCCCTGAAACTCAACAAAAGCATAGTCTTGGTTTCTCCATGTGCGGCACAGTCTTTACCACCTACTACAACTGCCTTCTTGTTATACGTTTGCCCCCGTGACCCATTACGCCACCTCAAAGTCCTTCCTCCATCATGCCCAAGATAGCAAAGCCCAGATGATGGTACTACTACAGTAATCCTCCAGTTATCAACCCCACCCAGTTATCTGCTTCTGTTCATTCAGAACATCAACGTCAACGACCCTGTCCAAAAGACGTTTTAAGGGAATAACTTTCATTCAAATGATTTACATTCAGTTAGATTGATATATAATAGTTCAGCTATCCAACATTTTTTGCACAGATCCTGGGAGTGTCATATATGTGAGCGAATAACGTAGCCTATAGCTAACGCTACACTACTACTGAAACTCATGCTGTTGATAACTGTATACTGTTTATTTCACTTCACAGAACCTTCCGGAAGGGAGTATATCTCCCGCTCTCCCTGTCCCAGAACCCCAGCGCGTCCGCTGCTTCCCACCTGACGGTAGATGTCCTCCCAGTCCTGCCTGAGGGCGCCCCAGTTCCCGGCGCCGGAGGCCTTGCGGTCCAGGCACTGGCGGATCTGGTCCTCCAGCTGCTGGTTGAGCTGCTCCAGGGCGCGCACCTTGTCGCGGTACTCCAGCAGGCAGCCGTTGAGGCTCTCGAAGGTGGGCTGGCGGTGCGGCAGCGCGGGCGCGGGGGAGCTGCGCATGCCCTGCAGGAAGACGCTGCTGATGCCCAGCGCCCGCCGCGACACCCGCGTGCCCAGGCTGCTGGCGCCGCCCGTGGGCGCCATCCCCACGAAGACGCCGCGGGGGCCGGCGGAGACGCCCGCGGTCATTCGGACCGCACCGCCGCCCGCCCGCTCGGACAGGGGGGCCGACTGGCCCAGGTAGGAGGATCGTCGTCTCGGCAGAGGCATATTCCCGCGGCAGTGTGTGGCAGCAGGGTGGTCGTCCCCGGGCATCCCTCTGCTCTGATATCCCCGTTCGCCGCCCGCTGTTCTGCGCACGCACGGAGGCTGCGATGACGCCCGCCCCCCCCTTTATTGTGGGGCGCCCTTCTGGAAAGCGGGAGCCTTTGTGCCGGGCGATTGTGCCGGGCGTTCGCGAATGTCCCCTGTGGTCCGCGGGCGTTTCAGGGGGCTTTGTTGTATTTGGAGGGGTAGGGGGTGAGTGATGGCGCTTTTTTCGGCTGCCTCAGCACTGCGACCCTCTCAGAAAAACTCCATTGATGACTCCGTCTCCCCTCCCTGCCCGGGGGACAATAGAACGCGTGTGGAAACTGTGTCGTCATCACATTGCCCCCTGCTTCTCCGCGGGTCGGCTTTCACTCCGCTATGTATGGCCGCTAAAGAAACAATGAGTGATGAGCGTAAACATGGGGAGCGGGTCCAGCACCTGGCAGGCTTGACGTGTGTTCTGGGCGAAGTCATACAGGAATGCGTCAGAAAAAACAAGGTCTATATCTGGCGCTTCACTACGGTGGAACTGTTGGCCGTCAGCAGAGGTGGAAAGTCCACTGGGGTCGGAAAGTAAAAGTCCTGCCATGTGTTTCTTCCACCCATGAACTCAGCCAGCTGATTTCACTAATTACTTCTACCTCCCGGCTGAAGAATTGTGCTAATTAGCAAATCCAGGTGGTTGGAACAAAATAGTGGGGACGGCTTTTCTGAATTTTCCACCTCTGACCATCAGTAGATGGGTGTAAAGATGAAGCACTAGTGTGGTACCAGTGTTTGAAGAGCTGCATCTGTAATCAGGGGGTTATTGTTTTGAGTCCCAGATGGAGCAGTGCTGTTGTATCCTTCATCTGAATGCTCTATGAATGGATATGTAAACATATATGAGCTACTGTATGTAGGTTGCCAACTGTTATGGCATTAGCTAAACAATCGCCCACCATAACTGAAAAAAGCAAGTCAGTAATAGCTCTCACAGGGGCTACTTTATCTGTTCATTTTAAATAGCAGCACCCGACTAAAGCAGAAGTGGTCTAAGGAGGTCCCTGTCAAAAGGAAGGTTTGATAGAGTCAAGCTCAATGACACAAAGCACATAGGGCCCGCAATGCAGAGACGCCTGGGGAAATGAGAGCAGACAGCTCCAGAGAAAGTGTTTAATTGGATATGCCAGGCGTTTATAAATCTGACTTTAACGGCTACTTTGTCTGTGACATTTGGCATTCCCACATATACTCTGAGGTTCATCTTTTTAATGTTCTTATTGATATATTTGTGCAAACAAACAAGTAATTTCAAGGTTTAATTAGAGACATGCGAAGCAATCATTGTATTTTTCAATAACATATTAATAATGGTGATATAATAACATTGATATAATACCAATTGATGTTTCAGAGAACAATCCTTTCAAAATATTCACCCTTATCTATTCTGTGAAGCTCTCCATACATTCATTTCATTCCAACTTAATTTTACACTTTGGACGAACAACATCAAACTGAAATAGAACCAACTATGTTCAATTCATTCGGTGCACCCAAAGTGGAGGGGTTTAAATGAGCTACCGGTGGAAAATGGGAGATATTTATTTAAGTAAATATAGTTTCCTATACATCGGAATCAAAAAATGGCATTTTTATTTTGTTGACCATTTTGGCCCTTTTTGGACGTTTTTTAATTTACCCCAAAACACATTTTTCATCATAAATGTCTTAAAACTCATTATGTTTCACTTATTTCACTGCAGTTATTAAATAAATATAATTTCTTAGACATCGGAATCAAAAAATGGCATTTTTATTTTGTTGACCATAAATGTCTTAAAACTCGTTATTTTTCAGTTATTTCACCGCAGTTATTAAGTAAATATGTTTTGAGTATACATCAGAATCAAAAAATGGCATTTTAATTTTGTTAACCATTTTGGCCCTTTTAGGACATAAGACTACAGTCTTATGTTTTTTCATTTTCCCCAAAACACATTTTTCATCATAAATGTCTTGAAACTCTTGGGCTCTATTTTCAAACCAGCGCAAGGGGACGGTATAGTCAAACGCAAACTTGTTGACAGCATCAACGTCTTAAAACTGGCGCTATGGCGTTTCTCAGCAATACCGCTAGGATCAACAAATTCTCAACATAACATCCTTTCGGTTGCGCTGCAGTGGGATGGGTGGCGCTGTCGGGGGCGTGTTCTAAAATACTTTCGGCTCAGTGACAATTTGAACCAACGAAAACCCATTGCGTTATGATCAGCTGGAACCACCTCTTAGCGGAAACGCAATAGACTCTGGCAATTTGGTAACTTATTCGTCATGTAGTTCTATGTAGTGTCTATAGGTGATGCCAACATTACACTTCCATTTAATGAACAAATAGCCTATAATTATTATTAATTAATTAATTTTAATTTAAACTACTAGAATAAAACAGGACAGTTTACAAGAAACTTGCGATCATGTAGGCCACTAGCCTATAATATATAAATTACACATTGACACAGTTGAATCATAAGCCTACCATTTGAATCATAATTATGCCTACATCACCTAATGTAGGCTAATTAATGCATTCGTCACCTCCTCCCGTGTCTTCCGAACTTCTGGGAGACGAGGTGGTGTGGATTGTGATCCATAAATTACTACAGTCCTAGCCTGTACTTCTGTTGCAAGTATGTCTGATTCCTGTGCGGAAAATCTTGTCGTTGACGGTCCAGTGCGTTTGGGTTGCTCATTATGAAATTGCATGGAGCGATTGCGTTCCAACGCGATTGCGTTTTAAAGCATGAGAACAACAATTTGATTGGCTACCATAGAGACACACCTTTGACGTTTAAACCCAGCCTTTTAGCAATACCGCCATAAGGTGCGCCAAGATTGCCGTCATGAAATTACCAAATTTGTCGCCGACACGCCCTCAGAGCGATACCGCCAAGCGATTACTCTTGCGTTAACCATTGCGTTTGGTTTATTAAAATAGAGCCCCTTATGTCTTAATAACTTGATGGGCTCTATTTTAATAAACCAAACGCAATGGTGAACGCAAGAGTAATCGCTTGGCGGTATCGCTCTGAGGGCGTGTCGGCGAGAAATTTGGTAATTTCATGACGGCAATCTTGGCGCATCTGATGGCGGTATTGCTAAAAGGCTGGGTTTAAATGTCCAAGGTGTGTCTCTATGGTAGCCAATCAAATAGTTGTTCTCATGCTTTTAAAAAAAAGCCAGTTGGAACGCAATCGCTCCATGCAATTTCATAATGAGCAACCCAAACGCACTGGACCGTCAACGACAAGATTTTCCGCACAGGAATCAGACATACTTGCAACAGAAGTACAGGCTAGGACTAGTAATTTATGGATCACAATCCACACCACCTCGTCTCCCAGAAGTTCGGAAGGCACGGGAGGAGGTGGCGAATGCATTAATGAGCCTACATGAGGCATAATTCAAATGGTAGGCTTATGATTCAACTGTGTCAATGTGTAATTTATATATTATAGGCTATTGGCCTACATGATCGCAAGTTTCTTGTAAGCTGTCCTGCTTTATTCTAGTAGTTTAAATTAAAATTAATTAATTAATAATAATTATAGGCTATTTGTTCATTAAATGGAAGTGTAATGTTGGCATCACCTATAGACACTACATAGAACTACATGGCTAACAAGTTGTCAAATTGCCAGAGTCTATTGCGTTCCCGCTAAGAGGTGGTTCCAGCGGATCATAACGCAATGGGTTTTCGTTGGTTCAAATTGTCACTGAGCCGAAAGTATTTTAGAACACGCCCCAGACAGCGCCACCCATCCCACTGCAGCGCAAGCGAAAGGATGTTATGTTGAGAATTTGTTGATCCTAGCGGTATTGCTGAGAAACGCCATAGCGCCAGTTTTAAGACGTTGATGCTGTCAATAAGCTTGCGTTTGACTATACCGTCCCCTTGCGCTGGTTTGAAAATAGAGCCCAATAACTTTTTCAGTTATTTCACCGCAGTTATTAAGTAAATATAGTTTCCTATACATCGGAATCAAAAAATGGCATTTTTATTTTGACCATTAAAACATTTTGTTCAGTTATAGAATAACAGGTGAAATCAGCGGGGTTTTAATAAGCCGAGGGCATGGAAACCTTGTCACTGTAATTAAAAAAATATGAAGGATAGCTAAGGTTACAATTCAGTTAACATGATGACATGTATCTCCGTTTTTTAACCATAGGCTATCGAAAAAACCTTATGTATGCACAGCAAATCCTCTGTAGCCTAGGCTATTTGAAAAACAATAAAAGCAATATTCACTGGACAAGGTTTTGAACTTTTTTCAGTCACAAACCATTCTATTTACTTACAGGCTGTATTCCTAGATAAACAGAGCTGTATTGTAATGACGTCTGAAGCACATTTTCAGAACTCAAAAGTGAGTCTATTGCAGTGCGCGAGTTTTCAATTGAATGACAATTCACGCATTAGGTGTAAATGACAATTTGCGCATTAGGCTTGATATAGGTGTTATCAGCTCCTTTTTAATGGATAGCCATTGTCCCATACCATCGCACATCACCTGGATGTCGATGGAGTGGGCTGAGAGCAATGTAATGTGGCATCGTTTCCCTTCGCTGAGGGAAAGGTATGTGGACCTATGGAACCTTTTATTATGCATTTTTGATATAGCCTACACAATAATAATATTTCACATTGTGATCTAGATATTTTAGTCATGCTTGTGCGCGCCCCTGTGTGTAACAGACAAGAGTGCACATGCCTATGTAGACGCACTTATATGCACCGTTAAAATAACAGGTAAACAACTGCGACATGACTTTAGACCAGGTTTGTGGTGGTTCTAGCGCAAACGCTTTCTGCTGGCTCAAGATAGCAATACGCCAAAAAGAATCCTGGCCACTCCTCATCTTAAGACCAACACGCCCAGTTCACTTGTAATGGGCGCAAGAATACATGCTAGTTAAAGGACGTAAACGTTAGGCGTTATAATGAACCTAGCGCTGGGAGTAAGATAGCAAAGACACTTGCGTTTGGGTTAGCGCCGCTTTGCGCCGGGTGTAAGATAGGGCCCAAAGTCTTATGTTATTGAATTTTCCCCAAACCACATTTTTTATCCTAAAGATCTAAATGCCATTTTTTGATTCCGATGTATAGAAGATTATATGCACTCAATAACTGCGGTGAAATAAGTGAAAAATAATGAGTTTTCCGCATTTATTAAGTACATATAATTTTCAACACATCTGAATCAAAAAATGGCATTTTAATTTTGTTGACCATTTTGGCCCTTTTTGGACACAGGGGCGCGCACAAGCATGACTAAAATATCTAGATCACAATGTGAAATATTATTATTGTGTAGGCTATATCAAAAATGCATAATAATAAAAGCTGATTTCACACAAGACTATAGCCTTTTGTTTTTTCATTTTCCCCAAAAGACATTTTTCATCATAAATGTCTTACAACTCATTATTTTTCACTTATTTCAGTGCAGTTATTAAGCAAATATAATTTCCTATACATCGGAATCAAAAAATGTCATTTTTATTTTGTTAACCATTTTGGCCCTTTTTGGACATAAGACTATAGCCTTTTGTTTTTTCATTTTCCCCAAAAGACATTTTTCATCATAAATATCTTAAGACCCATTATCTTTCACTTATTTCACTGCAGGTATTAATTAAATATAATTTCTTAGACATCCAAATCAAAAAATAGCATTTTTATTTTGTAGACCATTTTGTCCGTTTTTTCACATAAGACTATAGTCTTATGTTTTTTCATTTTCCCCAAAACACATTTTTAATCATAAATGTCTTAAAACTAATTATTTTTCACTTATTTCACCTCACGTATTAAGTACATATAATTTTCTATACATCGGAATCAAAAAAAGCATTTATATTTTTTTGATAGTCTTATGTTTTTTTCATTTTCTCCAAAACACATTTTACATCATAAATGTCTGAAAACTCATTATTTTTCACTTATTTCACGTCAGGTATTAAGTACATATAATTTTCTATGCATCAGAATCAAAAAATTGCATTTTAATTTTTTTGACCATTTTGGATATAAGCCTATAGTCTTATGTTTTTTCATTTTCCCCTAAAGACATTTTTCATCTTAAATGTCTGAAAACTCATTATTTTTCACTTATTTCACCATAGTTATTCAGGAAATATAATTTTCTATACAGCGGAATCAAAAAATAGTATTAAAATTGTTTTGCCCTTTTTGGACATAAGCCTATAGTCTTATGTTTTTTCATTTTCCCCAAAAGACATTTTTCATCATAAATGTCTTAAAACTCATTATTTTTCACTTATTTCACTGCAGGTATTAAGTACATATAATTTTCTATGCATCGGAATCAAAAAATTGCATTTTAATTTTTTTGACCATTTTGGCCCCTTTTGGACATGATTCTATATCGTCAGCAGCCATGCCACCATGCAATCTGCTGCTGTTTAATGGTTGAAGCTAAGCAGGTGGGGGCTTGGTTAGTACTTGGATGGGAGACCCCTAGGGAGAATAAACCTGCTGCTGGAAATAGTGTTGGTGGGCCAATTAGAAAGCCATCTTCATTCGAGTCAAATAAACCCCTATGCAATGATGCTGGCAAAACACATTTTTCATCATAAATGTCTTAAAACTCATTATTTTTCACTTATTTCACCTCACGTATTAAGTACATATAATTTTCTATGCATCGGAATCAAAAAATGGCATTTTAATTTTGTTGACCATTTTGGCCCCTTTTGGACATAAGCCTATATAGTCTTATGTTTTTTCAATTTCCCCAAAAGACATTTTTCATCATACATGTCTTAAAACTCTTTATTTTTCACTTATTTCACCTCAGGTATTAAGTACATATAATTTTCTATGCATCGGAATCAAAAAATTGCATTTTATTTTTTTTTGATCATTTTGGATATAAGCCTATAGTCTTATGTTTTTTCATTTTCCCCAAAACACATTTTTCATCATAAATGTCTTAAACCTCTTTATTTTTCACTTATTTCACCTCAGGTATTAAGTAGATATAATGTTCTATGTATCGGAATCAAAAAATGGCATTTTTATTTTTTTGACCATTTTGGACATAAGACTATTGTCTTATGTTTTTTTCAATTTCCCCAAAAGACATCTTTCATCATAAATGTCTTAAAACTCATTATTTTTCACTTATTTCACTGCAGGTATTAAGTACATATAATTTTCTATGCATCGGAATCAAAAAATGGCATTTTAATTTTGTTGACCTTTTTGGACGTAAGCCTATAGTCTTATGTTTTTTCATTTTCCCCAAAACACATTTTTCATCATAAATGTCTTAAAACTCATTATTTTTCTTTTATTTCACCGCAGGTACTACGGGCATATCATTTTCTATGCATCGGAATCAAAAAATTGCATTTTTATTTTTTTCACCATTTTGGACGTAAGCCTTTTCATTTTCCCCAAAACACATTTATCATCATAAATGTCTTAAAACTCATTATTTTTCTTTTATTTCACCGCAGGTACTACGGGCATATCATTTTCTATGCATCGGAATCAAAAAATTGCATTTTTATTTTTTTGACCATTTTGGACCCTTTTGGACATCATTCTATATCGTCAGCAGCCATGCCACCATGCAATCTGCTGCTGTTTAATGGTTGAAGCTAAGCAGGTGGGGGCTTGGTTAGTACTTGGATGAGAGACTCCTGGGGAGAATAAACCTGCTGCTGGAAATAGTGTTGGTGGGCCAACTAGAAAGCCATCTTCATACTAGTCAAATAAACCCCTATGCAATGATGCTGGCAAAACACATTTTTCATCATAAATGTCTTAAAACTCATTATTTTTCACTTATTTCACCTCACGTATTAAGTACATATAATTTTCTATGCATCGGAATCAAAAAATGGCATTTTAATTTTGTTGACCATTTTGGCCCCTTTTGGACATAAGCCCTATAGTATTATGTTTTTTTCAATTTCCCCAAAAGACATTTTTCATCATACATGTCTTAAAACTCTTTATTTTTCACTTATTTCACCTCAGGTATTAAGTACATATAATTTTCTATGCATCGGAATCAAAAAATGACATTTTAATTTTGTTGACCTTTTTGGACGTAAGCCTATAGTCTTATGTTTTTTCATTTTCCCCAAAACACATTTTTCATCATAAATGTCTTAAAACTCTTTATTTTTCATTTATTTCACTGCAGGTACTACGTGCATATAATTTTCTATGCATCGGAATCAAAAAATGGTATTTACATTTTTTTCACCATTTTGGACATAAGCCTATAGTCTTATGTTTTTTCATTTTCCCCAAAACACATTTATCATCATAAATGTCTTAAAACACATTATTTTTCTTTTATTTCACCGCAGGTACTACGGGCATATCATTTTCTATGCATCGGAATCAAAAAATTGCATTTTTATTTTTTTGACCATTTTGGACCCTTTTGGACATCATTCTATATCGTCAGCAGCCATGCCGCCATGCAATCTGCTGCTGTTTAATGGTTGAAGCTAAGCAGGTGGGGGCTTGGTTAGTACTTGGATGGGAGACCCCTGGGCAGAATAAACCTGCTGCTGGAAATAGTGTTGGTGGGCCAACTAGAAAGCCATTTTCATACTAGTCAAATAAACCCCTATGCAATGATGCTGGCAAAACACATTTTTCATCATGAATGTCTTAAAACTCATTATTTTTCTTTTATTTCACCGCAGGTACTACGTGCATATAATTTTCTATGCATCGGAATCAAAAAATGGCATTTTTATTTTTTTGACCATTTTGGACATAAGCCTATTATAGTCTTATGTTTTTTCATTTTCCCCAAAACAGATTTTTCATCATAAATGTCTTAAAACTCTTTATTTTTCACTTATTTCAATGCAGCTATTAAGTACATATAATTTTCTATGCATCGGAATCAAAAAATGGCATTTTAATTTTGTTGACCTTTTTGGACGTAAGCCTATAGTCTTATGTTTTTTCATTTTCCCCAAAACACATTTTTCATCATAAATGTCTTAAAACTTTTTATTTTTCATTTATTTCACCGCAGGTACTACGTGCATATAATTTTCTATGCATCGGAATCAAAAAATGGCATTTTAATTTTGTTGACCATTTTGGCCCCTTTTGGACATAAGCCTATAGTCTTATGTTTTTTTCAATTTCCCCAAAAGACATTTTTCATCATACATGTCTTAAAACTCTTTATTTTTCACTTATTTCACCTCAGGTATTAAGTACATATAATTTTCTATGCATCGGAATCAAAAAATTGCATTTTTATTTTTTTGACCATTTTGGACATAAGACTATTGTCTTATGTTTTTTCATTTTCCCCAAAACACATTTTTCATCATAAATGTCTTAAAACTCTTTATTTTTCACTTATTTCACTGCAGGTATTAAGTACATATAATTTTCTATGCATCGGAATCAAAAAATGGCATTTTTATTTTTTTGACCATTTTGGACATAAGACTATTGTCTTATGTTTTTTTCAATTTCCCCAAAAGACATTTTTCATCATAAATGTCTTAAAACTCATTATTTTTCACTTATTTCACTGCAGGTATTAAGTACATATAATTTTCTATGCATCGGAATCAAAAAATGGCATTTTAATTTTGTTGACCTTTTTGGACGTAAGCCTATAGTCTTATGTTTTTTCATTTTCCCCAAAACACATTTTTCATCATAAATGTCTTAAAACTTTTTATTTTTCATTTATTTCACCGCAGGTACTACGTGCATATAATTTTCTATGCATCGGAATCAAAAAATGGCATTTTAATTTTGTTGACCATTTTGGCCCCTTTTGGACATAAGCCTATAGTCTTATGTTTTTTTCAATTTCCCCAAAAGACATTTTTCATCATACATGTCTTAAAACTCTTTATTTTTCACTTATTTCACCTCAGGTATTAAGTACATATAATTTTCTATGCATCGGAATCAAAAAATTGCATTTTTATTTTTTTGACCATTTTGGACATAAGACTATTGTCTTATGTTTTTTCATTTTCCCCAAAACACATTTTTCATCATAAATGTCTTAAAACTCTTTATTTTTCACTTATTTCACTGCAGGTATTAAGTACATATAATTTTCTATGCATCGGAATCAAAAAATGGCATTTTTATTTTTTTGACCATTTTGGACATAAGACTATTGTCTTATGTTTTTTTCAATTTCCCCAAAAGACATTTTTCATCATAAATGTCTTAAAACTCATTATTTTTCACTTATTTCACTGCAGGTATTAAGTACATATAATTTTCTATGCATCGGAATCAAAAAATGGCATTTTAATTTTGTTGACCTTTTTGGACGTAAGCCTATAGTCTTATGTTTTTTCATTTTCCCCAAAACACATTTTTCATCATAAATGTCTTAAAACTCATTATTTTTCTTTTATTTCACCGCAGGTACTACGGGCATATCATTTTCTATGCATCGGAATCAAAAAATTGCATTTTTATTTTTTTCACCATTTTGGACGTAAGCCTATAGTCTTATGTTTTTTAATTTTCCCCAAAACAGATTTTTCATCATAAATGTCTTAAAACTCTTTATTTTTCACTTATTTCAATGCAGCTATTAAGTACATATAATTTTCTATGCATCGGAATCAAAAAATGGCATTTTAATTTTGTTGCCCTTTTTGGACATAAGCCTATAATCTTATGTTTTTTCATTTTCCCCAAAACAGATTTTTCATCATAAATGTCTTAAAACTCTTTATTTTTCACTTATTTCAATGCAGCTATTAAGTACATATAATTTTCTATGCATCGGAATCAAAAAATTGCATTTTTATTTTTTTGACCATTTTGGATATAAGCCTATAGTCTTATGTTTTTCCATTTTCCCCAAAACACATTTTTCATCATAAATGTCTTAAAACTTTATTTTTAATTTATTTCACCGCAGGTACTACGTGCATATAATTTTCTATGCATCGGAATCAAAAAATGGTATTTACATTTTTTTGCCCTTTTTGGACATAAGCCTATAATCTTATGTTTTTTCATTTTCCCCAAAACACATTTTTCATCATAAATGTCTTAAAACTCTTTATTTTTCACTTATTTCACCTCAGGTATTAAGTAGATATTATTTTCTATGCATCGGAATCAAACAATTGCATTTTTATTTTTTTCACCATTTTGGACATAAGCCTATAGTCTTATGTTTTTTCATTTTCCCCAAAACACATTTTTCATCATAAATGTCTTAAAACCCATTATTTTTCACTTATTTCATCTCAGGTATTAAGTACATGTAATTTTCTATGCATCGGAATCAAAAAATTGCCTTTTTTTTTTTGTTGACTATTTTGGATATAAGCCTATAGTCTTATGTTTTTCCATTTTCCCCAAAACACATTTTTCATCATAAATGTCTTAAAACTCTTTATTTTTCATTTATTTCACCGCAGGTACTACGGGCATATAATTTTCTATGCATCGGAATCAAAAAATGGTATTTACATTTTTTTGCCCTTTTTGGACATAAGCCTATAATCTTATGTTTTTTCAATTTCCCCAAAAGACATTTTTCATCATACATGTCTTAAAACTCTTTATTTTTCACTTATTTCAACTCAGGTATTAAGTACATATAATTTTCTATGCATCGGAATCAAAAAATTGCATTTTTATTTTTTTGACCATTTTGGATATAAGCCTATAGTCTTATGTTTTTCCATTTTCCCCAAAACACATTTTTCATCATAAATGTCTTAAAACTTTTTTTTAAATTTATTTCACCGCAGGTACTACGTGCATATAATTTTCTATGCATCGGAATCAAAAAATGGTATTTACATTTTTTTGACCATTTTGGACATAAGCCTATAGTCTTATGTTTTTTCATTTTCCCCAAAACACATTTTTCATCATAAATGTCTTAAAAACCATTATTTTTCACTTATTTCACCTCACGTATTAAGTACATATAATTTTCTATGCATCGGAATCAAAAAATGGCATTTTAATTTTGTTGACCATTTTGGCCCCTTTTGGACATAAGCCTATAGTCTTATGTTTTTTCATTTTCCCCAAAACACATTTTTCATCATAAATGTCTTAAAACTCTTCATTCTTCACTTATTTCACCTCAGGTATTAAGTACATATAGTTTTCTATGCATCGGAATCAAAAAATAGCATTTTTATTTATTTGACCATTTTGGACATAAGCCTATAGTCTTATGTTTTTTCATTTTCCCCAAAAGACATTTTTCATCATAAATGTCTTAAAACTCTTTATTTTTCACTTATTTCACTGCAGCTATTAAGTACATATAATTTTCTATGCATCGGAATCAAAAAATTGGATTCTTATTTTTTTGACCATTTTGGACGTAAGCCTATAGTCTTATGTTTTTTCATTTTCCCCAAAACACATTTTTCATCATAAATGTCTTAAAACTCATTATTTTTCTTTTATTTCACCGCAGGTACTACGGGCATATCATTTTCTATGCATCGGAATCAAAAAATTGCATTTTTATTTTTTTCACCATTTTGGACGTAAGCCTTTTCATTTCCCCAAAACACATTTATCATCATAAATGTCTTAAAACTCATTATTTTTCTTTTATTTCACCGCAGGTACTACGGGCATATCATTTTCTATGCATCGGAATCAAAAAATTGCATTTTTATTTTTTTGACCATTTTGGACCCTTTTGGACATCATTCTATATCGTCAGCAGCCATGCCACCATGCAATCTGCTGCTGTTTAATGGTTGAAGCTAAGCAGGTGGGGGCTTGGTTAGTACTTGGATGAGAGACTCCTGGGGAGAATAAACCTGCTGCTGGAAATAGTGTTGGTGGGCCAACTAGAAAGCCATCTTCATACTAGTCAAATAAACCCCTATGCAATGATGCTGGCAAAACACATTTTTCATCATAAATGTCTTAAAACTCATTATTTTTCACTTATTTCACCTCACGTATTAAGTACATATAATTTTCTATGCATCGGAATCAAAAAATGGCATTTTAATTTTGTTGACCATTTTGGCCCCTTTTGGACATAAGCCCTATAGTATTATGTTTTTTTCAATTTCCCCAAAAGACATTTTTCATCATACATGTCTTAAAACTCTTTATTTTTCACTTATTTCACCTCAGGTATTAAGTACATATAATTTTCTATGCATCGGAATCAAAAAATGACATTTTAATTTTGTTGACCTTTTTGGACGTAAGCCTATAGTCTTATGTTTTTTCATTTTCCCCAAAACACATTTTTCATCATAAATGTCTTAAAACTCTTTATTTTTCATTTATTTCACTGCAGGTACTACGTGCATATAATTTTCTATGCATCGGAATCAAAAAATGGTATTTACATTTTTTTCACCATTTTGGACATAAGCCTATAGTCTTATGTTTTTTCATTTTCCCCAAAACACATTTATCATCATAAATGTCTTAAAACACATTATTTTTCTTTTATTTCACCGCAGGTACTACGGGCATATCATTTTCTATGCATCGGAATCAAAAAATTGCATTTTTATTTTTTTGACCATTTTGGACCCTTTTGGACATCATTCTATATCGTCAGCAGCCATGCCGCCATGCAATCTGCTGCTGTTTAATGGTTGAAGCTAAGCAGGTGGGGGCTTGGTTAGTACTTGGATGGGAGACCCCTGGGCAGAATAAACCTGCTGCTGGAAATAGTGTTGGTGGGCCAACTAGAAAGCCATTTTCATACTAGTCAAATAAACCCCTATGCAATGATGCTGGCAAAACACATTTTTCATCATGAATGTCTTAAAACTCATTATTTTTCTTTTATTTCACCGCAGGTACTACGTGCATATAATTTTCTATGCATCGGAATCAAAAAATGGCATTTTTATTTTTTTGACCATTTTGGACATAAGCCTATAGTCTTATGTTTTTTCATTTTCCCCAAAACAGATTTTTCATCATAAATGTCTTAAAACTCTTTATTTTTCACTTATTTCAATGCAGCTATTAAGTACATATAATTTTCTATGCATCGGAATCAAAAAATGGCATTTTAATTTTGTTGACCTTTTTGGACGTAAGCCTATAGTCTTATGTTTTTTCATTTTCCCCAAAACACATTTTTCATCATAAATGTCTTAAAACTTTTTATTTTTCATTTATTTCACCGCAGGTACTACGTGCATATAATTTTCTATGCATCGGAATCAAAAAATGGCATTTTAATTTTGTTGACCATTTTGGCCCCTTTTGGACATAAGCCTATAGTCTTATGTTTTTTCATTTTCCCCAAAACACATTTTTCATCATAAATGTCTTAAAACTCATTATTTTTCTTTTATTTCACCGCAGGTACTACGGGCATATCATTTTCTATGCATCGGAATCAAAAAATTGCATTTTTATTTTTTTCACCATTTTGGACGTAAGCCTTTTCATTTTCCCCAAAACACATTTATCATCATAAATGTCTTAAAACTCATTATTTTTCTTTTATTTCACCGCAGGTACTACGGGCATATCATTTTCTATGCATCGGAATCAAAAAATTGCATTTTTATTTTTTTGACCATTTTGGACCCTTTTGGACATCATTCTATATCGTCAGCAGCCATGCCACCATGCAATCTGCTGCTGTTTAATGGTTGAAGCTAAGCAGGTGGGGGCTTGGTTAGTACTTGGATGAGAGACTCCTGGGGAGAATAAACCTGCTGCTGGAAATAGTGTTGGTGGGCCAACTAGAAAGCCATCTTCATACTAGTCAAATAAACCCCTATGCAATGATGCTGGCAAAACACATTTTTCATCATAAATGTCTTAAAACTCATTATTTTTCACTTATTTCACCTCACGTATTAAGTACATATAATTTTCTATGCATCGGAATCAAAAAATGGCATTTTAATTTTGTTGACCATTTTGGCCCCTTTTGGACATAAGCCCTATAGTATTATGTTTTTTTCAATTTCCCCAAAAGACATTTTTCATCATACATGTCTTAAAACTCTTTATTTTTCACTTATTTCACCTCAGGTATTAAGTACATATAATTTTCTATGCATCGGAATCAAAAAATGACATTTTAATTTTGTTGACCTTTTTGGACGTAAGCCTATTGTCTTATGTTTTTTCATTTTCCCCAAAACACATTTTTCATCATAAATGTCTTAAAACTCTTTATTTTTCACTTATTTCACTGCAGGTATTAAGTACATATAATTTTCTATGCATCGGAATCAAAAAATGGCATTTTTATTTTTTTGACCATTTTGGACATAAGACTATTGTCTTATGTTTTTTTCAATTTCCCCAAAAGACATTTTTCATCATAAATGTCTTAAAACTCATTATTTTTCACTTATTTCACTGCAGGTATTAAGTACATATAATTTTCTATGCATCGGAATCAAAAAATGGCATTTTAATTTTGTTGACCTTTTTGGACGTAAGCCTATAGTCTTATGTTTTTTCATTTTCCCCAAAACACATTTTTCATCATAAATGTCTTAAAACTTTTTATTTTTCATTTATTTCACCGCAGGTACTACGTGCATATAATTTTCTATGCATCGGAATCAAAAAATGGCATTTTAATTTTGTTGACCATTTTGGCCCCTTTTGGACGTAAGCCTATAGTCTTATGTTTTTTCATTTTCCCCAAAACACATTTTTCATCATAAATGTCTTAAAACTCATTATTTTTCTTTTATTTCACCGCAGGTACTACGGGCATATCATTTTCTATGCATCGGAATCAAAAAATTGCATTTTTATTTTTTTCACCATTTTGGACGTAAGCCTATAGTCTTATGTTTTTTAATTTTCCCCAAAACAGATTTTTCATCATAAATGTCTTAAAACTCTTTATTTTTCACTTATTTCAATGCAGCTATTAAGTACATATAATTTTCTATGCATCGGAATCAAAAAATGGCATTTTAATTTTGTTGCCCTTTTTGGACATAAGCCTATAATCTTATGTTTTTTCATTTTCCCCAAAACAGATTTTTCATCATAAATGTCTTAAAACTCTTTATTTTTCACTTATTTCAATGCAGCTATTAAGTACATATAATTTTCTATGCATCGGAATCAAAAAATTGCATTTTTATTTTTTTGACCATTTTGGATATAAGCCTATAGTCTTATGTTTTTCCATTTTCCACAAAACACATTTTTCATCATAAATGTCTTAAAACTTTATTTTTAATTTATTTCACCGCAGGTACTACGTGCATATAATTTTCTATGCATCGGAATCAAAAA
>CM056394.1:15761187-15786187 GCA_029718625.1 Synaphobranchus kaupii
GTGGAAGAGGGGGAAAGAGGGAGAAAAGGAGAGATATAGCGTGTGGAAGAGGGGAAAAGGAGAGATATAGCGTGTGGAAGAGGAGGGAAAAGGAGAGATATAGCGTGTGGAAGAGGGGAAAAGGAGAGATATAGCGTGTGGAAGAGGGAGAAAAAGGAGAGATATAGCGTGTGGAAGAGGGGAGAAAAGGAGAGATATAGCGTGTGGAAGAGGGAGGGAAAAGGAGAGATATAGCGTGTGGAAGAGGGGAAAAGGAGAGATATAGCGTGTGGAAGAGGGGAGAAAAGGAGAGATATAGCGTGTGGAAGGAGGGGAAAAGGAGAGATATAGCGTGTGGAAGAGGGGGAAAAGGAGAGATATAGCGTGTGGAAGAGGGGAAAAAGGAGAGATATAGCGTGTGGAAGAGGGGAAAAGGAGAGATATAGCGTGTGGAAGAAGAGGAAAAGGAGAGATATAGCGTGTGGAAGAGGGGAAAAGGAGAGATATAGCGTGTGGAGAAGAGGGAAAAGGAGAGATATAGCGTGTGGAAGAGGGGAGAAAAGGAGAGATATAGCGAGTGGAAGAGGGAAAAGGAGAGATATAGCGTGTGGAAGAGGGGGGAAAAGGAGAGATATAGCGTGTGGAAGAGGGGAGAAAAGGAGAGATATAGCGTGTGGAAGAGGGGAAAAGGAGAGATATAGCATGTGGAAGAGGAGGAAAAGGAGAGATATAGCGTGTGAAGAGGGAAAAGGAGAGATATAGCGTGTGGAAGAGGAGAAAAGGAGAGATATAGCGTGTGGAAGAGAGGAAAAAGGAGAGATATAGCATGTGGAAGAGGAGAAAAGGAGAGATATAGCATGTGGAAGGAGGGAAGGGGAAAAGGAGAGATATAGCATGTGGAAGAGGGGGAAAAGGAGAGATATAGCATGTGGAAGAGGGGGGAAAAGGAGAGATATAGCGTGTGGAAGAGGAGAAAAGGAGAGATATAGCGTGTGGAAGAGGGGAAAAGGAGAGATATAGCGTGTGGAAGAGGGGGAAAAAGGAGAGATATAGCGTGTGGAAGAGGGGGAAAGGAGAGATATAGCGTGTGGAAGAGGAGAAAAGGAGAGATATAACGTGTGGAAGAGGAGGGAAAAGGGAGAGATATAGCGTGTGGAAGAGGAGAAAAGGAGAGATATAGCGTGTGGAAGAGGGGGAAAAGGAGAGATATAGCGTGTGGAAGAGAGGAAAAAGGAGAGATATAGCATGTGGAAGAGGGGGAGAAGAGGAAGGAGAGATATAGCGTGTGGAAGAGGGGGAAAAGGAGAGATATAGCATGTGGAAGAGGAGAAAAAGGAGAGATATAGCGTGTGGAAGAGGAGGAGAAAGGAGAGATATAGCGTGTGGAAGAGAGGAAAAGGAGAGATATAGCATGTGGAAGAGGGGAGGGAAAAGGAGAGATATAGCGTGTGGAAGAGGGAGGAAAGGAGAGATATAGCGTGTGGAAGAGGGGAAAAAGGAGAGATATAGCGTGTGGAAGAGAGGGAAAAGGAGAGATATAGCGTGTGGAGAGGGGAAGGAGGAAAAGGAGAGATATAGCGTGTGGAAGAGGGGGAAAAGGAGAGATATAGCGTGTGGAAGAGGGGAGAAAGGAGAGATATAGCGTGTGGAAGAGAGGGAAAAGGAGAGATATAGCATGTGGAAGAGGGGGAAAAAGGAAGAGATATAGCGTGTGGAAGAGGGGGAAAAGGAGAGATATAGCGTGTGGAAGAGAGGAAAAGGAGAGATATAGCATGTGGAAGAGGGGAAAAAGGAGAGATATAGCGTGTGGAAGAGGGGGAAAAGGAGAGATATAGCGTGTGGAAGAGGAGAAAAGGAGAGATATAGCGTGTGGAAGAGAGGGAAAAGGAGAGATATAGCATGTGGAAAGGGGGAGAAAAGGAGAAAGGAGGATATAGCGTGTGGAAGAGGGGAAAAGGAGAGATATAGCGTGTGGAAGAGGGGAAAAGGAGAGATATAGCGTGTGGAAGAGGGGAGAAAAGGAGAGATATAGCGTGTGGAAGAGGGGGAAAAGGAGAGATATAGCGTGTGGAAGAGGGGGGAAAAGGAGAGATATAGCGTGTGGAAGAGGGGAAAAGGAGAGATATAGCGTGTGGAAGAGGGGAAAAGGAGAGATATAGCGTGTGGAAGAGGGGGGAAAAGGAGAGATATAGCGTGTGGAAGAGGGGGAAAAGGAGAGATATAGCGTGTGGAAGAGGGGGAAAAGGAGAGATATAGCGTGGTGGAAAGAGGGGAAAAGGAGATATATAGCGTGTGGAAGAGGAGGAAGAAAGGAGAGATATAGCATGTGGAAGAGGGGGGAGAGAAAAGGAGATATATAGCGTGTGGAAGAGGGGAAAAGGAGAGATATAGCGTGTGGGAAGAGGGGGAAAAGGAGAGATATAGCGTGTGGAAGAGGGGGAAAAGGAGAGATATAGCGTGGTGAAAGAGGAGGAGGAAAAGGAGAGATATAGCGTGTGGAAGAGGAGAAAAGGAGAGATATAGCATGTGGAAGAGGAGAAAAGGAGAGATATAGCATGTGGAAGAGGGGAGGAAAAGGAGAGATATAGCGTGTGGAAGAGGGGAGAAAAGGAGAGATATAGCATGTGGAAGAGGGGGAAAAGGAGAGATATAGCGTGTGGAAGAGGGAGGAAAAGGAGAGATATAGCGTGTGGAAGAGGGGAGAAAAGGAGAGATATAGCGTGTGGAAGAGGGGAAAAGGAGAGATATAGCGTGTGGGAAGAGGAGAAAAGGAGAGATATAGCATGTGGAAGAGGAGGAAAAGAAGAGATATAGCATGTGGGAAGAGAGGGAGAAAAGGAGAGATATAGCGTGTGGAAGAGGGGGAAAAGGAGAGATATAGCATGTGGAAGAGGAGGAAAAGGAGAGATATAGCGTGTGGAAGAGGAGGGAAAAGGAGAGATATAGCGTGTGGAAGAGGAGAAGGAAGGAGAGATATAGCGTGTGGAAGAGGGGGAAAAAGGAGAGATATAGCGTGTGGAAGAGGGGAAAAGGAGAGATATAGCGTGTGGAAGAGGGAGGAAAAAGGAGAGATATAGCGTGTGGAAGAGGGGAAAAAGGAGAGATATAGCGTGTGGAAGAGGAGGAAAAGGAGAGATATAGCGTGTGGAAGAGGGGAGAAAAAGGAGAGATATAGCGTGTGAAAGAGGAGAAAAGGAGAGATATAGCATGTGGAAGAGGAGAAAGGGAGAGATATAGCGTGTGGAAGAGGGGAAAAGGAGAGATATAGCGTGTGGAAGAGGGGGAAAAGGAGAGATATAGCATGTGGAAGAGGGGGAAAAGGAGAGATATAGCGTGTGGAAGTGGAGAAAAGGAGAGATATAGCGTGTGGAAGAGGGGAAAAGGAGAGATATAGCGTGTGGAAGAGGGGGAAAAGGAGAGATATAGCGTGTGGAAGAGGGGGAAAAGGAGAGATATAGCGTGTGGAAGAGGGGAAAAGGAGAGATATAGCATGTGGAAGAGGGGAAAAGGAGAGATATAGCGTGTGGAAGAGGAGAAAAGGAGAGATATAGCGTGTGGAAGAAGGGGAAAAGGGAGAGATATAGCGTGTGGAAGAAGAGGAAAAGGAGAGATATAGCGTGTGGAAGAAGAGAAAAGGAGAGATATAGCGTGTGGAAGAGGAGAAAAAGGAGAGATATAGCATGTGGAAGAAGGGGAAAAAGGAGAGATATAGCGTGTGGAAGAGGGGGGAAAAGGAGAGATATAACGTGTGGAAGAGGGGGAAAAGGAGAGATATAGCGTGTGGAAGAGGGGAAGGAAAAGGAGAGATATAGCATGTGGAAGAGAGGGAAAAGGAGAGATATAGCATGTGGGAAGAGGGGGAAAAGGAGAGATATAGCATGTGGAAGAGGAGAAAAGGAGAGATATAGCGTGTGGAGAGGGGGGAAAAGGAGAGATATAGCGTGTGAAAGAGGGGGAAAAGGAGAGATATAGCATGTGGAAGAAGGGGAAAAGGAGAGATATAGCATGTGGAAGAGGAGGAAAAGGAGAGATATAGCGTGTGGAAGAGGGGGAAAAAGGAGAGATATAGCATGTGGAAGAGGAGAAAAGGAGAGAATATAGCGTGTGGAAGAAGAGAAAAGGAGAGATATAGCGTGTGGAAGAAGAGAAAAGGAGAGATATAGCGTGTGGAAGAAGAGAAAACGAGAGATATAGCATGTGGAAGAGGAGAAAAGGAGAGATATAGCGTGTGGAAGAGGGGGAAAAGGAGAGATATAGCGTGTGGAAGAGGGGAAAAGGAGAGATATAGCGTGTGGAAGAGGGGGAAAAGGAGAGATATAGCGTGTGGAAGAGGAGAAAAGGAGAGATATAGCGTGTGGGAAGAGGGGGAAAAAGGAGAGATATAGCGTGTGGAAGAGGGAGAAAAGGAGAGATATAGCGTGTGGAAGAGGAGAAAAGGAGAGATATAGTGTGTGGAAGAGGAGAAAAGGAGAGATATAGCGTGTGGAAGAGGAGAAAAAGGAGAGATATAGCGTGTGGAAGAGGGGAGAAAAGGAGAGATATAGCGTGTGGAAGAGGAGAAAAGGAGAGATATAGCGTGTGGAAGAGGAGAAAAGGAGAGATATAGCGTGTGGAAGAGGGGAAAAGGAGAGATATAGCGTGTGGAAGAGGAGAAAAGGAGAGATATAGCGTGTGGAAGAGGGGAAAAGGAGAGATATAGCGTGTGGAAGAGGAGAAAAGGAGAGATATAGCGTGTGGAAGAGGAGGGAAAAGGAGAGCTATAGCATGTGGAAGAGGGGGAAAAGGAGAGATATAGCGTGTGGAAGAGGAGGAAAAGGAGAGATATAGCGTGTGGAAGAGGGGGAAAAAGGAGAGATATAGCGTGTGGAAGAGGGGGGAAAAAGGAGAGATATAGCATGTGGAAGAGGGGGAAAAGGAGAGATATAGCGTGTGGAAGAGGAGAAAAGGAGAGATATAGCGTGTGGAAGAGGGAGAAAAGGAGAGATATAGCCTGTGGAAGAGGGGGAAAAGGAGAGATATAGCGTGTGGAAGAGGAGGAAAAGGAGAGATATAGCGTGTGGAAGAGGGGGGAAAAGGAGAGATATAGCGTGTGGAAGAGGGGAAAAAGGAGAGATATAGCGTGTGGAAGAAGGGAAAAGGAGAGATATAGCGTGTGGAAGAGGGAGAGAGGAAAGGAGAGATATAGCGTGTGGAAGAGGGGGGAAAAGGAGAGATATAGCGTGTGGAAGAGGGGGAAAAGGAGAGATATAGCGTGTGGAAGAGGGAGAGGAAAAGGAGAGATATAGCGTGTGGAAGAAGGGAAAAGGAGAGATTATAGCGTGTGGAAGAGGAGGAAAAGGAGAGATATAGCGTGTGGAAGAGGGGGAAAAAGGAGAGATATAGCATGTGGAAGAGGAGAGAAAAGGAGAGATATAGCGTGTGGAAGAGGGGAGGAAAGGAGAGATATAGCGTGTGGAAGAGGAGGAAAAGTAGAGATATAGCGTGTGGAAGAGGGGAAAAGGAGAGATATAGCGTGTGGAAGAGGAGAAAAGGAGAGATATAGCGTGTGGAAGAGGGGGAAAAGGAGAGATATAGCGTGTGGGGAAGAGGAGGAAAAGGAGAGATATAGCGTGTGAAAGAGGGGGAAAAAGGAGAGATATAGCGTGTGGAAGAGGAGAAAGGGAGAAGGAGAGATATAGCATGTGGAAGAGGGGAAAAGGAGAGAATATAGCATGTGGAAGAGGGGAAAAGGAGAGATATAGCATGTGGAAGAGGGGGAAAAGGAGATATATAGCGTGTGGAAGAGGAGAAAAAGGAGAGATATAGCATGTGGAAGAGGGGGAAAAGGAGAGATATAGCGTGTGGAAGAGGGGAAGAAAGGAGAGATATAGCGTGTGGAAGAGGGGGAAAAGGAGAGATATAGCATGTGGAAGAGGGGGAAAAGGAGAGATATAGCGTGTGGAAGAGGGGGAAAAAGGAGAGATATAGCATGTGGGAAGAGGGGGAAAAGGAGAGATATAGCATGTGGAAGAGGGGGAAAAAGGAGATATATAGCGTGTGGAAGAGGGGGAAAAGGAGAGATATAGCATGTGGAAGAGGGGGAGAAAAGGAGAGATATAGCGTGTGGAAGAGGAGAAAAGGAGAGATATAGCATGTGGAAGAGGGGAAAAGGAGAGATATAGCATGTGGAAGAGGGGGAAAAGGAGAGATATAGCATGTGGAAGAGGGGGGAAAAGGAGAATATATAGCGTGTGGGAAGAGGGGAAAAGGAGAGATATAGCGTGTGGAAGAGGGGGAAAAGGAGAGATATAGCGTGTGGAAGAGGGGAAAAAGGAGAGATATAGCGTGTGGAAGAGGGGAAAAGGAGAGATATAGCGTGTGGAAGAGGAGAAAAGGAGAGATATAGCGTGTGGAAGAGGGGAGAAAAGGAGAGATATAGCGTGTGGAAGAGGAGAAAAGGAGAGATATAAGCGTGTGGAAGAGGGGGAAAAGGAGAGATATAGCATGTGGAAGAGGAGGAAAAAGGAGAGATATAGCGTGTGGAAGAGGAGAAAAGGAGAGATATAGCGTGTGGAAGAGGAGAAAAGGAGAGATATAGCGTGTGGAAGAGGAGGAAAAGGAGAGATATAGCGTGTGGAAGAGGAGAAAAGGAGAGATATAGCGTGTGGAAGAGGAGAAAAGGAGAGATATAGCATGTGGAAGAGCAGAAAAGGAGATTATAGCGTGTGGAAAGAGGAGAAAAGGAGAGATATAGCGTGTGGAAGAGGAGAAAAGGAGAGATATAGCGTGTGGAAGAGGAGAAAAGGAGAGATATAGCGTGTGGAAGAGGAGGAAAAGGAGAGATATAGCATGTGGAAGAGGAGGAAAAGGAGAGATATAGCGTGTGGAAGAGGGGAAAAGGAGAGATATAGCGTGTGGAAGAGGAGGAAAAGGAGAGATATAGCGTTGTGGAAGAGGGGGAAAAGGAGAGATATAGCGTGTGGAAGAGGAGGAAAAGGAGAGATATAGCGTGTGGAAGAGGAGAAAAGGAGAGATATAGCGTGTGGAAGAGGAGAAAAGGAGAGATATAGCGTGTGGAAGAGGGGGGAAAAGGAGAGATATAGCGTGTGGAAGAGGAGGAAAAGGAGAGATATAGCGTGTGGAAGAGGAGAAAAGGAGAGATATAGCATGTGGAAGAGGGGAAAAGGAGAGATATAGCATGTGGAAGAGGGGAAAAGGAGAGATATAGCGTGTGGAAGAGGGGGAAAAGGAGAGATATAGCATGTGGAAGAGGGGAAAAGGAGAGATATAGCGTGTGGAAGAGGGGGAAAAGGAGAGATATAGCATGTGGAAGAGGAGAACGCGAGGGTCCGCAGAACCGTCCGTAAGCGTGCGGAGGGGGCGGCCCTGTCCCAGCCCGGGGGGGGGGGGGCTCAGGCACGACAGGACCGCGGCACGCCCCCCCGTTTTTATTACGCTGCTGGCAGGTTAATAAGCACCACCAGCCCACTTGATGTGCAGAGGCCCGGCCACAAAGGCGGCTCTCATTAGCCGCTCGCTAGCAAAGGGGGGCTCTGAGACAATGGGGGCATTCTCCCACACACACACACGCACACACACACGCGCACACCGACACACTTCCTGGCAACCGGCCAGCGTCGCCCTCGGCCCACCCCTCTCTCCACGGGCCCCGGGTAACGGCGGCGGGACAAGGCTGTGGGCACACGCCAGCGTTGGCACCACACCAGCACACTCCCCCCCACGGCCGAAGCCTCTCTACCATTTCAGCCACTCCTCCTCTCCTCTCCTCTCCTCTCCACACCCTGCAGCACCTCCAGTCATTCTGCTCCTCTGCTGCTGCATGAGGGGGAGAAACACCCCGAAAAACAGCCTCTCCCCTCCCCCCATCCCCCCCATCCCCCAACCCCCCCCCAGCCAGTGGAGGTGGGCCGGCTGGGCAGCTACAGCTACCCCTGCCTGTGACTGGAGAGCCTTATCAGCCGGCAAGCAGGTGCAATTCTTTAATAAGAAGCTCGCAGGGAATTATGGGTGAACGCCAATCATCCCGAATTTTCAGCTGTTTTTCTGTTTTCCGGAATTATTCATGAGATCCCGGGTTTCCTGGCTCCCAGCCAGCTGATACAGCAATGCGCTCTCTCTCACTCTCTCTTACCCTTTCTCGCTCTCTCTCGCTCTCTCTCTCTCAAGAATTAGAGCACAGCTTACCCCAATTTATCAAATAACAGCGCACGTTACATGGAAGGTGCATTCATACACTATAGCACGCTTCAGCCTTAGACACATCGATTACATTTGTGAATCTACGTATGTATTCACCGTTAAAAAAATTTTTAAAAAAATGTTTCTAATCTCTTTTATGTGCAGTGTCCCCTTCCCCTCCCCCCTCAATCTCATGTATAAATATCTATGGTCTGTGTATAAATGTCTATGGTCCGTGTCAAAATGCTTGAGCGAAATGTATCATTTGCCCGTTCCTATCATATCATCGTATGGTATATCCAGTCACGCGGAGAAAATGTAATAAACTCCACCCCTGATATTCGCGGTTCCCTGCAGCTTCCAGTCGGCCATGTTGCGCACATTTCTCGCTATGGGGTCAGAACGGTTAAATGATTCATTCTCAGGCAGCCCCTTCTCTTCCCCTCACTATTATTAGAATGGCAACAGAAACAGCTGGGCAGAACGCTGTGATGTCATGTCGGAATGCTTTGTTCCGCCGGTGTGTGTGTGTCGGGAGCCAGCGTGTGTGTGTGTGCGTGCATGTATGTATGTAGGGAGCCAGCGTGTGTGTGTGTGTGTGTCGCTACCTGGGTCTGCGGGAAATTACCTGCTGCCGAAAGCAGCAAAGATGGCGTGTACACTATATAATTGTTTTATGTCAGTCTATTTTTTTCCCTTCTTTCTCACCTGCACTGCTCATTAAATTGTGACCTGTGACCTACAGGAAGGAGAAGGTCACTGGCTAATGTCTCCACACGCTTCGCTGGAGTGGATTGTGATTTTATTTTACATGAAAATGTTTGTTCTTTTTGGAGGGTGGGGGGGGGGGGGATTTTAACAGCTATGTATGTCTCTTCCGTGCACAGGCTTATAAATAGGATATAGCACACACATGCATGCACACACACACACACATACATTAATGGGCACATTACAAAATACAAAAAATATATATGCAGCGATACTGTACATGGGTAACAGAATGCATATCACATATGAAGGCGTTTATCAGAAATAGGGGTTAATTTCCCTGGTGTCCACTCCTTTACAGTGTGATTTGCAACCCCCTTCCCGTTAAATGCTCCCAACCACCACTATGACCCATTGGGGACATTTGGGGCTGAACGGCCGTACAGTATTTCAGCAACATTCATAGTCCCCCGTGCCGAACGCGAGATAAGCAATTTGACAACGTTTACAGTTTGCGTGCGTGCAGCACAAGGGGGGGGTCTTATGCTCTTATATTTTTAGTAAGCCTTTGGGCATTTTCAGGGTCCCGCATGGTTGCCTGGCAACCGTGATAGTTGCCATGGAGACTCACTTGTAGGCAGCGGCTGCGATCGGCGCTAACCCCAGGCGCATTACAGTCCTCTTTCATTCCAACACTCAGACGGCGGTATATGGGACAGCGCTTTACCGCGTGCGGGAAGCAGCCGCGATGATTGAAAGGGTATCTGTGCCTGCGTTTTCCTGCATTACTTTGCTGATGTCATATGACAGCACAACAGATAATTATAGATAACCGACAACAACTATTTCAGTAAATCCATATAAAGCGGCACATAATGCTCTATGACTGGGTTTTTTTAACAGACACAGTAGGGTACATCCAGTCTAAAATAAATGTAGGTAAAAGATGACTAATTAACCCACATATACCTGCACTTTGTATTATCAGCCATATATATGGCTCTGCTGATTGCCATGACAGTATGACACATTATTCTAGATAACAGACAATGAACGGAAGTACATTTAAATATATTGGAGTGTAGTGTGTAGGATAGGCCTTTTAAATGTTTAGGTTGGGGATACATCCAGTCTAAAATAGCCTTAATGTGACAGGAAAACAGGAATTAATTTACAAACACACCATGCCTATACTTTGCTAATCTTTTTGGAAGATATTTTCATAATAATCCTGTCACCGCAACTGCATAAAATTGTTGAGTTATTGTTGTGGTTTAAAAAATCGTTCTGGTAAAGTAATACAGAAACCAGGACGCGGCCAGCCTCGGTGTAAAACAAACGACGTTATGCTGAGGGAAATGCCGTCCTCTTACAGATAAAAGCCAGTGAACCGGCTGACCTACATTTCTGCCCAGATCCAAATCGCTCTGATGAATAACTGTGGATTGAGAGGCTAACCCCATCTGGCTGTTTCATCCTCTCACGTTTAAAAAAAAAAAACGGACAATCAGAGGCTAAATTTGAGGCCCTGTCCGGTTTTAAGACCGTTTAAAAACAGTTAACCTGTTTTTTCCTCACATGGTTTTAATTGGGACAGATTCCTATCTTCTTCAGAATGGGATGGATAATTCCCTGACGATATCCTGACTGCTAAATGTGAATTTCTGGTGTAAATGACTGAATTAATAAACGTGTGTTTTATTTTTGTCTCCTGATTTGGAATCACACACTGTAAAAACTGTAACATATACAGCTATCGGATACAAGTATGATTTACGACATGTCGGATATGTCGTACAGCGTTCGGTGTCAGTGTGCTTGAGTGCTTGCGGACTGGCTCCCTGTACATTGCAGCGTTGACCTTCTGATTCAAATTTAAATCCAGGAATTGTCTCAGAGATATTATTAAAACCAGGAATTTCAGCTGGAATAAAGTCATCTCTTACTCTGTTGGGCAAATAGAAGCATCATTCTAATGCGAGTGCCTTATAGTGTAGTGGGTGTCTTTTCACAAATATATTACAGGCTTTTTCTAAGGATTATCAATCTGAAGATGAGATAGATTGATTCGACCTGTCGGTTTACATCCTAGGATCTTGTTGTCCGTTGTACTGAGGGCACCTTTGTGAATTAAACCAACATCTTCATACCAATAAACAAACAAATAGTAAAAAAAAAAAAAAAAGACAAATGTTATGTAGAAGGGAGGTAAATAGAGTTTGAAAATGTAGTTTCCCTCAGATATAGACATTGGTAGCCTCAAAAAGCACTGCTACTATTAGCATTAGCATTTTATTTTTTGTTAGTTTTTTTGTTTTGTTGTTTTTTTATTATTATTATTTTTTTTTTTTGGTTGGGTGGTTCCGAATCGCAATGCGTTCCTAATCATTTGCAGGGTCGACCAAGCTTCCCCTGCTGTCCTGTTCATCCACCTCTTTGCCCCAGTGTTTGAGAACCTGATTAAGGCACTGACCTGAGGTCAGTTTGCTGTGTCAGCATTTGTGGCCCAAATGGAGGGCGGTATTTATTTGTTGCCGTTGGATACCTTGGCAGGAGCTTTCATAAACCCAGGGCCGCATTCCAATGAAGTCTGCAGCAGGATGTTCGTTCCTGTGCACTAAAGGCCTGGGCCAAGTCTCCATCTCATTTACAGTGCTTATATGTTTCAAGAGTGGAAAACATCTTAATGTAAAAATCAGTTCGAGGGGGGGGGGGGGGGGGCAATGCATAATGAGTGTGTATTCCCAATCAAAACATTTTCTAAAAGTAAGAAATAAAGGTTAAACGATTTATTTTGTGGCCACTGTCGTTGCTTTTGTCCGCTAGTGAACCACCACATTATGCTTGAAGAGATGAAGTGGACGTGACTCTCTTTTGTTTGGACGGGACCAAAATGAAGACATAAAGAGGACCACAAAACTGCTCATTTGTTAGCGGATTGCAATAGTTACCTGGTGTGTAGCTGGCATGTTACCGCCATCTTTTCTGCGGTTAGCCAAAAACCGCATAACCTAAACCTTTTTCAGCTCCTTGCTCATGAGCAAGCCAAATATTTTACCATCCAATTTCAGTCCTGCATAATTTCAAACAATAAAGCTTGAAAAGGAGTTAAATTTGCCTAAAAATATAATAGATAGGGAAGCCACCAAGTCAAAAATGGACTCAGTAATATTGCCGGTCCAATTAAATATTTCATTGATTGGTTTTTGATGAATAACAGGGTATTTCTGATGTTTGAGAGGTAATTATCTGATGGGGGCTATTTTCAAACTTTTTTAGACTGTGAATAATGTTTGTTTCACTATGTGGGTCATTTTTGAGAACCCTTCAGTTCAGGGTCAAGTGTTATCTGGAGGGATGGGTCAGGACCCAATGGTCACAACGAGCCACAAAATCGTTTCCCCGACACTTGGAGACGGGCAGTGTTACACCTTTCTTAAGCTAAAAGTCGTTCTTTTCACCTCCCAGCCAGACAGCGCCTTCTTCTCCCAGGGAATTCCACACATCCTTTTGATTTGTTTACAGGGACTCCGTGGCAACATCCAGTAGAGCCCATCACCTCTTTATAGTCACCATTTTAGTCAGCCGTGGAAACGGCTTCACACAAAACACCTCTACATGTCTTATATGGTCAACATGACAGCATTACAAATTCTGCATCTCAAGCAGCTATATTTGATATTGTCTCAGTGTATACACCTCATACCGAATGGCACAAAACAGTTGACCTCAAGAAGCGATCTGCTGTAGCGCCTTTTTCCAGTTTGAAAACCTGCTGGTTTGAAAGCGAAGCTGCTCACTGGCTTCATTTGAGGTTTTAGGTTATATATTTTTTTTTAGTTTTATGTTTTCTTGTTATGGATGTAAACTGTAATGTTTTTTTTTCAAATTTGTGCTTCGGTTCTAGGGTAGTATAGTTAACTTGCTCAAGTACTTTTGATTCTCTGGTCTGGGAATGTTAAGTCAATATAGCCAGCAGGTCTGTCACTGTTGTTTACGTAAATCAGGTGAATGCTTATGTTTCTCATATATTGGAAGTTACCCTGTATAAGAAGAGCAACACTTAAATAAATGCAATATAGTGTGAAATATGTGAAATATATTGGCTCAGACTGGGAAAGATGCTTCAGAACTTGCATGTTAAACATGGATCAGTGACTCAGCAGGGGAACACAGCCATAAGCCACACTGCAGAAGGCCAGTGTGTCACCTACAAGCACAACAACAGAAGTTGTAGCTATATTCCGATTGTAGGTGGGGTCGAACCCCTGTAAAAATGATCATCTGGAATCAGACTTTATATATGAGACACTTTAATCTTGACGATGTTCAGCATAGCAGGGAGGTATTTAATCTATGGGAAAACAGGTCGGTCAGGTAAAAATAAATTAAGTGTGTTCAGTTTACATGCTTAACACACAAAGGCTGGCCCAAGACGCACACGAGAAAACGCGAGTGATTATTTGACTGAGGAATGTCTAACACTATCCCTTACACAGACATTGGTGTGGTGAAGTATTTAAAAGAACTGCCATCGAGTTAGCCTACATTAGCTGGCTCGATTCCCAGAGGCAACGCTGTTGTGCCCTGTGTGAGACAGAACACGAGCAGCTTCGGTAAATGTCCAGTTGTATAGCACGCAAACCGTGTACGTTTTCTTGTGCGCGCGGGCCAAGCAAATGAATAATGCAGCAACGCTCCTCACACAAGCTACGCCGTTCTTGTTTGTAGGGAGAAACGCTCACACACGTATCCTGTTCTCAAGTGGATTCCGTTCCGTCAGTAAAGACTGTCACAGCACAGAGCACGAGACCATGGCAAAGCTCTGACAGTTGTATTCTGATCGCCTGGAGCTGGGTTTAAAATGAAATGTTTAGGAGTAGAAAATGATGTGCTGCATACCTCTCATTTTTTAAATTTCTGTCCATTTGTCCTGCTGGATATTAAGAGATCTGTGTGTATGGGTGCAGTTCTCTGCCCTGCTCGGAGCTTGGAATATCACCCTTAAGTCTAAATAGCAAGCCATTAGCCTACACTAAAATTCTGCTATGAAGGCCTTATATGTATTATGATTTATTTACAGAAAATGTTACACACTGGATGAAGATGATGAAATCAACAGCAAGATATCTAACCACGGAAATCGCAGCTCAGAAAGCTAGCCTATATGCTGTTTTTTGGTCGCTAAATCGCTAAACAATTTCCAAAATTAGTTAGGAAAGCTTAGCCTAATAGCCAAATTATCAAGCGACGTTTCTCTTTAGGCTATATGTAGGCTACACTGCCATACCATTCATGGAACAAACGGGGGAAAGGCGTGACAACTGCAGCACCGACCTTAAGCTTCTGAAAACCGTTATGACGTTTTAATGACCAGATATGAACAGTTGCTTTGAAAATCTACATCAATCCTGGCTTTCACTTCTCGCAAGAAAAAAACAAAAACTTAAATAATTATAATTTTTTAATTAATTTTATTTTTCATAGGAAGTGGCCTTCCGCCAAAAATACATACACTGGATTAATCGTCTACAATATTCCTAGAAGCTAACGTTAACGTCATTACAATTTCACGTCTGAATGAAGTAAATGTCCCACATTTTCAGTATTTTGTTTATTTCGATTTGACATTTCTAGAACGTTTCTCACACAATTGAACAAAAAATACATTTTAGGAGTAGGCTACAATTGTTGTCAAAATTATTTTCTTCTGGAAAACCTTGAGCACAGGCTTCATTATTTTAATTAATATGTAATGTGTTTCTTATTCATATTCACTATTATTTTACAGGTAATAATAGCTTAAATTAATCAACTTAGATATCGCAGTTAATTATAAACGCGTACATACATGTAATTTAATAGATATTGCGAGAACATTTGAATTCACATGTAACAACGGTATAAAAAAAACGAAAAAGCCTATTGATATTTTATTCACCTCAAAATATTATATCATACAAACTGTTATTTAATTACTATTTTTTTCATTACTACTGTACATCGGTGGATTACATATGTGTAATACAATACGAAAGAGAAACTCAAAACCGCACCACTGTGAAAAATATAAAATGTAGTATGCACTTAATATGCATATTTTTATGTAGCCTAACCCAATCCCACCAGAAGTCTAATCGAAATTCATTATTCAGCAATGGTGTGTGTATGTCCATTTATCCTGAAATACCTCTTACTTGAAGCCGCCATGGACGCTCTTGTCACTGCCCAAATAGGTACGAGTCCTGTGGTTTTGCTATCAATCAAATGTTTTATAACAAACTTTTACAAGTTACAGTTCTGGTCACCTTGCTACATCTGGAGTGACTGGTCAGTTTTTCTCCTTTTTTCTTTCGTATTCTTCCCCCCTTCCTCCCTCTCTCTTTCTTTCTTTTTTTGTCTCCTCTATTGAAAAGGGGCCTCTGGTCATTGCTGATTAACAAATGTTTTTCTGTTGTGAAGTGTGGGACAATGAGCGATGCCCTGTGACCCCGCGGAGCCTCGACCTCGAGCGGCTTTATTGTCGCGAGCTGGGAAAGGGGCTTTGGTATGGAGACCTCGGGCAATGACCCGCGCACATCCCGCGGTTTCCCCATTCATTCCAGGACCAATGCAGTCGCCCCGCAGTTCCCATTGTTTCAACGGCAACAATGGCTTTTTTTTCAGGGAAAGTAAGCTCTTTAAAATAAATTATTTTATTGTTGTTTCCCAACATTTAGCTAACTATTTTCACCACCCCTCTAAACGTTTCCAAGACTCTCTATTTTGGGATTGCTGCTGTGTTAACCGGTCGAAGTGATCGCCATATTTTGAATAGAAAAATTTTAAAATGTCCTTTTTAAACATGGGTCCAATTGTAAAGGCATACCCTTTTGCCGTCGTGTTTAAATCAGACGAAAATATATTCAAACTTCGATCGCTTGATGCCAAAACGTCAGCGGATATATATCCTACATTTTGGGAGAGAAAAGTAATATTGCAGTCTTTTATTTGTACATATTATTCGATTCAGCGGGGGTAGCCGACTAATGGAGCGTAATTTGGTCCAGCAGCTATGTATTTCTTGAAATTTTTATACTAACACATCATTAGTGAGTTTAGGTATTGTATTTTTTATTTATTATAGAGACATATAGCCTACTTTCCATAAAATGACCGTTTGAAAATGTATAAAACAGAAGCTTGTATGGCACCATAGCAAAATAAATAGAAATAGCCCCGCATATTAACTTGATATTGCCCTGTGTCGCATCCTCGTTCATTACAGCATTCAGTGACTTTTCTAAATGCGTATAGAGATGAACACTCTTCCTTGTCCCAATTCCACACACACTCAAGGCATGTTTACACACACACACACACACACACACACACACACACACACACACACACACACACACACACACACACACACACACTGACTCACTCTCTCTCCCTCTCTCTCTCTCTCTCTCTCTCTCTCTCATCTTACATGCGAAATCAGTGGTAATGTGCTTCAGAATGTATTTACATATCTAAAACCACTTCTTTGGTGGGCCTTTAGATTTAAGTGGCGAGGGCTTTACACGTTTTGAAATTAGGTTATGCAACTTGATCACAATATTTACCTTTGTGATTTTAAAATATAGCCTATGCAAAATATATACAACTGCTCTGGTGGGAAAACCAATTCCGATTTGACACAAGGGTGTAAGAGAAATACAAGTCCAAAGATTAGTTGTGTTACGACGCTTTCGTCAAATAATGATTGGTTCCCAACTAGAGACCGCCTTTCAATTCCTTTGGCAGTGGCACGTGTAGCCTATGATATTCGCAAAAAAAACACTCCGTTTTTAACCTTTTAAAACCACAAAGAGGGACGAATCGGGCTTTCTTTTTCACTTTGTTGACCTTCATGTTTTCGGTTTAGCTTGCAAAAAAATACTGCCCTATAATTAATAGGCTACAGTAGCATAGACCTGCAGCAAAGAGCTTGCTTGCGATTATAAATCTCGAAACTTTCAGCCATGAAAGAGAACAGGGTTAGATTGAATATGCCCATCATAGAATAGCATGGAAAAGCTATAGCTTAAGGTAAATTCTGCATGTAAGGAATTTTTTTTTCAAAGTGATAATGATAATGTGTAGAACAGATTTCCAGGTCAACCCGTACAGGCAGATACTCTTAGGGTATTCAAGGCCAGGCTTGAAGCAGTACTGAATACACTCTAGTCTGTTATAGACACGAGCCTCGGTGGCCTGAATGGCCTGTTCTCGTTATCGTGTATTCTTATGTAGCCTACTTACGCTCTTAGCATGGCTTCAAACATAACTCCGCTATGGCGAGTTCCATAATTCCTTCGCTTGAACCTGAACGCATGGGAAGCCCAACTGTCAAATTTGTTGTCAGTGCGTTGTTGGGCACTTAAAAAAAATAAAAAAAGTATCTTCTAATATAATATCCAATCCATTTTATAAAAACGTATCACGTGATTAGCTTTTGGATTTTCACTAAATGCCTGACACTATATAAGTGTCTGAATATAAAGAAATACGAAAAATTAGGCTCCTCAAAATCTTCATATAACCTTGCTATGACGTTGACACACGTTCTACGTGTGTCGATGAATACAGAGTAGACCACTGATCATTTTCGGAGCATATTATAGTGAATAACGTGCATTCACTAATAGCCATCCAATATGATATTGAATTTATATTTTTCTAATCTCCTCACATAAAGGATTATGATATAATTATGATTTTTACATAGGAAACGGAATGTTATTAACACAATGAAATGCAATGCGATTTAGCGATATGAGCAGGCTGCGTTGGGCTGTGTTTGCTGTTAATAAACTGTATATTGGAGAAATATACGACACAAAGCAATGGAGCAATGTGACAAATTGCATATATGATTAGGTGGCTCAATTTGCAATCTCTCCCTCCGTTATCCGGCAGTATCAGAATATCCACTCTACAACACATTTGAATCATAATTTACAAAGATAAGCAACTATATAACTTCACTGTGTTCATTTTTTTCAATTTGAATAGCAATTGTTGATCCCTTTGTACAGAATGAGTCGCCTAGTTGCTTACTGGTAACAGTAGCCTACTGTAGGCTATACTGCATTGTGTGCGTTAGTTTTTGGGGAGGGGGGGGGGGGGGGGGGGGTATGTGGCAGTGCGAGATTTAACTCATTGTTATGCAGGGACGACTTGCCCACCCACTTTTGAAAAAGAAAAAAAATGCAGCCGTGCTTTGCCGCGACACCCGAATACTTCAGAAGCAAATGGAATCTGCAGCTCGCGAAACATGGACTGTGCTTTTCTGATTCCGATTTCACACATTGCGTTCATGGCGGAAGCGAGTAGGCTAATTATCGTACTAATCCTTCGTCTAAACAAAACCGATTCCGTTCAATATGGATTGTTAATCGGGCAAGATTAGCCAACGATCCTGTGCGATCGTGTTTTGTGTCGACAATGAAACTCCAGCCTGTAAGTATGGATGATTTACAGATTATTTTCTCTAACACGGGATATACATTTATAACAATGCTTGTTTGTTCTTGTTTTTCAACAGTAGCTAACAGTTAGTATAGCCTATGTGCTTGCCTCTAGCTGCTCGTTTTCAGAATTCCAGCGGGTTAACACTACGTGTCTGAAGTTATATACGCCCTTTTACGGGATGCGGATACTGATACGACGCACATCTGAAGGGCAAACGTAGTCCCCCTAAAATTATTTAGCGATGACCACCTATCTGTCTCCGCACGTGCGGGGTAAAGAATTTGGTTACATAATCCACAGCGAGGCCACGGTCGCTGAGATGCGGAGGCATTGCAGCGCTGCTGAAGAGCCTACATATTCATTTGGACAATTTCATCGTCTTCGTGATGGTGTCCAATTAAATAATATATTATTCTCTCGTAAATGATATATTTTTTCCTGGAAGCAATGGCACAGTCGTTGGGGTTGTTTAAAATGTGCTTTATTTAGCAAGAGGAAGGCGTTTCACGAAATAATGGCACTTTAAACTGTTTATATTTTCTTCCTGTTGCCTAAGTGTCGTTCACTTCATAAACTAGATTACTAAACTCGCAAATTGATTTTTTTAAATAATATTTTTTTGAAACTGTCAGAGCATAAAACAGTCTTACATATGAAAGTAATTTATAATACGATTTGTACCATTACTATAACTACCACCACGGCAGCAGCTGCCTGTTCATTTGCTTGTCGTACTTGGAAATACCATTGTCTTTCATAACACTTTTGTTTTTACATGTTACGAGTTGTTATATTATTGCAATACACAACTCAGTTATTGGCATCTTTAAACAATAGCCTGAATATGAACGATGTTTAATCAAGATCTCGAAAGAAGGCATTGGCAAATTATCCTTATGTGGTGACTGAGTAGCCTACGTTTATTTGGCTTTGCAAAATACAAAATACTGTCATGTACAATTTTGTAATAATTTGGCACCGTTGATATAGGCTACTTAAATTAGGAATGTACAGTGTTGCCTGCACGGCTTTCCAGTGACGTATGATCATCAAGAACACAAAGTAACATGTCTCTTATGAGGGATTTCTCTTTGTCACTCTAATGCAGTAACCCAGTTGCAGTGGCGGGTTGGAAGGAAAATTCTATTCATATTTTCCATTTTCAATTCTGTGTTTTATAATATTTTCCTTTAAAAAATAATATAGCTATAGCCTATCGTTTTTTTTTATTTTTTATTTCTAATGAAAAAATACAATTTTCCAGTTACTCTGGTAATGGTGTGTGTGTATGTGTGTGTGTGTGTGTGTGTGTGTGTGTGTGTGTGTGTGTGTGTGTGTGTGTGTGTGTGTGTGTGTGTGTGTGTGTGCGGGTGCACGCGTGCGTCCGCTCGCTTTTGCGTGCGTAAGCGCGCGTGCGTGTAAGACTATAGTCCTCTTCAAAACCTTGGACAGCGAAATGTAGTAAGACTGTGGCTAAGTAGGTCACAGTGGCACTTTTCGACTTAGTCATCACACGAGTGTGTGCACGCGTGTATGAGAGAAAGAGGAAGACAGATGTACATACATGTATGCTAAATATATCAGTGACACGGTGTAAAGCTTTTTTATGCAGGCTGCGTCTCAAGATGTCGCCTCTGACTAAAACTAAAGCAGAATAGCATTGCTGTATTGAAACATGTTTCATCTGTAGGCACGCAGGCATTATGAATATTTAAGAGAGAGTGAGATGTCTAAGGCATGGATAAATACGTGAATGCATTTGTGCACAGAAGTCGCCGACTAAATGCACAAACATAATTAGAAATTAAATTACACGGAAGATTTATTTTGACCGAATGGATTGCAAGCATTCTGTACATTACAACAGGTGAGGCATAGCCTGTTCAGGTCGAAATGAGGATTTACACGCACGCGCTTTAGTTTCAAGGACACAGAGAGATGAGCGGGACTTTGGTAGCAAACATCTGTCTGGCTCGTGACGTCACCGACCCCCCATGTAATCCTCTTTTTGCTGAAGGCAGATGCCGTATTTGTTTGGCTCGAGAGCCATTAATCTCAAAGTCTGGTTTAGCGCGCAGGAAGAAAAGACTGTAGAGTTAACCGGCGCAATTTGAAGACACTGAAATGGAAATACATTCGCGCATTTCCGTCGTACCCAAAATTAACTATATGGAGAGAATGCGCTATGCCGTCGTTTGAAGGTGGTATTGTGTGGGAACTGGACGCGGTTCTTGAATTTGAGAGTCCACTCAGGAGAAAGAATGCAAACTGCTACGCAGCCACATTTAATTACTCGCTTTGCTTCGCAGCTACGGGGGCCTGCTGCCAATCTATTTGTCGTCGATGTCTTTTTATCCTTATCTCACTTGCTCTCTCTCTCTTTCAGCGTTATTTCAGAGCGTATGCATGTTAGTGGGGGATTTGGTGGCGCTTTGTCGAAAATTCAGCTTCAAAATTGACATTCGTCCCCTTGTTCTGGAATTGATGCCGTGACGTCTGGCAGAAAAGATACGCAAAGCAAAACAGCGACTTTGTTAGCATTTGTAGTGTCGTTCATTGCGCAGCTTTTGCATCTGACTTGTACGTTTTTTGTGTCCGTCTCTCTGTAGGTGCTTGAACGGACGTGACTGAAGGCTATCGCCGATATTTCGCTGTCAACGCAGACATCGTTTGAAGGAGATGAAACGGACCGCCCCTTTTCGCCCGCTGGATTCTGGCTTGCAGTCGTTTTGAATCGAGCTCCAAAATCCAGTGTTGGGGACAATTTTAACCCTGTGTGGTGAAAGTGCATTGCGTGAATGAATAATCGACCAAAGCGCGTGGACGCTTAAAGATGTTTGTTGCACTCGTCCATGAAAATCAAAGGACCGCACAGAGGAGATTTTAACTGCGTTTGCAGAATATTTTAAAAAGCAATATCAGATGGACTTTGAGGGTCTCTTGGGATAGACAAAGGGTATTAAGTTCGACCTCTACGGAAATAAAATAATATCTGCTGACCGTGTCTCGAAGAATAAGAGACGCCGTGGAACAGTCACGGAATGCCTGCGGAGAATACGCCTCAGGATTAGCAATCCATGTGCATTTTTGTGTTTCCTCATCCTTAGAAAAAATACAGTATGAAGCAAACAGGGACAACGCCGCAGCGTTTGATGTTTACGCGGTTTGCCTCGTGATCTGAGGCTCGCTCTCCGTGTTCACAGCGGACCTTGATTTAATGTCATACAATTAAGGCACGCGGTGAATGCCAAGAGCGAGGCCTTCAACCTCAAGCACGCTCGAGTTAAACCCCACGACAACAACGAAAAGCTAGAGGAATTGAAAATACTCAAATATAGGCTAATCTTTATTGAAATTAAATTCTGAATGGCGATACATCTAGACTGACATTCTGAGAACATGTGAGTGCAGGATTCACTCGTATATGTAACATTATGTTGTATAAAAATTAATGAGAAAATAATGAACTGTTATGTGTGGTCTAATTTGCTATAGAAACAAGAACCTTAAGGTTGAAACAGGCAATTTCAGAGAGGTTATGTAGGACATTAAAGCGCTGTCCGCCTCTCCTGGTGCTGAACTCACCGCGTTGCGGTACAAATATGTTTTTGTACCAATCATCTAGGACTGGGACATAACCGCGAGACAACTCACAGCGCAAGTACAGGGGTTTAACAAAATAACAGAAACACCGCATGGAAAGGGACTTTAACGCTGAACTATTAACTATTAAAAGGCAGCTATGCATGCACGTTATAGCCTATTAAGTTGAACGTCACCTGAAGTTAAATCGGCACATTTCCAGTTTCAAGAAAAACTACGTTGTGAGCTTTGCAAAGCTGGTATTTATGGCCATAAATTGTATCAAAGGCTAATGCACAAAGACGCATAACCTGGTATAAGGAGCTCAAAACCTGGACCCTTGAGCAACGGAAAAAGTAAGGTCTGATGAGTCACCCTTTATTCGTTTTGTTCTACATCTCGACGGGTTTATGCTTGGAGGAAGTAAAAGGAAGCATTCAACTCACAGTGGTCTGTTATTAACTGTTAAACACGGTGGTAGATCTGTAATGGTATGGGCAGCCATCTTATGCGAGTCACTGGGTCCAATGATTTCTCTGTATGGTCACATAACGACATAGGACTATGAAGTCATTTTACAATACCAGGTACACCCTATGGTAACAGCAAACACTGTTCCCTCGTGACGTCCACATATTCCAAGATGATACGCCCCCATACACACTGCTAAACGAATTCAAGAGCGGTTTCATTAACACCAGGATGAAGTTAAATGCCTTCTGCGGTCTCCAAAATCACCAGATCTAAACATCATTGAATCTTTATGGGAAGTTGTCCTTCATCCCTCAAAGAACTGTAGGCATTCCTTCTTGAAGAATGGTCTAATATCCCACCACACAGTTCAGAACTTGCATGACAGTAAGCTCTTCTGAAGGCAAACTCTTTATTAACAACTTTAAGTTCATATGTTGTTAGGCGTCTCCATCATTCTTGTCAACCCCTGTATTAAGCCTAAAAGTAACGCTTTGAAAATGAAAAGGTGACCCCCAGCAAGATGACAAAACACAGGCAACCATTTAAAGTTTTAACAATTTAACAATGTGCTTTTGTAACAGTGCCTGCATATTACGGATGTTTAAAATCCCAATCGCTATTTGCAGTATTCTCATATGCACTGAACCGTCAATTAGCACTTTTTTTCACTGCAATGGAAATAAGCTCATGGAACCCTTTTCTCAACCCTTCATGCACAATCATCATTTGAAGGTTAAATTATATCACAGACTGTCAAGTAATCAACAAATTCAATTTTATGTGTAACAGAAAATATTATAACATGCCAACGTTAAGCTAACCTAACCTGCCAAATGATTGTGATTGTAACCTCAAAATATAATTAATTTTGGAATTATTTTGTTGAGTCTTCTGCCTCCTAGTGGTAGTTCATATAAGTAAATATAAGTAGAACGCAGGAACAGCAAGAAATACATACTCCTATCACTACTGCGACAACTGTTACAGTTGCTACAACAATTGATAATACATTACTATTATTATAGTTTTATGTAAGTGTGTGTGTTTAGAATTAACGAACAACCGTAGGCAGCGAGTGGTGAGTTGTGATGGTTGGATTGGGCTGTACACAATGTTTTTGGAAAGGTTCATGCATTTGGCCAATTCTAACAGCCGATACAAAAGTCTCAAGCATTCTCATGTCACAATAAAATATTCTCCTCCGTCTCGCGTCTCTTCCTGATAGCTTCCTGTGTCCATTTTGGCAACGGTCAGAGCAGGAAGCCACACGGAGCACTGGTGATGCCACGGCCTGCTGTGCAAAGCACTCGCCCTTCACACGAGCCATTAAACAGGTACACAAAGCAGGCTAGCATATTTCAGTAAATGCACAGAACCTTTTCTAAGCGGACCACTGTAAGATGCGGGACACCTCTTGCGAAATATACGATACACTGATAAACACCATATAATGGTGACACTCGTGTGAAGATCAACGTAGTTATTATAGGTTTGAGCTCTGAAAGACAAGCGCCAACCGACAGCTTACTGCATCCCTTCCTTCAGCTCAATGCCAGGTCACATGTCCCTGCAGTGCTCCATAACTAAGAAAATTAAAAGACACACACACCAATTTGTGATTCCTGCAGAGGGTAGCTTTTGTGTTTACCTTAACTTCTAAAGCTAGCCTGCTTAAAGAATGCACAAAAGCAAGGCGTAGAGAAATATACACTAACAAAAATGCCGGTGGAAATCTAACACCGCTGGTGTACATTTAACACCCTTTGGTGTTTATATGAAACCACTGTCTCATATAAACACCCTAGGGTGTTAAATGTACACCAGCATTTTTGCTGTGTGGAGGACATGAAACAGGGAGGTCTGAATATGACAGACACTCTGTGGGCCTGATTTACTAAGACCTTTAGACCAAAATTAATAACACAACCAATGATTGGTGCAAAACAAATACCATTGACCAATCATTGGTTGTGTTAAAGGTCTTAGTAAATCAGGCCCCCATGTGCCTCTGATTCACTTAGGGGTATATGGCACCCAACAGCTTTTTATCAAATCTACAATTTTCAGTTAACATGTAGTTTTTCAGCCTTATAATGGAAACGATAAATAAATCAAAGATAAAAACGGAGCACATTCCACACAGGACTTACAAATGAGCCTGTGACTTGTATATTCATAACATTCATGAATATACAAGAACCCATTCCCATTTTTCCCTCTCATTAGATGATGTGTTTTTCTCTCCGTGGTACTTGTATACCCAGGTAATTATGCAAATTAAGCACGGTCCTGAAGTTGAGAAGCAATGCATTCAATTGTGATTTGCGCATATGCAAATTAGGGCTCATAATTAATTGCCACTTTCAGTTTTGTTCCGTGGTGTCTAAACGCAACCCAATAAGCGACTGTGACATTTTTCTTTACTGCAGTTAAGGTCACATTAAAAAATATATCACCTGCCTGCAATTTTTTTTTAACTGCTATCACACTTCTAGGCTGACATTAATCTACTGTAATGTGCTTGTTTTTTAGCAACAACAAAATAATCTACATCACTTTAATGGTTACAATCTGTCAA
>CM056394.1:15791187-16023687 GCA_029718625.1 Synaphobranchus kaupii
GATTGTAGAGTTTTTTCTAGGCTGTTATAAGCTGAGGTCAGTCCAGTTGTCCAAAAATGTTCTGGTGTCTTCAACTTAGGTTTTGCTCCCATTTTTTAAGAAAGGGTGAGTAAATGTTCTGGAAACATCGTTTGGGTCAACGAGGACGTGCATGCCAATTCCTATATGAGTTATTGTGACTGACTTCTTATTTGTCTGAATTAACGTTGAAAGGAGTTTTTACATTTCGTCACAGAATGAATATCATTTTTATCTAAAATTTTGTTTGCTGTTAGAAATGCCACAACAGGAACACTGCTATTATTTCTGAGATGAACGGCTTTGCTTGTGTCATTTTAAATGTAATTATTCTCACTTAATTAACACTTTCTACACAGTTTGCATTCTTTTTTTCCTATGTGAATTCTCTGGTTTTGTAACTGAAATGGGGAATTAAAACTGTCCACATGAACATATCCACATGGTTAATTTCACATTCAGCTTTGAATTGGTGACAAATACTTGTATTTGTATTGAGCGGTATTATTGAACGAATCTTCATCTGTATGAATTTATTGAAAGTATTTCAGAGGGCTGTTCACCTGAATTAATTCTCAGGCAATGATAGAAACTAGAGGAACGACTGTAGGACTCCTCACACTGAATACACTTGAAGGGCTTTTCACCTGTATAAATTATCAGATTTTTTTTTTGTTTTTTGTTTTTTTAAAGATGCCTGGTCAAAACACCTCCCACACTGAATATACTTATAGGCCCTTTCAGCTGTACGAGTTGTGAGGTGATTAGTTAAAGGAGACAGTGCAAAAACACATCTCACACAGAGTACACTTAAAGGGTAGAAGAACACTGTTGGAACACATCACATTTGAAATTCGCTTTCGTCTCGCACACGGGTAGCGTTCTCTGATGGTTTCAATTATTTGCAATGTCAGATTTACTAAAAAATGAAAAAAAAAAACTCATCATAAAGATAAACATTGTATCCTGAAATGATGAACTACCCCAGTAATATTACAAGCTTCGAACGGCAAGTGCAATAATGGCTAGTATAAAACTTTCATCAGCAATTAAAATCTGTCTTTTTAATGTTGTGCACATATTTTTGGCCAAAATCCCCGACAGATTGGGCTATATAGACAATTGTACAATATACACACCCTGGTGCGAAAAACGTAAAAATCTATCTTATGTGAGTGAGAAACTAAAATGCAAACTCAGGAGCATAACTTACCATTAGCTGTATTCGCCCATACTGCGTTGCTATGCCTCGGTTTGATTGTTTTGTTTTTTTGTCAAATCTTCTGTGTTTATGAATCAAAATCTTACTCTGCGACCAGCTCACATGTTTCTTCCTCCACACCATTTAAACGACGGACTGGAAACTGGAAACTTTCTAAACTTCTTCCTTGGTGTTTATTACGGCTTTGATACTAACTTACGCATACATTACCGCCACCTACTGTGCTGGAGTGTGTAGACGAGAAGGCAGGCTACTCAAAATCCTTGTGGCTAATTTTGTCCACTCAATTGTTTTGCCCACAGAATATTACAATTTCCCTCGTAGACTTTTCCTTATTCCTTTGCCATTAGTTCTGTTAATAGTTTCCTTGTCAGGGGCGCTCCAATGGTGGAATAGTAAAACTGACTACCCAGTGCCCCAATGAGGTGGCAGAGGGGGGGTTGCTTTGGGAAGAGGACCCACACAGACTGCATTTGCACAAGATCCAGAATTTCATACATCCCTGTCCGTGGTACCCACTTATAAAATTGATTTCAACACTTATCGATCCGCTGCATATCAGAGATAAACCGAACGCGGTCCACAGTCTCAGGGACCTGTGTTTGCCTGTGGTGTCGTGTAAAAAATGTAATCCTGTGTGTTCAATGTGTATTATAATTAACAGGATTTCCTCACTCCTGTTTGTCGTCATAACTCATGTTACTATTACACTTCTCTGCACTATATTCCCCTCATCTCCACAGCCCGCAAGCTCTGCCATTTATTCTTTACACAGGCCATTGGTTAGGCTTTCGGCCTCTGCTCTGCTAAGGCAGTCATTATTATCAACCTGCCTCATTTTAACGGCTGCTTTAGCCAGACTGTCAGACACTTCACTTACTGGGACCCCTGAGATATATGAGGTGAAACCCATACAAGCCTCACGTCCATCAGCTGTGTGGACCACATCCAGAACGACGCCTTGTCCGCACGATGATTCAAGATGTTTTATGCTCTGCAGAGCCGCTGAAGAATCCCAGCAAATGATAGCTCTGTCAGGCCTTCGGTGGCTCTGCCACTATAGGGCCAGTACTTATACAGACAAATTGTGGTTCTTTCAACTTTATTTCCTATGACCGTGTTTTTCACCACGGCACTGCTTCTTTCTGCCTGAGCCTTTTTTTCAATAGGAATGTCACCATAGTGACCTGTAGGCTATTACTGTTTCACAGACCTGCTGATACACCCATATCTACATCCTCTTCTGCATCGACTATATAGATTGTTAATTCTCACAAAGCCTATCAAACCTTTAAATGTATTTTTTTCAAGCTAAATGTCCGTTTTTGTTATAATATTCACTTGTGGGTTTAATTAAAACATAGCCTACTATGCCCGCTGTTGATCTTCGGCTGAGCTTACATGCGGAAGTTAAGTTGCAGTAATGACCGCCCACCATACCGTGACGTGACAAACATTATTTGAGCTTGTTATTGAGGAAAGTTGAACGACTGCATTGGAGCAGTGGGCCCGCGTGCTTGTAACGTTCCAGTTAAAAGATGACCGGACTGCTGACATCATGCCTACATCACTTGGCACTGTGGAGACCTACACGAATTTGTGTTACAAAGCTTGCTCTGTCCGCCCACTTCGATCTGCTCTTCGTAGAATAGTTTAACCATGTGGGAAAATTAGAATTTTAATTCGAATTTATAATTTTCAAAAATTATCTAATTTAGTTCAAATTAAATTTTAATCAGGGGTTATAATGGAAGGAGTCTCGCACCTGGGGTCCTGCCTAAGCCTCGCAATTAAAAGGATTTAATGAAACCATTACCTTTTTTGTTCACAGGATTCGGTGTAGGCTACTTTTACTCGATGGTCTGGTTCTATTGATTTTACAGACATATTTGACAGCTGAGTTCGCAGCAGAAAGGTTCTGCTTTTAAATGCTTGCAACTTAACAGACCAGAAAATAACAGGATAGTCATTAATAGACTGACCATCCATTAAAACCACTGGTGGCAAGAGGTGTGAAATTCAAAACCTATCGCAAAAGCGGCAATGCAGGATAAATCCGATTTAAAAGACAGACCATTATAATTGCTATAGGTACTGTTGTGGGCATTCATTTGTACTCAGTGAGGGGGAAAATTTCGCCACATGTAACGCTAAAGGCATTTGTCAGGCTACCAACAGACCCTTGGCAAACACACACAGTCAGCTGCCAGTACAGATGGCAGTGAGATTAACAGACCCGTCGCCTTTTATAAAGCAGCGTGCAGTTATTCCATTCAAATGACTGGACTTTTCAGAGAGGGACCGATAACGCTTGGCTGTTGTTCCATACAATTTTAATCGCATTCAATTACAACATTAATCTAGCCTACTAGAAAGAGAATTCTATCCTATTGGGCAAAAATCTTGATGATAACAACTTGTCAGAGATACTAGCCTACCGACTCCTGCCGCTGCTCGCGTTCAAAATCTCGTGTGGGTGAATCAAGCCAGGGCACAGGCTTGTGGACAGCGCCACAGTTCGAGCTGCTGCCCACATCAAGTGACAAGAAGACGTCGCCTAAACATTACAGACTACTTGAGAGGTAGACTTTTAACGTGTTAAACGCGGCAATAGGTGGGAGAAATAGTGAGAGGGAAGCAGACCCACGCTATAGCCAAGTCACCGGAATACGAACTTAAACAGAGAAGGTGTTTTCCACAAAACTCTCAGTGTTGGTCTCGAGCGGAAAAAAATGGACGCAATCAGATCTACTGCCAGCATGGATCTTCCATATCAGAATCGTCAGTTATCAATAAGCTGTTTTGATCAGACTGACTCGGAACCGCTTCAGCCAGGAGGACTGGTCGGGGCACTTGGTTTAGCTACCGGATCTATGAGGGAGAGGTACGGGGAAAGTGGCGACAGGACTGCTGGAGCAGAGAGCAGCGGCGGGGAACAGAGCCCGGACGAGGACAGCGACGAAAGGTGTTACATGACAGACACGGCGGCGTGTAGTGGTCAATCTTACACAGGTAAGAAAAACGGAGAGCCGAAAGTGTTGAGGCTGAACATCAACGCGCGTGAGCGGAGGCGCATGCACGACCTGAACGATGCGTTGGATGAGCTGAGGTCAGTGATCCCATACGCGCACAGCCCTTCCGTGAGGAAACTCTCCAAAATTGCTACTCTACTCCTGGCCAAAAATTACATCCTCATGCAGGCACAGGCATTGGAAGAAATGAAAAGGTTGGTGGCTTATCTAAACCAAAGTCAAGCCATTTCTACAACTTCTCTGACCCCCGCACCTGGACTCAGTCCAGCCTTGGGTGGCTACGAACAACCAAGCGCTTACGCCTTCAGTGCGGGAGTTACAGCCTCGTCGTGTCCCGATAAATGCGCACTTTTCAGCAACCCCACATCTAGCGTCTACAAACAATGTGCGGACAAGCCCTGAATGAAAAAATAAACAGCAGAAAAGGACTCAATAACAATTTTACCGAAAAATCAAGAATATATTTACACGGGAATCACCTTCACTATACCATAAACTAACTGTTTGGTCTGGTTACCATTTGCAAACTCACCCAAAGTGGGACAGTTTGAAAACGTATTTTTCTGGTTTTCTTTTTATTGTGTGCCTAATACAAAGCATTATGCCGAGTGTCAAGTGATATTTGATCAGTTTTTTTTGTAACTCAGTTTTGCAATGGGGGCATTTCGATTATATGGAGCATAAGCATATTTTGTGCTATTTAGGCTACACGGGACCCACTTCATACATTAGGGATAACTGCTCCTTTAACATTTAATTAAGTGTTAATTACGTGTACTGCATATCAGTTGCAATCTTATTGCCTTTCCAATTGTTATTCATTATACAATTATAACGCTCAATTTAGGCCTGTGGCCTTGTTTCCATCAAGCTAACGATAATGCAGTAATGGCAATGTTAATTGGGTGACTTTAGCCAATGTATAGCCCATGACTGTAATTAAAAGAACGCAGTTTGGAACTCCAAATTCCCAAATGCTACAAGTAACCCAGGGTCCATTCCAAGGATATGTAACTTCTATGGGTTCTGAACGAAAAAATCTTGCAAAGTTATTTTTTTCGTCTGTGGTTTACTTCAACATTAAGTACATTAATTATTCGGACAAATGGACACTGTCTGTTCGCTGCATTTGTACTGTGCGCCTGCGTGTGTGTGGGGTGGGGTGGGGAGGTGGGGGGGTGAGCCTTGCTGTGGTTTTTGTTGTCGTGGTGGCTGCTACTGATGTTTTTATGCCAATAGGCTTAATGCAGTATCGTTCTTGGGATGAGGTCAAACTGTTCAAGCTCCTTGTCAGGTCAAAGACATAGATATATTGGCCTACACTGTGTACCACGGGAAAACATTTGTATGTGTCATTGTTTTGGAAAGCTTTATTAAAATATTTGGAACAAAGCTGTTTCATTGGATCATTCAGTGGCTTTTGTGTTGATGTGATTTTATTTTGGACCAAGACAATACACATATAATTAGCTTATTTTTTTACAGCGATATTTTCTTTTATATTCGAAATTTCTATAACGTGCCTAGACTCTAGGCTATTGCATAATATTTAACAACAACTGTTTGAAAACTGTCCGTATTAAAAAAATGCAACAACCGTAACCATTCGATAAAGCAATCAGTTAAACTCCAATTATACTCTCTAAGTGCTATCACAAAATATAATTGAAAACAATGCTCAATGCCATAATTAGGGTATCTTCAATCATGGAGTGCGTTCATTTTGGGCTACGGATCGGCCTTCACGTGAAAAGGAAGACGCCTTATGGGATTTCACAATTCAGACTGATAAAAAAAGAATAATTAATTCAGCAGAATCCCTCGCCAATGGGTTGAGGTAAAAACAATTGAAAACGAAAACGATAGCGTTTAAAATGCATTAGGCCTTCAACATGGTCGTCTAAAAAAATGTACGTTAAAATGTAGCCGATTCGTCGTACAGAAATGTCCGTTTCAACCCAAATAAAGTAATATCAAGAACGATTAAAATACATTTTAAACAACTGTGGAATAAAGAACGTAGGTTCAATCAAACTTAGTCTGATCATCTTATATCCCATATAAAACGTCTCTCGTTAACAAAATAATTAACCCACTATGAATTTCTAATTTAAATATGTATGTGAGCTATCTCCACGACGACCTGCTACTCTTGTTCATTTCGACAAGCACTCTAGCCGATCTAAATTAACTGAGTATGAAAATCTGTTCAAAATTTGATTCTGACTTCAATTGTGGAGCATGTAACAGCGCGATACAGTAGCACATTGATGTTCTTTAGCCTGCAGTTTCATATGAACCTAATGGTGTATGACATATATAGGTCTATCGGTTAGCATGAACAAACCAATGAGCATTATAAAAAAAACATCTACGCATCGAAATTATTGTAACTTCAAATGAAAATAGAGGCTACAATTGTATTGTATTGTATTGTATGTAGCCTAGGTAAGTTTGTAGACTTTTAGAGAGAAATATATGGGATTTCACAATTGCAAAATCCTATATCTAACAAGGGGCCATAATATCTTACAAACAGAACAGTCCTTTCTGAAAGACTGCTGTCTCAGTCCCGATTAACTAGGCAACCGTTTTCAGTACATTGTTTCAGAACCATGGACAGCACCACCAATGAAAAAAAATCGAATGTACAGTATGGCTCTTTAAAATTAAGTACATTTCCAAACAAAACAGTGGTCCTACAATATTGTACGTTGCAACATATATGATACAACATATATATATTTTTTATGAAACTTCTAAATTCTAAATCCTCATCGAGAGAAGGTACAGAATTTCATAGAAAATCCATGTTTATTATCCCTTAAAATGCAGTTTTCCTTTCAATGAATAAACCAAACTGATCTTTAATGATAGACAGTTTTACGTTGGATGCAAGTTAAACTGTTGGACCTGTAGTTCCCTGGGTAAGAACAATTATCCTTCTCCTACATTGGTATTATACTACATTGCTTCCAGTCATCTGGTATTTCTCCAGTTTTAAGAGAGTGCATAAAAATACCAGTCAGTGGTTTATAGAAGAGCTGCCCTGGCCCGTTGAGCACTATTGGACCAGGACCTGCTGTCTTATTTGTCTCCAGTCTTTCATAATCGTTCTAGTAGCCTGTAAAACCCAAGAGTTCACTTTACTAAAATGGGTTGAGGAAACCAATTGCCTTGAACTATTTGTGTAGGGAAACGCATTCTGTTCTAGTACTCACTGGTCTAACTTTTATGTTAAACTCGTTTTACTCTTTCTCATTGCATTATATTGACTTGTACGATTTTTTTGAGTTGAGACGACTCAATTCATTTATTAATATTATGATTCAGGCCTTACAGCGTACTGCTCCATCATTTATCTCAGTGGCCTCCAACCCTGTTCCTGGAGATCTACCGTCCTGCAGGTCTTCATTTCAACCCTAATTTAGCACACCTGATTCTACTAATGAGCAGCTCAACAAGCTCTCTAGCTGTTGAATGAGGTGTGCTTTGTTAGGGTTGGAGTGAAACCTGGTAGATCTCCAGGAACAGGGTTGGGGACCACCGCTTTATCTGCATAACCTCTACAATGTTCTGAATACTGGATATGTTTTCATTCATATTTGCAACCTCTTCTCTGGGAAAACTCTCCCCAAAGTAACCGTTAAGGATATATGAGCAATATTGTTTTTTATAAAGCAAAGCTCCTTTCTTGTTTTTTAATGCATTCTACTTCTTCTGATGCTGGCCCTGCCGATAGTGGACCGCTGTAGTGCCAGTTTGCAAAAATTCTGTCAGAACAGCAACTGAGAGTGACGGCAGTCCAATAGGTGCTCGCTCGCTCAGTTCCTGCTTTCAAAGGAACAAAGGACTCCTGAAAGAGTATTTACAACCATCTGTTTCTACTACTGAGGTTCAATTACTTCACAAAAACCATAGAGGTAATTTTACATTTAGCTTTGCCGCTAACCGCTAACCGCTAACCGCTATCACCTTCTCTGTGCAGCCGTTTTAGATACTGGATGAACCTGCCCACTCTCCACCAAGGCAGGATACTGCTTTGTTTTTCTTCGGACAGCATTCTGTGTACTGTACTTCGATTGACAACGTGACAGGTGTACAACCAGGACTGCTGTTACTATGGTGCCTGAAGGCCCGCCGTCCTCTTGGGGCTGTTGGGTTTGGATCAGAAGCTGTAACGGTCAGTGTCTGACCACAGGGCACAGCTGACACTACTCACAGACCTGGAGGATAACGGATCTAATTCCACACCTGAGAAGGCTGTGTCCGTCTCATGCACAAACGCACGCACACACACAGACACACTCACACATACACACAGACACACACACATGCATGCACACATACACACACATATACACACACAACATACACGCACACACACACACACACACACACACAAACACGCACACTCGCATGCACACAAATCGCCTAATTTTTGGTACATTGGTTTTCAACTTCAGAAACTGTACAAAAAAAAATGTAATAAAAAAAACTACTGAAATACACAGACTGGTTTGTTTGCTGGCATGTTATAGGGGGTTTCATGGCACTATACTGTACATATGACTGCTTATCATATCATACATGTATGCATTTCAAAACACATCCTGAAGAGATATTTCCCATCTGTCCTGGATGGCAGACTATGCCCAGCACAGTGTGTCGCAAACATAACATCACACGTAGACAAAGGACAGCTCACAGCATCCTCAAAGGTAGGCCCCTCCGGTCAGGAAAAATGAAATAGAGAGAGAATTTCATTGCTTCTCCGGGTACTTCAAAGTGACTTCTGACAGCATCACAAACAGCAAAAAGAACTGTCCCTTTATTCACAATTTGCTTCTGCATGAAAAAATTTGAAAAACACATCCATGTCGTATTTGTGTTTCATTAAGATATTTCCTCTGTGAGATGTGCCGGCTACAGACTTCTGCAGTACATCTGGGGCGCTTTTTACACAGCGGACGCTCTTACACGGCATACATTTCAGGTTACAATCCATTTATACTTCAGCAACTTGTGCAACAGTGCCTCACCTGGGAATCAAACCTGCAACCGCCAAAGTTTTTAAAGTCCAGTTCCCTAAACCATCGCACTAGACTGCCCTCCCACGTTTAAAACGAGTGCTGATTCAATTATGATCTGAAAAAATGAATGTAATATGAAAATATGACCATAGGACTCAAAGGGAACCTGGAAGGAAATGATGTGAGTGTTTTGGGGCAGCGCGCACAGGCCCGATTCTGCCCAAAACAGCACGCTGCCAGAGCATATCTGCGTCTCTGACCGCTGCGTCTGAGACGTAACTCTAAGTATTACATCCACAACACTTCTACATTCTCTCTCTCTCAAATTCAAATTCAAATGCTTTATTGGCATGACATATTTCAGATTATTGCCAGTGTAATGTCAAGGATTATCAAGAATTAATCATAGTATATAAGTAATAACAGTAATATAGCATTTAATAACTAGTATGTATGATTTTTTGATCAAATTATTATGTTCCCGATATATAATGACCCTTTATTGCAGGTCTCTCTCTCTCTCTCTCTCTCTCTCTCTCTCAGGTATTCTTGTATCAGTTTATACATGAGAGGATGATGTATCATTACAAAAATGCCTGTAATGTAATGATGTACCTGTGATTTCCCATGAGGGCAGCAGGGGAACGGGGGGGGGGGGGGTCATGTGGGGGTTCTCTGGGGGGTAGACGGGGGAGGGGGGGGGGGGGGTGGTGCTTGCCCTTTGTCACAAATGCTCCCTCCTCCCAACTTCTCCTGCAAAGCATTCTCTCTCCTGTCAGGACCAATTAGCCAATCAGACTGTCACCAGAGAACTGAACTGTGCCTGAAATGTGCTATATCACAGTTCTGTCGCAGTAGACCCAGTTCAATCAACATCTGTCATTAACATAAAAAGCCACAAGTATTGGGTCATTTTAGCGATTGCTGAACTGTGTTTGAGGACTAAAAACAAGCACTTGCATTTAACTGTGAGCCAAAAGACATGATTCTGTATCGCAAATCCTTTGTCAGGGCTCTGGCTGCCAAACAGGTTTTGTAAAAACTGTTTGGAAGCCACGTGAGTAGTGGCCCAAAAACCCTTTTTTCAAAGATTTAAAAAAAAAAAAAAAAAAGACAGAAAAAATACCATTCCTGACCCTCATATGTAACTGGGACTGGAGTTCCTGTCTTTCACAAAAAAAACAGGTTTCCAACCGCATCGCTCCTTTCCCAAACAACTATCCACTTTAAGACCCTCTCAGTCTTGTGTGTGAATCCTCGAGCTACGCAGTCCGAATTAGCATTCGTCTGACCCAGCCGCACACAGAGCCTCGACCCACCCCAACAACACATTCCCCCTCAGCTTAAAACCTCACATCGAATCAACCGAAGCCAGCCTGAAGGCCGTCTCTGAAACGACCTCCACACATATCACACGCTACACAGGAACAACGATCGTCGCCAGTGCCATTGTGTTCTTACATGAGCGTAATATAATAAACCGGTTTAAACCGGATTAATCCGGTGTGGGAGGTGGGTGTGGCCAGTTTACTCCACCCTGTGATGTCTGAACCCCACTTTTTCTCCCCACAAACCAGGGGTGCAAAAGTCACATAATGAGATGGGACAGATCTCAGTTTTCCTGACCGACTCTGAAGCCTTGGGTTTCACATGCCCTTCAAAGGCAACGGAGCGTTAATAACGAAAATAAATAAACTAAACAACATTTAGCCACTACGCCTAATGATGAATCGCACCTTTGTGGCGGGCGGGTGGCGGGGTGTTTTTACAATGAATTAATTCACTTCAATTTTATTCATTCATCAGCTGTCACCCAGAAGCCATTCGCTTCTTTGACCCCGAGACCAAGACCGTTGGCTCGCACAATCTGTCATGAGCCCGTGTGCCTTGCAGCAGGGCTCGCGCCTATACCCTCGGGGCAACCCTTTAAAACAGCCATCAAAATTTATGAAAGATGCCATGATTCTTATTGGCTCTCTAAAGGCCCGTATTTGCATACTCTTAATCGGGTTCTCGTTCACTCCAACCGGCAGATAGTTTGTTTGTGCACCCATGGCCTCTCCGATTCAGGCCCAGGAGTTAACGTCGTTTATCGGAAAGACATTTCGGTGTATTTTTTGAAAATGCAATTCGTAGCGAAGAGCGTTTTCCAAATTCGCCAGTCCCCAAACCGCAGCGCGCCGCTCCCCTAGTCCCCGCACATCTGGAGCGTAATCACGAACAGATGGATGACTTCCCAGCGAGGAATCAGTCATTAGCTTGACTCTCTCCGCACCAGATGGCAGTGCCACCGTGCACCAACTCCAGAAAGGCTGGGTCTGCGCCTTGCTCCGTCGCGACAAAATAACTCCAACAATCTTTCCCGTCCGTACCCTGCAAATAACCAGACTTATCCTGCGGAGAAGTGGCTTCGTGCAGCTCTTAATTCACAATTATATGATGATAAATAACTGTTATTAAAAAGGTCACTCATTAGACCTCGTCGCCGTGACACCAGGGAGAGGGTTTGTGATCATTCACGAAATCCTGTTTCTTATTACTTGCACTCCGCTCAAATAATTAAGGCACAAAACAGACATCACTCGTATCAGAAACACTCCAATTCTAAAATATAAAATATGAAAAGAGATGGCTTTTCAAAAGAAGAAAAGAAAGATAACCTTTATGGGCGCACGAACAAGACTGACCAACGATCACCCTCAGAAAAGTGCAAAGTTTGGGGTTCTGAGCCCCAATTCTTCTCTATCTTCTCTGGAACCAGGCCTGTTGTGCTCAATGTCAATGCATTTCACACATATTCCTGCAACATTCTGTTCCTTAAGTTAGTTTGTGAAGAATACTTTCCCCAGAATAATTATTTGGCAGAAACTGGCACGTTAAAGCTGATTACTTTAATGTGAGCACCGGTAATCACACAAAGCCCACTCACAGCACACCTTTTATCCAAACTGACATTTTCAATGTGACTGTCTCCTTCACAGGGAAACAAATACCATCTGCGAGGGCCCGAGTCTATTTACCATCATTAAATTCCGCCCTCGTGCTATGCACTGCACCTGACAACGCTGTTTAAAAACTCAACGCTTTCTGGCTTGCAGACTGGCAAATTTGAGACGTTTCCACAAGTAGTCCTATCAGCTGCTCTCGTTTCACGTTTCCTGGAGAAAGGGACGGTTAATGTGGCGCGGAAATCCAGAGGAGGCTTTGCGGAGGATATGCGCGAGGAGGCTTCGCGGGGACATTTTTCACATTTGCATGGCCATCTGCTGTCTGCGAGAAGGAAGTGTGAACGTCCTCCCCCCACCAATGCAAACTGCTCGCGCAGCCTTCTGCTGCATTGTGGATAAATCGCACGGCATTCCTGTGCATAGCAATACTTACGGCCTTTTAAAAATGTATTCGTTTATTAATGCCTACAAGGTAATTCAACTCCAGTAGAAGAGAGAATTCCTGCCTGGTGCATGATGGGTGATCCTCATTTAGGTGGAAAAGATTTCGAATTGTACGGGTTACAAGCAGGTGCAAGGCATGTATGAGGGGTACATTTTATATATCCCCTCATTAGGGTGGCCAGCCCTACCACTGGAGAGCCACTGGGTCTGACCCAAGAAAGCAGGCGATGTGATCAACTGTGTAATCAACAGCTTTAATTGATCTATTATGTGCAGAGTGAACAAAACCAAGCAGATACTACCGCTACTGAGCAAGAGATTACAGCCAATGGTGAAGAGGGAGCAGTGACCAGACAGACAGACAGACGAGACAAGGCAACACAAGACAAGACAAGACCATTTGTTTGGAAGAGCCCTGCACAGATTCACCAATCTTCAAATCATCCGGATGGTTAATTCTGCTCATCAAGTTAAATAATGCAGAATGCAGTCAGTGCGGCCTCTGCTGATCATGTTTTCCACAGCTAAGCATGAATTACGACATTTAGCACATCAATGATTCATGCTGTTCCACCGTGGATTTTATGGGTGATTATTAAAATTTCCATCCTGTGGGTTGTTCACAAACGTGCATGAAATAAGCACGCCCATAATGGTTATTAAATGTATCGCAGAAAATTGGACACGCGCCAGTTATCGGCGAGATGGATCGCCGCTAGCAGCAGCCGAGCGGAGAGCCTGTCTCGTACTGCCAGTCTTATACACGGTAAAAAAAAACGTGAGCTTAACTTAGACAACTTGTTTTACTAAATATTTTTTAGTGCGTTAATCTCTGCGTAGACAGCTGTAAACTAGCAAATGGTTTACCATCTCGAACCACTCACCAGCGCTAAATTAGCCTACATAATTTCGATTACTATTTTTTTTTTTTTTACCGCTTTCTCTTAGATTTTTGGAATCGCTAATTTCAATAAACTCTTATGGCACCAGCATGACTCCTGTGGACTTCCTGTCATGGTGGGTCAATGCCATACCAGAGACTTAAACCAACGTCTAGTTCAAATTCTGGCTATAGGGGTGAGCCCGCACTCAATTTGCACAATGAAACAAGTCTATGGCATATTTGTTATGATATATCTACACTAATGACAGATGACAGCCAGACAGGTGCAATGACAGACGAACAGCAGCAGCATACCAGCTCTAATTATTATCACATTTGAATTTTTTGTTCTTTGTTTAAAGCACGCGTGACTTCAATTTCAAACTCCACGATCAAGACCAATGTATGTATATACAATGTGAGTATGTTTCACAAACACACATTCATTTGATTGTCGCCATTTATCAGAACCACTTCCTTGCATTTGCGTCGCACCCAGAGTGTGTAGCCTACAGTTTCCTGCGGTATAATCATTTTGTCCTCAATTAGCAGAGTGTGCTAAACATTGATAATGACAGATGTTTCTTTACTCCGTCAGAGTCCTGCTATAATTTGATTGTGGAGACTGAAGCACCCCACAGTGCCTTGGCCCTGTGACCACATGTTGGGGTCTGTCTGTAAACAGCTGGTCTCAGCTACAGTTCACTGCAAAATTGCTTTCCATCGAAGAGCTGGACAGGCTCCAAATCCAGGTTTGGCACGACTCCATATCCCATAATGCAACTAGATCTCAGGGCTGTCGGGCCTTTTCAAAGCTGACTAAAAGTAAAGAAGTAAAAAAAAAAAGTGCATGTATTTGGGGTGGTTGGGAGGTGGGATAATCGCTGTCATTATATCAACTTATTTTGTGTAAGAACAAACTATTTCATTTATTTTTATGTTTATCAACACTGACATACTGGTCAGGTAGATGAGCTGTGTAATGCTTTCCGAGTAAAAGAGAAACGTTTTAAAAGTAGTCTGATCTGCCGCAGTCTCATGACACTGCACTGGAAATGAAGCACTGTCAGACAGGGATAATTATCTTAATTAATGATAATGGGTTAATGATTCAACATTGAGGCTAATTGATGGTGATTGATTGCATGCTGCCTTCTAGTGGGGAAAGCAAATGAGGGACAGACTGTTCATCTACCATGGAACCAGCGATAGTTTATACCATAGCACAATGTGTGGGGCACCGGGTTTATAACTCAGAGGTTGCTGGTTCAAATCTCAAGTTATATATTGCTGCTGTATTTTTTGGTAAGGTAAAGTAATTATCCCAAAACGCTTTCATAAATATCTAACTTTGACTACAATCTGACTACAACTTGTGGACACCATTGTCCATTGACTTTCATTATAACTCCTGTAACTTCCTTCCTCCATCTTGGCTCTATAGCCACTTTCCAGAATATGAGGTGCGCTGCCCTCCCGACACCAAGTGGTTCCAGTGATGGTACTCTAACGAGCATTCTAACGAGCCATTAGTCACTGTGATACACTGGAAAAGTTATAATTAACATAGCCATCAACGGGAATCCAACCGCAGAGGGCCATAATTAAAAAGGATGTCTTTACACACACCGATTATCTCAAATGCGCTGAAAGGGCCTCCGCTGCGGAACTGAAGCCTACTGCAGTGTAGTTGTAGTGTAAGGCTACAACAAGAGCATATTCTACCAACTCCCAAGTCATTCCAACAGACCCGAGAGAGAGAGAGAGAGAGAGAGAGAGAGAGAGAGAGAGAGAGCGTGTGTGTGTTTGTGCGCTCATATAACTTGGATGAATGCATGTACAAAGTATAATTTCCAGTGTTAAATCAACTCTCTTACGTAGTATACATATGGCCCCTATTGGACTCATACACTGCCCGGCCAAAAAAAAAGTTGCACACTCTAATATTTTGTTGGACCGCCTTTAGCTTTGATTACGGCGCGCATTTGTTGTGGCATTGTTTCGACAACCTTATGCAATGTCACAACATTTATTTCCATCCAGAGTAGTATAAGTTTTTGGCTGAGATCTTGTATTGACGACGGGAGAGTCGAACCACTCCGTAAAGTGTTCTCCAGCACATCCCAAAGACTTTCAATGGGGTTAAGGTCAGGAATCTGGTGGCCAATTCATGTGTGAAAATGATTCCTCATGCTCCCTGAACCACTCTTTCACAATTTGAGCCCGATGAATCTTGGCATTGTCATCCTGGCATATGCCCATTGATGGGATAACCTGGTCATTCAGTACATTCAGGTACTTCGCTGACTTCATTTTATTGCTGCATAATGTTGCTGAGCCTAGACCTGACCAACTGAAGCAACCCCAGATCATAACACTGCCTCCAGAGGCTTGTACATTGGACACTATGCATGACGGGTGCAATGGCGACTTTTTTTTTTGCTACTCTGTAACAGTTGAATCAACACTGGACATTTTACTGTGTATGTTTCGCACAAGACAAATGAGAAAGAGCCAAGCAGAACGAAAATCAGGTATTGTTTAGGTGCCACCTAGACTGGTGATGAGATGGATGCTGTCAGATTCTGCCCCCGTAAAGCACGGTCTCTTCACCAGACCATTCCTTATACTAAAATGACCAGAGCCCTAATGACAGCCAGGTTCACTGTGAGGGCAGTCACTCTGTCGGGATACCAGGGGGAAATAAAAACAAAGTCTACAATGTAGAGAGCCATCAACAATGTCCACTGTCATTGCTCCATTTTATGACTGGTATTCTAACGTCGCCTACAGGGGGTCACATTTACTGTCTGACTAATTAACAGTTCGTCTGATTCATTAAGGTGTCTCACGTGAAATCGTTGGTGAATAATCACTCTTTGTCTTTGTATCTCAACGTCGGATTTTATTTCAAAGTAATAGGGTCCCTTAAATTTTGTTTTCATGGCACATGTTTCATAGCTCACGTCATAAATAATTTCAGATAGTTGGCTAATATCGCAAAAAGGTTTAGTCGGTAGTCCTACGCGGAGCAATATTTGCCTTTCCATAAAATGCAAATCAACGAGCACGTTGTATTTAAATCTCAATGTCCCCGATGACAGCCGTTGGAAAGCAATTACTTGGCGCGAGTGGTAGTTTCCCTAGGTTTGTACAAAGCGCCAATTTTATTCATTCCATTAAAACATTCCCATAATTTCACATTACCGAAGTCATAGCGTTTGATTTTAAGATGTCTGCTCTTTCCTCATAACTTCTTAGTCAAGGGAATCCGAACGTTGAGCCATTATAGGGGCCGGCAGTCTAGTTGATTGGATGTTTTGAGATGAGAGAATCTAGCTAGATTCTCCTATTTTATCCGTATTAATTATATGTTTAAATTGTTGTAAATGGTATATGGCTTTTCTTTTAGCTGTCATGCATATTCACTTTACTTTGTTGCAAGTACACATGTTAATGTAAGTTTATGTACTTCTTTTACCGTGCAAAATAAAATTTAAATAAAGATATATCTCCATATATTCCATATTCCAGGGAGGGGTTCCCCCATCCTGCAGTTAATACAGGGAGCCCGTGAGGTGCAGTGTTTCAAACACATACACACATTTATGTACACACATACGTGCATGCACGCACACACACGCATAACCATACACAAACATACTCACACTTATGTTATGTGTTCAATTGGGAGGAATTCATATGCCTCAGATAGGCCTATGCTGCTTGACACAAAATAAAAATGTGCCTTTCTCAGCTTAACTCCATTCTCAAACACGGTAGGCCTATAACACGGTCAAGTTTAATCTCAGAGGGGCAAATCTACAAATATAACCTTATCTTCCCAATGCAAAAGGCCGCAGCCTGGGGCCCGACATAGAACTCTACATATCATTTCCATCATCCGTGAGCTCAATATACAATATTGCCCTACTCATGATCCGCTCCTAAAGACCGAGAACTATAACATTTAAATTAAATAACAAAACCAGCCTCCTCAGAGGGGTTGATTCGCTGCTCCAGAAAGCAATCCCAGGAGCTCATTTGATAAACATTACCAGCATCACATCATTTCCCTGGACGCAAAAGGGTAATTTACGCACTCCCCCAGTAATCTGGGCGCTGAACCCTGAATAAAACTGTCAGACCATCTCGCTGTAAAGATGTAGCTAGATTCTCTCGATGTACACACAATCATTTCCTTTCGTTCGCGTTCAGATAAACCGTGCTAAAACTGTCGGGGATTCGGATGGCAAATTCGTTAGCGAATGTGCGAGCGCAGACCGATATCTCCCAGAGCCCGGGGGAAGCGGAAAAATAAACACTGATTGGATCTGATCAGTGAAGATTATTTCCCAGAATTTCACAATGTGCCCAGACCACTTCAGAGGCTGCCTAATGGGTTCTGTCATTGTCTGTGTTTAGCTCTGTTGCGTTTTGATCCTATTTTAATTTGATGTACCATCACCGTTTTATTGTGATTGGCAGTGGGTTATTTCTCAACAGAACATTTATATGGGTAAAAAGGTCAAGACTATACATTTTACCTAAATGTGTGTGCGTGTGTATGTGTGTAATCCTGCAGTTACAATAGGTTTATTTACACGCGTGCGCGCGCGTGCGATTTCAACGTCATTACTTGGTATTGTTTGCCGCATTATGTAAAGATAATTATAAATGCAATCAGACACTGTAAAAGCTTTAGGCAAGGTTAAGGCGGTGAGTCCAGTGACAGACAGTAGCTACCCTGAGGAGAGGCCATTTGCTTCCATTGTGAGAGAGCATGTGTCCTGGCTGCTTCAGTGCACCACCCAAAGCAATGCTTCAGCTCCTCCTCATTTAAGCAAACTGTTAGTGTTGTACACAAAATGGCCAACTGGTAGTTAACTCCTGGAAACTTCACAAATCACGTTTGGTACTGTACTGACATTATGCACTTAACCTGTGTATGCAAATAACAGTTTGTGGAGTGAAATGAGGGGCTAATCTGCTGTAGCTACGAACTATAAAATGTAGCCTACCTTATATCCCATTACATTTCAGAACATTAATTCAAGGTGTCGCATTGATATGCTCTATGTGCCCTTTTTTCTACCAGCCCTTTTGAGGAGATCGCTTTTAAATCCAGCTGACCTGACCTCAAAATCGCCCGACTGTAATTTGACAGTGAGGACAGAAGATGCTTCGGGAATGTCGTGATGTGATTTACTCTGTCTCCCCCTGCTGGGCCGAATCTCATGGATCTGAAGTCTAGTGACTGAGAGAAACGTCTACATAGATACACCTTTCCCCTACTCTCTACCCCTCGCCTTTGCACATTAATATGAACCACTACCCCATTAAATGTGCCCTAAAGATTGGGAGGTGCATTTCAGTGAGGTTTTAGGGGCAAAGAAGCCGGAGAGTACCCTGCAATGCTAAGCATAACATCGTACGGCCATATTGGATTCTTGTAAATATGGAAAAACAGCAGGGGTTTATGGGTACAAAGTGGAGTAAAATGCAGAACGCTTTAACAACCACGCCCTCAAACCCTCCTTTGTAACTGGTCCTCCATGTAAGATGCCTTCACACTGGTGGACACCATAGACCAGGGGTTCCCAAACCGGTCCTGGGGGACCCCTGTGTATGCTGGTTTTCGTTGCAACCACAGTTGCAATCCCAGAATTTTAACAAGCTGTTAATTTTTCTTAATTAGCTGCTTTTCATGTTTGGAGGAATTATTCACACTCTTAAGACACATTATGTCAGAAATAGCTATGCATGCCATGTAGAACAAACTCCCCATGCTCACGTTGTGCTTAGTGTGCTATATTGCAACAATTACATAAAAAGAGGTTACAAAATAATGTATTTTCACTCAAATTAAAGAGTGAAGTGAATCAATAGGCTCCTAATTAGGTTGTTGAACACATGTGTTTAACTAAATTTTTTCTATAAGCTTATTAACACAATGCAGGTTTGGCTCGTTATCATTTGCTTTGTGTTTGAATTCTTCATTATCTACCAAATGGTTAGTTTTAGTGGCCATGTGTCCACACTTTCACCAATTAGGAGCCTATTGATTCAAATCAGTCTTTAAATGGATCTGTTAAATAATTTTCTTATCTTTTTTAAATAATATAGCACAATAAGCACAATGTGAACATGGGGTGTTTATTCTACATGGCATCCATAGCTATTTCTGATATAATGTGGCTTAAGAGGGTGAATAATTCCTCCAAACATGACAAGCACCTAATTAAGAAAAATTAACAGCTTGTTAAAATTCTGGGATTGCAACTGTGGTTGCAATGAAAAGCAGCATACACAGGGGTCCCCCAGGACCGGTTTGGGAACCCCTGCCATAGACTGTATAAAAATAGTGGACACTCTAGCTTCCTCTCACCATTCTGTTTTGAAGTACGTTTTACAATGCTTTTTACATGAAATTTAGCAAAGCTGGGAAGCAAGCTCTATCCGTTTTCAACGCTTGCAAGCTAGCGTGTTAGCATGTTAGTTAATGAATCGGCTTAACACCTGTAAAGAAAAATACACATCTTTAAGCATTTGTTTGGAAGGAACCATCCATTTTTAAGCGTCACATTGTCCTATGAGTTGGCACCCGTAGAAGCTTACAAAGTGTCTTTATCTATAAATCTGCTATTGGGACCTTTTTCATTTTTGATTGGTCAAGGCAGATCTCCAAGATCTGGGTCAGTATTGAAAAAGCATCTCAGAGTATGATTGCTGATTCAGGATCAGTTTTGACTTTAAGCTCATAATGGTTAAGGTCAGGATGCAGACAAGGAAAACCTGACCCGTGATCAGCACTCCTACTCGGAGATGCTTTGTGAAAACAGGCCCTGACCACCAGTTTGAAGCGTAGAAACTTATCCTAAAATGTATGGTCTGCAGGCCTACGTATGGAAATAAAAGATAACTCGCCAATTTATGCAAAGAGATAATGTCTCATTGGGATAAAATGAAAATGAATTATAATCCCTCCTGAAATAATTCATAATTGTCTTTGACTTGTCAAGGTCGAACGTATAAATCAGAACGGGTGCCTGTTAATTACGCTTATTAGTATGCAGATTGCCAAGCAGAGTGCCGAGCTGTCCTACAGTTCACCTGACCTCATGCAATAAAACGGGCTTCGTTCAACAGCCAATTCCCTCAGGAAATGCCTTCTCCCAGCATAACTGCCATTTGTGACGCGCAAATTGCCAAATCACATTTGTCCAGCTAAATACACCGTCTAAATATCCAAACCCCTTCAGGGGGAAGGCAGCTACCTTTAGAAAATGTCACTACAAGCCAGCAGGTTAGACACCGTAGGATAGATGTGGTTGGTATTTTCTGCGCCAATGGCATATACATGTACTTACAAATGGTGCTTCTCTCTGGGAGATTACTGCAGCCACAATCATCACAATGTATGAGTGACACGACCATTTTCATACAGTCAGTGCCCTGCATGTCATTGTACTGCTACTGCATATGAGTGCGTCGCCATACCAATGCAAGGTATATATAATATATATATATATGTAATATAAGGTACCAATACTTTCTAAGCCCTCCTTTGTTTGAAAGACATTTCTTTCTTGATTTGGCTCTGTACTCCACAATGTCAGATTAGTAATCAAACAATTCACATGTGGTCAAAGTGCAGATTCTCTTTTATTAAAGGGTATTTTCTTAGAAATTTTGGTTTCACCATGTATAAATTACAGCACTTTTTATACGTAGTCCCCCCCTATTTCAGGGCACCATAATGTTTGGGACAAATGGCTTTACAGGCGTTTCTTATTAGTCAGGTGTGTTCAGTTGCTTCCTTAGTGCAGGTATAAGAGAGCATTCAGTATCTAGTCATAGATTTTGGTTGCCTTTGGAGTCTGTTATTGGCATTTGTCAGCATGAGGACCAGAGTTGTGCCAATGAAAGTCAAGGAAGCCATTATGAGGCTGAGAAATAAGAAAGAAAACAGTCAGTGACATAGGCCAACCCTTCGGCTTACCAAAATCAGTGAGCTCAGGAATCGCAAAGGGCCTGGTAGGCCAAGGAAGACTTCTACAGTTGATGACGTAGGAATGCTCACCATATCGAAGAAAAACCCAAACACCTGTCCAACAGATCAGAAACACTCTTCAGGAGGCAGGCGTGGATGTGTCAGTGACAACTGTCTGCAGAAGACTTCAAACAGACCTACAGAGGCTACACTGCAAAATACAAACCACTAGTTAGCCACAGAAACAGGATGGCCAGGTTACAGGTTGCTAAGAAGCACCCAAAAGAGTCTGCAGAGTTCTAGAAAGAGAAGAGACCAAGATTCACTCGTATCAGAGCGATGGAAAGAGAAAAGTGAGGAGGCCAAGAGGAACTGATCAAGAGCCAAAGCATAGCACCTCATCTGTTAAACATGGTGGTAGGGGTGTTGTGGTTCGGGCTTGCATGACTGCCACAGGTACTGCTTCACTTGTCTTCATTAATGACGCAAAGCCGATAGTAGCAGCAGAATGAATTCTGTGATGTGTATGCAAGTGATGTATATGGGTCACAGACTTCAAGCAGTCATAGCATGCAAAGGATGTGTGAATCGTTTGATTACAAATCCAGAATTGTGGAGTAGAACCAAAACAATAAAAAAATAAAAAAAAATTTTGTCCCAAAAATGATGGTGGGCAGAGGGTGCACTGTGAGTGAACCTTGTGTGCCACAGGTAACGTTAACATCGGCAGTGGTAACGCGATCTCATCCCTTGAGTCAAGGGTGTGCAAATCCAGGTCACATAAATATGTAATCGGCCTAATCTTTTAAGGACAAAAGTTGACGTGAAATCCAGGAAGGTAGAACGACGCTCCTTGCCCGAATCTGCCGTCAGTAAAATCATAGGATTACCAATGAAAATGAGCACATGGCTAAATCTGGCACTTTGGATGAGAAGTATTGCAATGCTAAAATGTTCAACTGCACACATCCCTCATAAATAAATAAATGGCTCATATCATCAAAACACTAAGGCAAGAACTGCCCTCCATATTTATATTTGCCCAAATGCAGAGTACTTTGGGGAATAGACACACAAGAATACCAGTAGGCTAAATCATATACCTCATCAGTACAGTAGAACCGCTAAAGAGAAGCGAACACACAGGCTCCTATGATGATGAATTGACAAAACCAATTCAAGCAAATAGCTGGCTTTTCCATTCGCACACTACACACTGGTCAGAAAAATCTTTTAAGTTGGCAATTGTATCCATTTTAAAATGTTACTGTAAAACAGAAATAACACAATTCCCCTCAAGTGAAAATGGGTGTACTAGAAGGTAGACTGTCATGGTGGCCCCCAAAATCCACGATTACAAACTCAGGAAAACCCCAAAGCAATTCACCAAATTCCGTCCTGACTTTTAGGGGTGTTTGCGTTTTTCATAGACGAGAAGCTACAAAAAACAACAAAAAAAACCAACAAAAAAACAGATCATTTAACTTTCACACAAAAAAAATGAAACTTACAGCCTTGGTTTCAAATTTTATTATCCAATGTTCTCTGCAGATATCAGTCAATGGGAATGGTAATGTTTCCGAGATCTCATAACACTTCACATACTGTACAATACACATACACACTGTGGATGCAAAACTTGAATGTGTGAAGTCGGCAAAACCATTAACTGAGACTGTACTCAATCTAAGGGTTACTTGGCTGCAGTCAGAAGAAGCCGCTTCAGAAATTATGGTTTCTCTCACTCTCATTGGCTCAGAGAGTAGCTCCTCTCCCTACAGCAACAGTACCTGCCCTTCACCCCTAGATGGCGACAAAGGCCAGCAGAGTAGCTACGGCCCCTGAACAGCGTTCGTCTTGCGTTACTTTAGGACGAACATAAAATATACATTTATATACAGACATACCAACAGATTCCAAGCACAAATCATTGAAATGGAAATACGGTGGTGCTGGAAGTGATTTAAAAAACAAAAACATTGCAAATATTGGTTCTGTACATATGAGACAATGTGGTAATATACAGTAGGCAGAGGGAAAATGTAACTTTAGACTCCTTAAAGAACGGTTTATGAATAAAGTCAAAAGTTTGTGCGTGCAGCAATAAAACCAGAGTACGGACGCCACCTCAAATCTTTAATGCGGGAAATAGCATCTCGGTCCCTTAGCAAACGCCAGTGGAATCACCACGTATATTTTCCTTGGTTAGTACTTATGCTACATACTAAGGTAAAGCTCAGGATATTAGTGTAAATATCTAAAATTTGCAATTTACACTTCACACTCAACATTTGAATGGTTTCAAGCCAAAATGGCAAACTATTTGGGGGAGGGGGTGTCAACTCAATGTTGATACAAAGTCATATATTGTGGGTGGAAAAGCCCAACACATACTTGGTGGGGGGGGAAGAACACATCAGGGTATGAATCAGCTGGACATATAGGCAAGCACACGCCAAACAAATGGGTCTTGCGAGTATGATTTATACGTTACGGATGTGCGCAACCAAGCTCAAGCCCTGGGGTCCAGGAGCCCGCATAATGATGCCCGTGTCCCCAGACTGAAGGAAGGCAGACCAGGGCGGGTCCAGTCCTGGAAGGTCTGCAAACGGAAGCCTACGTGTGTAAACAGAAGTGTCACTGCTGATAAAACCCCGCCCCCAAAGCAGTCTGCTACGCGAGAAACGCATGGGCACAAACAGGGAAACAGATTAACTTCCTTTAGAGCAGGATCCCGAACATGTCTGACTGGTTTGAATAAAAGCATGGCCATTTAAATAAATAAAGTCCAATTGCTTGAACACAGTTTAATGATAATAAGGATATTAATAATAATAATAATAGCAGACATTCCGCGGCAAATATGACAACAGTACTTGACGTGAATTGATCGCCATGTACAAGTTCTGTAAGTATTACAATACATTATTCATGGTGCAATTTCTCTGTTAGAGCTTAAATTATTCCTAAAAGGTGCACAAAGGAACTTACAATGCACTATGCCATGAGGGACAATGATGTCAGATGCTGGAACCAGCTGCTGACTGGTGATCCTTTATCTAATTGGCCAGCTCAATGATGATCAAAACCAATCAAAAACAGGTGCAGGAACATTACTAGATGAAATGCAGACTGCTCCATCTCCTGTTCGTAGCTCACCAGCCAATGGCATTCTCAGCCAATCAGCAACTCAGAATCTGTCTAGTCACAAATACATGGTGACCTAGAGTACCTTGAATTACTGCTTTCGTTTCTCTCGACAACATCATGTACTGTACGAGTAGTAATTTATAAGAGGCATCATTTACAGGTGAACAAACCTGATTTAAAAAGGGCAGGCCCTTTGATACGTTTCATGGGCTAAGTATTAAGGGCACATGAATTCCAAGCCTTTGAGGCCTTCAAACTGTACGTTACTTTAGATGTAGACGTTAATAAAAAACACACATTTGGCAAGTTCGGTAGCTTCTTTTTGCAAATCAAGCTTTTAAGACTCGACAGAACGTTGAGAATCGGATATGAACAACTTGATGGAAAGGGTCAAACTTAATTTCAGGAAAACACAACAGTACTTAGAAATGGTTAAATAACACACTTGCAAACATCACTCTGGGCTTATTCTTGAACAGTTTGTAGGAGCATTGTAATTACAGAATTGCTGACCTTTGTAATGCAGACATATGTTTAAAAAAAAAAAAAAAATTTAAAAAAATAAAAAAAACTAGGTGATAAAGCCAAAACCAAGCAGTCAAAAAAAAAGACCCCATCTACTGAGCTGTGCAGCAGCTAACTAGGGAAGTAAAACAGCACGGCTCAAGGCAGACACCGCTCTTAAATCCACACCGTTTACACGCTTCTGCCTTCTCGCTACTCAATGTTTACTTCCTGCTCACTGTAAGTAACCTCCCCTCTACAGTGTACAGAACGTCCTGAAGACAGACAGCCAAGCAACTGAAAGTAACACTGGATTGGAAGGGGGGTGGGGCGTGGGGGAGGGGGTGCAGCCAACTGCAAACTGAGCTCCCAGTGTGGATCTCCATCAAACCCCACAGCACACAGAAACAAATCTCCTTTTTCCAAACGGCAGATGGCCAAAGCTCTCCCCATCTTCCCACCACACGGGCTCAGCTCTGTTAGCTCGGGAGAGCCGTGCGCCACTCGCATAATCTGACGGCAGCTGGCGTTTCTGGCCAACTACGACCGTGCCTTTTGTGTGACATTCGCAGTTTTATAGAGAGGGATCTTCATGGGAGAAAAAGGACAAGAAAGAAGACAGGAAACAAAGTTATTCCAGGATTCCGAAAGCACACAAGACAAGTGAAAGGTGAAAACCGTAAACCGGAAGAGAAGGCGCCGTCAACGAGACAACAGCTGATTTTACAGTACAATAAAGAAAATAAAAGTAAAAACAATGCAAAATTATTTCAGAGATATCAAAACAAAAGGTTAAGCAAAAAGCAAGAACAAAAAGAGAAATGGAGCCTGTGAATGTAATCGGAGCAGATCCACCCTGACCCGTTTCTACGTCTGGGCGGAGCCTGAAGTCAGACAGTGGGATGGAATCTCCACTGGAGAACCCCAGGTGGTCAGCTTGGCGCCTTTTGGTTTTCTCTTGCATGTGTCAATAGAAAAATATGGACCCATTTCAGAACCAGAAAGCGGAATGTGGATATTCATTCAACACCCATTCCCCAAAAATTAAATAGAAAACAAAAAAATTTAAGAAACCACTTCTGAGCCCAGTTCGCAGTTCTGTGAGCTGAGGATAAAAGTGTGTGTGTGTGCACTTGTGTGTGCGTGTGTGCGTGTGTGCGTCCGTGTTCTGCCTGTTCTTGTTCTAGCTCTTTTTTTTGCGCCCTGTTCATTGCGAGCAGTTCCTAGCAGCGCTGCACTCCACAGACAGACAGACAGGCAGGCCGCCAGACGCAGTACAGTCGTGGGGTGATGGGGCAAGGTGTGAGAACGGGTTGGGCGGGCGGGTCTGTGAAAGGCGGAGTTTACAGCCAGTCGGCCAATAGGCTCGTCACCAGTAGAAGGAGCGGGTTAAAAAGTTTGCAGCGGTGTTGAGCCAGCCGACGCCATCCTGGGCGGAGCCAACGCGAGATATGGCCTTGTCTGGCTCCTGGGATGGGCTTTCCTCTTCCGGCAGATAGTCTGGAAGATCCGTGTTCTGCTCCACCTGCACCGGGCCGTCCTCGCTGAACGGCACCAGCACCTGGGCCAAGAACAGAACCAGGTCGGTCCAGTACCTCTACGGTCTAGCTACAGGGTTGCCTTCAAACAAAGCAAGTTTCAGGTTCCTTCAAGGTCACAGTCTCCTAAATTCAAAGAGCTATATAAACTGTACAGTGGGTTGCATCACCAGTGTTGTCTACCAGCAATGCATCGCAACAATGGACTCGGCAACAATAAGCAACAATACCCCTGAAAATATAGCCATTTCAAGGTATATTTGCCACAACTGCCATTTTGAAGCCCTTGATATTATTTTTTGTTAATTTGAAGACCTTTCAATATTCTCAAGGAGTTTGGGAACACTTACTGACTTCAGTACCATTTACTGCTGGTAATTAGAGAAAACAGCCCATCGGTGCTGTGTGTGGCAACTGCTTCTCCCTGGTGGTGTCATTTTGTATCGCAGAAAAAAAATTTATGTATTCTGGTGTCCATCCAACTTAATAAATAAATGGAATAAATGTGTAAATCTTTGACAAATCAAGGATTGTGTGCAGTTTATGGAATCACCTTATGCCACCTGCTGGAAAAGTGTGGAACAGCAGGGAAAGGCAATGGGAATAATACAGTAGGATTGCTAGGATGTGATGTTTGTTTCAAATGTTTGGATAAAGGCTCTGCGCTTCCAACATGGCGAACTCCATCCCAGTTTTAGTGAGTATTAAATGAACAATGAGTGTGCTGTGAGCCTGTTTCACTCCACAAGGCAGAGCAGCTAGGCTGCTTAAAAAGGAAGCAAGAAAATTATTCTCTCTCTAGCCAGGCGCTTAACCGCATGACTCGACAGATCATTAGTCATGAATATGAAGCTCCCTGCTCCGTCCTGCATTTATGTGCTGACTGAACCGGTTTAGCTCTCCTCCCCTGCCCTCCCTGAGTGAGTCAGTGGTCTCAGGAGAGCTGGGAAATCAGCTGGGCCTCTTAGACCACAGATATAAATTGGGGTCAAAACAGCTGTACCTGAGATTTGGATTCTTTGTTGAAAGAAAAAGCAGAGGAAGCCCTTTGTGTGAATGCTGGCCAGGTGTGACCTTTCTTGACCTTGTTAAGGGTGCAGTGTTTTCACTAAGGGTAAGGTGTCGTCTGTAAGGACGCACTGTTTTCTCTAAGGGTAAAGTGTCCTCCTCTTTAAGGGCGCAGTTACCTCACAAAGCTGCACTCACCTCCTCTCCATCCTCGCTCTTCACCACCTGCTGAGCTATCATCACTTTGGTGGAGGCGATGGCCGATCCCAGGGCCTGCAGAGGGAAACGGAGCGCTATTAACGCCACGCATCAGCACAGCTCTGCTGGACCTCCCAGAATGCACAGTAGAGCTGCGACTGTTCCAAGAGTGCAAACTGACTGCGACTGATCCAAGACTGCGCACTGACTGCGACTGCTCCAAGACTGCGCACTGACTGCGACTGCTCCAAGACTGCGCACTGACTGCGACTGCTCCAAGACTGCGCACTGACTGTGACTGCTCCAAGACTGCGCACTGACTGCGACTGCTCCAAGACTGCGCACTGACTGCGACTGCTCCAAGACTGCGCACTGACTGCGACTGCTCCAAGACTGCGCACTGACTGCGACTGCTCCAAGACCGCGCACTGACTGCGACTGCTCCAAGACTGTGCACTGACTGCGACTGTTCCAAGACTGCACACTGACTGCGACTGTTCCAAGACTGCACACTGACTGCGACTGTTCCAAGACTGCACACTGACTGCGACTGTTCCAAGACTGCACACTGACTGCGACTGTTCAAAGACTGCACACTGACTGCGACTGTTCCAAGACTGCACACTGAGGGCCTGACTTACTAAGACCTTTAGCATATGCAAAACCTTTTAGCACACGCAAAACTAACAACACAACCAACCAATGACTGTTGCAAAACAAATACCATGACCAATCATTAGTCATATTATTGGCTTTGGGTGTGCTAAAAGGATTTGCACATGCTAAAGGTCTTAGTAAATCAGGCCATACGTCTGTAACTGTTCCAAGACTGCACACTCTGACTGGGACTGCTCTAGGGCTGCATGCTTACTGTGACTGCCCTAACACTGCATACTTACTGTGACTGCCCTAACACTGCATACTTATCTCTCATCACTACACCAGAGACAGGAATCAGTGATCAGCACAAAGGAACCAGGGCTCTAGATTACAGCATCGAATAGAGGAGTCACTGTCCTGCATTATTATACTGGACAGATGAGTCACCCTTCTACTCTACTGTACAGATGAATATGTGATCTGCATTAATATTGTGAATAATATTGTGAGCAGAGGTGCCACTGGTCTACATTACAATACTATATTCCTATAGTGAACAAAAGTGTCACTGGCCTACATTACAATACTAAATTCCTATAGTGAATAGAGGAGTAATTGGTCTACATTACAATACTATATTCCTATAGTGAACAGAGGTGCATTATATTACTACATTGCATTCCTATAGTGAACAGAGATACCACTGGTCTACATTACTACACTGTATTCCTATAGTGAACAGAGGTGTCACTGGTCTACATTACTACACTATATTGCTATAGTGAACAGAGGTGCCACTGGTCTACATTACTACACTATATTCCTATAGTGAACAGAAGTGTCACTGGCCTACATTACAATACTATATTCCTATAGTGAACAGAAGTGTCACTGGCCTACAATACAATACTATATTCCTATAGTGAATAGAGGAGTAATTGGTCAACATTACAATACTATATTCCTATAGTGAACAGAGGTGTCACTGGTCTACATTACTACACTATATTGCTATAGTGAACAGAGGTGTCACTGGTCTACATTACTACACTATATTCCTTTAGTGAACAGAGGTGCCACTGGTCTACATTACTATACTATATTCCTATAGTGAACAGAAGTGTCACTGGCCTACAATACTATATTCCTATAGTGAATAGAGGAGTAATTGGTCAACATTACAATACTATATTCCTATAGTGAACAGAAGTGTCACTGGCCTACAATACTATATTCCTATAGTGAACAGAAGTGTCACTGGCCTACAATACTATATTCCTATAGTGAATAGAGGAGTAATTGGTCAACATTACAATACTATATTCCTATAGTGAACAGAAGTGTCACTGGCCTACAATACTATATTCCTATAGTGAACAGAAGTGTCACTGGCCTATAATACTATATTCCTATAGTGAATAGAGGAGTAATTGGTCAACATTACAATACTATATTCCTATAGTGAACAGAGGTGTCACTGGTCTACATTACTACACTATATTGCTATAGTGAACAGAGGTGTCACTGGTCTACATTACTACAATATATTCCTATAGTGAACAGAGGTGGGTCTACAGTGGGGAGAAGAGCCAATGCTATATATTACGACATGAAAAAGGAGAGTAATTTATCTACATTAACATACTAGAGAGGAGTCACTGCTCTAAATTACTCTACTGGAGAGATGTTGTCCGAAAAAGGCCCCATCATGCCTGTGAAAAATCATAATGGAAAAATGGATTACTGCAATATACAGCCACTGACCTACACTGGACGTAGAGCACATTAGATCTCCTTAAACTATTTAATTCAGCATTTCTTTTTTCACGTTTTGTTGTATCCAAGTCTCAATATTAACAGTAAAAAAAAAAAAGGTTGCTATGAACAACTAGTCATGGCACAGTTAGTTAGACCGGGTTAAGTCTGTAGACAGGACAAAAAGCCCAAAAGAGGGAGGCTTGGCTCCAGTCCATCAAATTAACTTTTTCACCCACTGGTCAGAGTGGCTTGTGGACTCTAAAAATCACCAGCCATTGTCAACATTTTACTAGCCACATGACCTTTTACAGTGTGACACAACCAGGTTGGTTACCTGCCAGTGGGGCTGCTGGAATAGAAAATGTGACCAGCATTTGGCCGGTGGCGGGTGTTAACCTTGTGATCTTGATGATGTCTCTGTATGCACTTACTGTACGTCGCTTTGGATAAAAGCGTCTGCTAAATGAATGTAATGTAATGTAACGTAATGTTAACCCTGCCTGCCGCTCACCTCGGCCTTTAGGTCTGAGCGGATGCGGACGACGCAGCGCTTCACGGCCATCTGGAAGGTGAAGCTGATGACGCCCCTGATCTTCAGCAAAGCCTCTTCACACATGCTCCGGCGGTTCTGCAACATTAGCATTAGCGCGTATTCGAAAGCGGTAGCATTTCAAATGAATGCGTTATAAAGATCATATTAAAACGCATGGATGTGAAACACCGTATCAAATGCAACGGCTGGGAAAAGGCCGCATTTAAAATGCACTCATTTGAAAGGCGAGTCACTCACAGAGTCGTCTAGGCCGTCGATGTGGAGCACCACGGTCTTGGCGCGCTTGTTGGTGGTGCCCAGGAAGAACTGGGCCTTGCGCCGGCAGGAGGCACCGCCCTCGGGCTGGTCTTCCGCCGCCGAGCCGGCCGCCTGCAGGAGCTCGTAGATCTCGGAGGCCAGGAGCTTGGTCTCCCCGGGGGTCGTCGTCCTGGCAACAGAACGACCCCGCTTATCACAAAGACTGAACAGGAACAATCTGCGTTTGTGCCCACATGGTTTAAAAAAAAACAAAAAAAAACAAGATATCCTCCTGATAATTAAAAATATTTCCCTCTCACGGCAATGCTTAAGGGCAACTACACACAGCATATAAATAAAGACAAAACACTCATGCGGACTGAAAACCATTCCTAAATAGCGGTGTAAAATGATTTATCATCAACCTGCTTTTGAACTGTAAAAAATGGTCCATTTCTTTTCTGTTCGTCGGGCGACAGGCTGTTCCACAGTGCCGCTCGTTGTACATTATACGCTGTGTGAAGACATTTCCCTCAAGGCAGCACTGCGGACACATTTGATGTATTGGACCGTACGAGCGCTGTGGAGGTCTATGGCCATAAACATAGGAGACGGCAGTCAGCAACCCGCTATTCTTTCTCTGTAACTGAACCAGGGCTCCGAGAACCTAAACACTGTATTTCAGAAACCTCACGAGGGGGTTTTGCAAATGAAACCCCAGGAATATATAGGATAAATGTCACATGGAGGTGACACAATTCAAACCACCACACCTTATCTGAACATTTAAACGATTCATATTGCAACAGGCAAACGTCCAGACTCACTGAAGTCCAATAAGACGTAGCCTTAACATCTTAGAGGGGAAAATGCAAGGTCGTTTATTAGTTATCTGAAAGTTAAACACTTCGAGGAAAGTGTACACAAACACAGCTTTGAGACCAGTATACCCACACTATACAAAAACACAGACATAGACACACACTAGCACACACAAACACAGACATAGACACAGACAAACACAGATATAGCATTTAAAAATGCTGTCTGCTGGAACTCTGGGGGCAGTGCCTAAAACTGCTCTGGACCAAGGTCAGGAATTATGACCGATGACTACGTCTAAACACATTTTTTCCCTGAAATAAATAGCTACATTTAAAACGAACTCCACCCACCATTCCACATAATTTCCAAAGTAATACATGTCAGTAATGTTTATGGGTATGTGACACAGTTCTACCGGACACAAAATAAACATGGAGCTAGCTTTATCCTATAAAAAGCAAGCACAATAAGGCCTGACAGCAGGCTCATCAGTGGTCAGGACAAGGAAATCTGGACACGAGGGTGACATGGGCCCCGTCCCATTTCATTACATTACTGCCATTGAGCAGACGCTCTTATCCAGAGCAACTTACACAACTATTAGCATTTTTACATAGCATTTACATAGTACCCAATGTATCCATTTATACAGCTGGATATATACCGATCAGCCACAACATTAAAACCACTGGCAGGTGAAGTGAATAACATTGATTATCTCGTTGTTATTTTGTTTCTGTACTCTAGCACTGAGTTTGAAAGGATACAATGACAATGAGGTTGAAGTGCAGACAGTCAGCATTAAACTCTAAGTGCTAGAGTACAGAACCAAAATAACAACGAGATAATCAATGTTATTCACTTCACCTGTCAGTGGTTTTAATGTTGTGGCTGATCGGTGTATATATACACACTACACCCAGTACATTTCATTACATTACAGTAATTTAGCAGACGCTTTTATCCAAAGCGACATACAATAAGTGCATACAGAAACGTCATCGAAATCACTACAGAACAGACAAGACAAAGCACATCCTTCCCATAATGTAGCAGCTATCCCTAGTAATGAACGTTGAATGTAGTTCACAGCAAGCTGTGGGTAAATCAGCTATACTACACATCTATTCTAAATACTATTATAAACTATAACAAACAGACAGGAAAACACAGGGAACTAGTGCCATGAGGTCCTAGATTAGAATATCAGTCAAGGTGGAGTCTGAAGAGGTGTGTACCTTGCTCAAGGGTACAACGACAGTGTTCTACCTGGGACCTGCAACCTTCGGGTTACAAGACCAATTCCCGAACCATTATATTACTCTGCCGCCCCTAAAAAAATGGGATGGGATGTGGTGGTGTCAGTCGATGGATGCGGGAGCGTGCCACGCTCCCCCTGTGTGAAAGGCCCATACCGGAGGCCCATACCGGAGGCCCATACCGGAGGCCCATACCGGAGGCCCATACCGGAGGCGCTTCCTGCCTGAGGGACTTACTTCTGCATGACGTTCTGCAGACTCAGCATCATGCCCAGCTCCCCCCTCATCTTCTCTCGGTTGGCGCGGCATTCCGCCAGGTAGCGAACGGCCTGCCGACGACAGAGAAAGCGTCAGCGGGGGAGGGGGGCCGGGCCCCGTCATGTGATCCCAGTAACCGGCAGTCGGACTTTACACGACCGAGCCACATAGTCCCCCCCCGGAGGGCCAGACTGGAACTTAACCTTTGAACTAAATGTGCAGCCTGCTGCTGCAGCATTTCATCACTAGAATATGTGTGTGTGCGTGAGAGAGAGAGAGAGAGAGAGAGAGAGGCAGACAGAGAGTGTGTGACTGGTTGTCTGTGAGAGGGAGAGGGGTGTGTGTGTGAGCATGCATTTGCGCGTCTGTGTGCGCGTCCGTGTGTGTGTGGGTGTGTGTGAGAGAGAATGAGTGCATGCATGTTATTTCCAGCACAAAGCAGTGGAGCCGAGACATGGATTTTAATATGCCTCCAGCCTGAAAGGAGTTTAATAAACACAGATTCTGACAGCTTGTAGCAGCAGGGAGTCCCACGTAACACGGAGAAAACAAACAGCAGTTGCAGTTGCTTCTGCCACTGACCTTGAATTCCATTATGAATTTAACATTAAATACCAATTCAAAACACCTCTAAGGATGGGTTAACAGTTAAAAATGCAGCACTGTAGAATACCACTGCCATTTCAAATTGAGGGGTATGCATCAGGGCAAACGCAGGTGAGTATTCAGGGCTTACCAGCAGCGCAGAGTACACCACCTGGGGGTTGGGGGTGGTCTAGAAAGAGGATGAGGCCCGGCAGACAGCCTTGGTCCTGGACGATCGCTCGCCGGTTGAGGGGGTCGGCGGCCAGGTCCCGCAGCTGGTGACCACGGCCAACGCATCTGGCTCAGCGGTCATGGTGCCCTGGGCTCAGTGTGCCATGAACGTCCAAACAGCCTGGCTTCTGCTGCAGGGACCAAGAGCCCGAGATCAGATACATGCACAACAGGAAGGCGACGGTCCACACTGAAACGAGTTTTAAATAATTCAAACCGCTACGGCATGTTTAATGGAAATGGGAAACGGTTATCCGAAATATGCAGTTTTAACATGGCCGAAATGACCAAACCTCCGGATCCATAATTGGTTCCTGAGCATTACTGGAGTATCTGTTCATTTCGCACGACAGTAAAAATACCGACTACTCTTAAAATATACCCGGTCGTCAGCTTTCGCCTTGCTGATCTAGACGAAATGTGACATAGCAGGAAACGCCTATGAGAAAATAACTACAGTAACGTTGTTATAAACATGAAGGAAGGTTATGTCAGCAAGCTAATGATCGGTCAACTTTAGTGCTCTTAGACAGCTTGGTGCAATTAATATTACAGGTACTCCAAGAAAGAAGACCGGGGAATACAAAATACATTCTCCACGTTGTACCAAGGTGAGCTCAGACCTGGCTGGGTGAAGCGTAACTTGCAGATTGGTTTTAAAAGTATAGTATTTCTAGCGAGTTGGCCGGCTGCGTCAACGTTACATAACGTGACGTTGGTGGGTAGTGTAGGCTATTGTCCCATTTGTACATAAAATTATATAAGTTGTCATATAGCTAAGTTATAGGTAGGGTTGCCAACCGTCCCTTGAAATAAGGGACGATCCCTTATCTGTTCAATAAGCCTTATTGAACTGATAAGGGATCGTCCCTTATTTCAAGGGACGGTTGGCAACCCTAGTTATAGGCTATATCAGGAAAAAAAAAAAAAATCACGATAGCAAAAACATGAGCGGCTAACGCCAAGTCTCAGTATATGGAAATCAACGTAACGCAAAAGAACAGGGCTTGCTATGGTGTTTGCTGGGTAGCTAGCATGCTAGCTAGTGTTACATACTTTTAAAGCTTCAGCTGTCTCCAGTATTTCAACCTGAGCAGCAGCCTTGCTAGTAGTTACCAACCAACACAATTAACGTTACAAGTATCATTGTAGTGCCACATGTAACGTTACCTCTCCTGATTCGGAGAGAAACAAAAACCAGAAATTTCGTGTTGGGTAGCATGGTTACATGCGAACAATGCAGCTTTTGTAACGTTAGCTAACGTTAAACGACAGCATGTTTCTGGTTGAGCCACGAAGCCAGCGTAAAATGACAGTTGGCTACCCGGCCATTTTAGCGGTTTGGCTAGCCAAACTAACATTAGTTAAAGCTACTATCACTAGCCAGCGGAATCATAGCTCGCTAACGTTAGCTATTCTTTTGTCTTCGCACTCTCTGTACGCCGAGGGGAGGGAAGCCCATCTACTTAGCTAGCGATCTGTGTTTTGCTCTGTTACTTAACTATTAAAAGGATACATAGTGAGGATAGCGTAACTTCAGCCAGATCATTATTTTGTCCACACAGCTGCTTTCATCCGAAGCTTTCGGGAAACACCCTGGAAAAGCCAACATACCTCGGAGATCCTTCTTCGGTTGAGCAATGTGTCTTTAAACATAAAGCGAGATCACTTGGGAAGTAACGGTAGTAATAAATATATACCCGTATCAACTGGTTAATATGAGAATTATTTCTCCAATGTGTTCAATAAAAAAAAAAGCTATTTATTTTGCTTACGTCTGATCACGTTATTTATTTTCCACACAATCAACGCTTTGGTCATCGCGTCATACTTACGGTGTCCCTGATTGGACAAGTAATGTGGAGTCGCTTCGACAAAGAGCCATTCAGCGTCGGCGTTCTAAGAGTTCAAAGGTCACATATAGATGTAGAATGAATAGACTAGCACAGTGGTTTAACCTTACCGATCTCTCTTATCAGATATCTAGTTATACAATTATCATAATATTACTAAGGATACCAAAACCAGATAAGATTCTTAAATCTGACAGTCTAAAATATGCAATATAGGAAATAAGCAATATATCAAAAGTGGAACATTCGTCCAGTTTGTTGAGGAACCCTTGGAATAATCTCATGAATTCCAGTAGGAGAACCCCTATGACATGCAGCATGCCTTTGCTAAGTTATAGCTGTGTGAAGATGCGATTCCATACACACACAAATTTATTTCACCAAAATACTGTAAGCCAGGGGTCTCCAATCTTGCGTGGAAGCAGGCATTTGTTCTAGCCTAGCGCTAAAACACCCAGTGCAATTTATCAACAGCTTATGGTCTGCAGTCAAGACTTTATAAGATTATTTTAGTCAGGTGTTTTAGTGCTGGGCAATGACAAAAACCTAAACCCACACTAGCCTTTTTTGGATAAAAAGACCCCTGCTGTAAAATATTAGCCTCCACAGTCATCTGCTGTGAATGTGAAAAAGTCAACCCATTGTTTCTAAGCATTTTTATTCGGCAAATATTTATTTTTGTGACAATAAAACACAAAAGGCAAAATGTTTGCATTTGTCGAGTTTTATTACTCAAACAGTTACTGCAGTGGGCACATATCAAAAGGTCAATACATCAAAGCTTTTAAAAAAATGGCTTGATGCTGAAATCTTCTCCCCAAAATGGCTGTTACAAATTGTAAACAATTTTATCGAACAGTCTTAATAGTAATTACAAGGGCAACATAGAAATAAGAAAAGCACCGGGTCTTATTTATAATTATAATAATATAGTAAAATATAACAAAATCACACCGGAAACACAGATGAGCCACCCATAGTCAAAAAACAATATTAAAAAACTCAAAATATGGAATGTTTGTTAAAATACATCTTACTGCAGTTTTATTTTCTTTTTTTAAATATGCAAAAAAAAAAATTTTAAATCAAAGTTTTCCAATCACAAAAGGCAGTTGGACAGTGCAGTGAAGACCATGCATCTCTTTATTAAGAACTGGGTTTGGTCACTTAGCATTGTGCATAGCTTGGCCATCGGTTGCAGTTTCCAGAGTTGCATGTTTAAATGTCGGCTCATTGGGACACACTCAGAGACAGCTCCAGTCAGTTAATCATATCTCACTTTGGGCTAAGTATGCAATCCTTAAATCAGTATGAAGCATTGTTTGACGTGCATCCATCAACTCTTGACGAACAATTTATGTAACCAAATGCCATGCTTTGCAAAGGCCGACATAACGCGTTATGTAAAAGCCTAGTCCCAAAATGTGACCGATCGCATGTCACCTGACTCAATGTCAAACCCTGTGACCGACATTCCAGCGCACATGCTAATGGGGAGCACTGTACATGCTTCATGTGGGGGGTGCTTTAGAAATAGGCTACACACTTTGTGTAAGGAGTGACCATTCATGCCATTCATGCTTTGCTTTTAAGGGGAGAGAGCGCCCCCCTACAGTAGCTTCAAAGCGGTGGTCCCCAAACTTTGAACCCAAGACCCATGTAATTAGCAAAAAGTTTTTTTTTTGTAACCCCCCCCCACCCCGGCCCCTTCTCACTTGTCAGGCTCGTACGCTGACGGAAGTACGAGCCGGACTCGGTTGATCCTGATGCAATATAAATCCAAACAAATTCCAGTGACTTTCCTAATGAAGGTCGGTCAGTTGCTTCCTCTTACAATCTTGTGCAGGCCGGGCTTCAACTGAAGACAGTGACTGAAACAAAATCAACCACTGACCTATGACATAACACGGACTAAAACTTGGTAGAACCAACCAGATTGCAGGAAACTAATGTCACAAACTGTACCTTCCCTTTCCAGACACGGAACAGAGAGACAATCAGGGGTTGACACTACATGTAGAGTAACATATCTTCAAACAAGGAATTGGCATTTTTAAAACCCGTCAGTACAATTTCATGTACAATGTATTTAACTTGTGCAAACTTGAATCTCACTGGTGTGAATATCAACAGAAAACATCATGTAGATTACGTTCTCCTTCTCTATATTTATTTTGTGACCCACGATTTGAGAACCACGGTTTTAAAATACCTTTTGCTTCCTCCCAGCTCCATCCACAGAAATTGACAGACGCCCTGAGCTAATTCTGCTCATCCAGATTAGCTGAACCCTGTGTGAAAGAGTGGTTATTCCAGTGTTTGAAGGGCAGCGTAGGCTACGTGCTTTTGTCATCCCGAAGAATTTTTTTAGTTTCCTGCGATCCAGGGCTCACCCGCCCCCATCCAGGACAAATATGTTACCCCTGCTGCTCTCAGAACTGACCCAGTGGGCCGTGAGTCCGATCTGTACGGCAGCACCCAGGGAAGTGTAGGCTGGTTTGAGCTGCACTCAAGACATTTGTTCAACAATGTGTCACCATTAGGACAGAGTCCCCCCCAATGCCAGTGGATTTTCAGGCCTGTGCTTAAAGGCAGAACAACAGAACCGAGATGCTTTAATTCAGAACGCGCATGCACACACACACACACACACTCACACACGTGCGCGCACAAGCACGCACACGCAACGTAACAAAGTTAAGACACTGTCTTCAGTGGTATCAAAGGGAGTGGCTCTTCACTTTAGTAGTTTTTTTTTTTTATACACAAAAAGGAAGATTCTTTTCAAATTATGGAGGCTGTGCCGAACCCAGGAGCCTCTACTCCGAATACTCAAGATTATTCATTTCACAAATCACTTTCAAAAGTAACTAAAAACAAGAACATTTCCAAAAATGGCACCTGAACCACCTTCTCACCCTGTTCCCTTTAGGCCTCTATCAGGGTGGCCTGTGCAGTTATAGTGAAACAACAAAATAACTAAGAAAATTTTTTTTTTTTAAATAATAAATTATTAATAATAATAATAATAATAATAATAATAATCTGTCAAAACAAATATACAGCAGAAAGCAACATGAGGTATCTACGTATTGCTCTATGTGCGGGGGTAAAATAAAATAAATAAAATAAAAACCAGTGGTTTATAGAGATGGGAGGCAGGCAGCCTCATCGCGATGAAGGCATTTGCGCTCTGCGCTGGAAGAAGCTGTTCAGTCCTGTTCTGACCCCTGACCCCCGACCCCCCGACCCCTGGGGCCCTACCCGGACCTGTGTAGGGGGGCAGGGGTCACGACTCTCTGCTTCCCTGAGGTAATATTTTGGAGGCTGTGTCCTGCTCCTCGGTGCCGTGCGCCTGCTCCTGTAAGACCCCCTTCCAGCGGGCCTTGTTTCGGGCCAGGTGGTCCAGCATGCTCTGGGAGAGCCGTGTGTCAGAGAAACGAGACCACTCCGAGAACAAGGGCTCCACCACAAACGCCATGAAACCTGTGGGGGGAACACACCGTCCAGGTCAATGGGAATATGGAGAAACACCACCTACATCAGCGAAAAGGTGCGCACACACCACCTACATTACTAAAAGGGTCCACACACATCATCTACATCACTAAATCTGCAGACACTACCTACATCATTTAATACTGGACACCACTTATGTATGTCACTAAAAATGCAGACATGCACAACCTACATCATAGGAGCTTACATAGAGCAGGTATTTAACATGTAAACTTTGCATTGTAAAGTGTTAAATATTTGCCTTGATTCAAACTTTAGCAAGGTGAAAATCTTGAAGGGATGTAAGATTATTTTAAACTGCTTCATCTTTAGCCATTTAGAATTCAAACATGTCATCCACATACATAATCATTGTGATTACTGCACATTTTTCTGCTCAAGATTAAAAATGAGCTGCCAATCTTACCGATCTGGATATTTGCCACAGAGTTCACCCGGCTGTCACACAGTGGACTGACTTCGAGTTTCAGTTTCCTTTCAATGTCCCCTGTTGATGACACAAAATTCATAAATAAGCAAAAGTCTAAAGCCCTTGCTGATTCATACTCATGGAAAATTAACTTACACGGCCATTATAGAAAAGAACACCAAGAGCACAAAGAAGAGAAGACTATGGTTAACAACATGGAATGCATTGGCTGGCCTCACTACACAAGTGAATGAACTGAGATATTAACCACTGAAATAGAGCGAGTGTAAATAAAATAAATGAGTGAATAAGTGCAAAGAGAGCAGAAGAATCAGATGGCATGCAGTCCCAACACTGTCCTGTAGAGGGCGATCTGAGGTAAAGAGCTCACCCTGGTGAAAGAATTCCTCTGTTACTTTCTCACTCCACTCTTTGCTGAGCTCCCAGGGCCGGCAGGGGTTGCAGATGTCTGCACACTTCAGCGCCATCTACAGGGAACGGGGAGGAACACAAGCTTAGAGTCAGGCACAGACTGGTCGGGTGGCGCAGAGACGGTACTTTTTAATGGTGAGGAGAGGCCATTAGGGTGCGAGTCGATGAGTTCACCTGGAGAACGAAGTGCCGGTGGCTTGCGTTGCCCAGGCAGAGGTCCTCCTTGTCCAAGTGTGTCCGGAAACGGGACAGGTAGTCGTTTTGCCTGCTGATGTCCGTGGCCAAAATGAGAGAGCCAAGCTGCCTCTCCATATTCAGTCTGGAAGGGTGAAGTTCAGTGAAAAAAGGTTACACTACACTGGACTGCATTACCCTACATTATATATTTGGCTAGCAGACAATTGGTTTCCACACCTTACACTTTTATAAAGCCGGATATATTTACAGAAGGAATTCTTGCAATGGATATCATTCACGGATCCAGCAGCAGGGCCCCTCTTGGGGTTATCTGCCTGGTATTAAAGGAAGACTGACAGTGCTTTAAAAAGCAGGCGACTGTTCTGGGAACTGACCTGTCCTCTGTGGGAAGGTGAGAGAAGAGTCCAGACTCTCTGAGCAGGCCGACTGCTGACCTCCAGTGGTGGTTCTCCAGAACCGAGGTATTCTAGAGAGAGGACACAAACCCGAGCGTGTTCAGATTAGCGCCGTCTACCAGCCGTTTACCTCACTGTTCAGCAGAGGTGTCAAAGTCCTGGAGGGCCGCAGTGTCTGCAGCTTTAACTCCAGTCCTGGAGGGCCACAGTGTCTGCAGGTTTAACTCCAGTCCTGGAGGGCCACAGTGTCTGCAGGTTTAACTCCAGTCCTGGAGGGCCGCAGTGTCTGCAGGTTTAACTCCAGTCCTGGAGGGCCGCAGTGTCTGCAGGTTTAACTCCAGTCCTGGAGGCCCACAGTGTCTGCTGGTTTAACTCCAGTCCTGGAGGCCCACAGTGTCTGCAGGTTTAACTCCAGTCCTGGAGGCCCGCAGTGTCTGCAGGTTTAACTCCAGTCCTGGAGGGCTGCAGTGTCTGCAGGTTTAACTCCAGTCCTGGAGGGCCACAGTGTCTGCAGGTATTTGTGGTGTCTTTTCAATCATCAGCCAACAAATGTGTGTGTGCACTTAAAGTAATCACTCGTGCTGAAACACACAGAAGACCTGCAGACACTGCGGCCCTCCAGGACTGGAGTTTGACACCCCTGCTGTGCAGCCTTCAAAGGAAGGAATGATACAGGAGTAGATACAATCCCAGTCATTATTTACACCTATTCAAGACAAAGCAAGTGAATTGCATAACTGCATTCGAATAGATTGCCCCTCATCTCCATGGCTACCCATAGAATCCAGGTCACATGGTCCTGCCTTCTACGCAGTTTCTGCTATAATCTTATGTGACCTTTAACCTCATCATCTGGCCATTTAATCGCTCGCTAAATAGCCCCATCATTCCCTCAGTTTGGACTGTTTTCCACTGCTTTGCCACTGATAAATGGCAGCTCTTGAGGAGCACTTGGCTGCGGTCAGGTACTTTGGAGGAAATGACCAGGTGGAAATGTAAACAGTTGATTAACGCGTACCCTAGCAACCTGCGAGCTGCAGGGGGGGGGGGGGGGGGGGGCGCCCTTACCCTGTACAAAGCTGCCAGGTAGTGGTTGGTCTTGATGAGGAAAGGCTGATTGACCCCCGGGTGGTCCAGGTCATGGGTCACGGCCGCCAGGAGGCTCAGGAGGATGTCGCAGGAGGTGAGAGACTCGGCAAGCTGGACACAACAAGGCATTTTCAGCACCGAGCACTCAGGAGACCCAGCATTTCATTCACTTATTCCCAAAGCTGCCAATAAAGCACGGAAGTGCTTGGCAACATGGGGGTTAGATATACGCAACAAAGCACGCAATCTATATACAGTGGTGAACATGGGGGTTAGATATACGCAACAAAGCACGCAATCTATATACAGTGGTGAACATGGAGGTTAGATATACGCAACAAAGCACGCAATCTATATACAGTGGTGAACATGGAGGAAGTGAGTATTTCATAGAAAAAAAATTCAAAATCAATGTATAGAGTATTTACATTTATTCTCACTTCAAAAGAAAATTAATCTATTGGGATCTGTGGACTTGCTGTTCCACAGCGGAGAGGAATTGTAAAGGGAGGTTTCACATAGACAGGGAGCACATAGTTCATTTAGCCATTGTGCAATGTCCTCAGTCTGATGGCGGTCTCATTATCCAAACATTTACATTTTCTGCACTTTACAATCATTATTTGAACATCACGTCACTAAAGAGTGTATTCTTGCTAGAACTTTCTGTTGTGATATTGCCTGAGTCTGCTCACCTTTGGCTCCTGCAGGTAACAGTACATAGCCTGAGTTACGTCGGCCGCGTGAACAGCGTTGTGGTAAGGGTTCTGACTGCGGTAGTCCTCCTGAACCATGACTGTCGAAAAACAAAGAAGAAGCCAGGCGGTTAGCATAGCACCACCGTGGCCGTATACAACCGCCGTATTGTATACAGGGGGGGGGGGGGGGGGCGTAACTCTGGATAAGGGTGTTTGCTAAGCAAAAAGGTCATGTAAATTCTGCATATGTTTTCTTCTATTCAGGGGGAGGGTGAACGTGTGGGAATAAATACAGGTGCATTTGCCTTTCCCTTAAAGCTCGTGCCACAGAACATGACAATCAGACCACACTAGAATCCAGTATTAAAAAGACCCCAGCAGGTGCGCTGGATGCTACGGAACACTCAACCGCGCCGTGCCACAGATACTAAACAAACTAGAACCTAATTAAACACGGTCCCAAAATATTCTGTGTTCAAAATGCCGAACTGAGTAAATCTCTCATCCAAGGCAATCGCTTTAAAAACATTCCGTCACGTGCGCTAGAATCGTAAAAGAAATGTAAAAGTTACCCAAAAATCTGCGCAGTTTCACCGTGTCTAACTGGAAGAGCTGGATTAGTCCGTACTGGTTGATCAGATGGAAGGTGAGGGAGATCAGGCTGTTTCCTGCACAGACAAAGAGGGCAAATCGGTGAAAAACACAAACACTTGGGGTCCTTTCTCTGCAACCTTCCGTACCACATAGTCAGCTATGCCCAAAAAACAGTGCACTTACCTAGAACGGACAACAGGGGGCAATATACACCACCCATGAACAACACAGCTAATTAAACGAGCACCGTCAGAACACTAAAGGAGTACGGTCTTTCTGTGAGTTTTCCCTTTTCAGACACAGTATTTTATGATTTGGTATTAAGTTAAATGAAGGTGGAACCATGTAAGAATGTGACAAATCGATTCAAAAGACACATGACGACCTTTTGCAACTCACAAAAACAGCCAGGAGGGGGAAGCATTTAATTGCGGAACAAGAACACACTTACCGTTAGTTAATCTGTCAAACAGAAATATATCAAACTTCCAGTTGGCAACCTTCTCCAGCATGCACTGTAAAAGGAAGAATGTGAAGAATAAACAGAGAGAGGGAAAAAATGAATAAGATAAACGATTGAATACAGCACTGAACACATTTCATATATTAAACACATTACAAACATGCATTTGCATCTCACTGGGTTACTTTTTGCAATGGATGTAAAGTTTGGTCATGAGTGGGTCTTTTGGGACGCACCTTGGCTTGGCCGGTGTAGTCATCGTCCAGGATGTGGAGGGGGTTGTGGGTGGGAATACCCCGGTAGAAACGGGAAGAGTGGTGGTACCTCTGAAAGCTCAGGAGCCTGCGGATGTTCCGGGCGGACACGGGCCCCGGGATGTCCGTTTGGGCTGCAGGTGAATTATGAACAGGTACTGGTCAGCTCACTGCTTCAAAAGCAAACACCCCTTTCCCACTGTAGAGCTGGAACCAGACTGGCTCATTATACCCCTTTCCCACTGTAGAGCTGGAACCAGGCTGGCTCATTATACTCCTTTCCCACTGTAGAGCTGGTACCAGGCTGGCTCATTATACCCCTTTCCCACTGTAGAGCTGGAACCAGGCTGGCTCATTATACCCCTTTCCCACTGTAGAGCTGGAACCAGGCTGGCTCATTATACCCCTTTCCCACTGTAGAGCTGGAACCAGGCTGGCTCATTATACCCCTTTCCCACTGTAGAGCTGGAACCAGGCTGGCTCATTATACCCCTTTCCCACTGTAGAGCTGGAACCAGGCTGGCTCATTATACCCCTTTCCCACAGTAGAGCTGGAACCAGGCTGGCTCATTATACCCCTTTCCACTGTAGAGCTGGAACCAGGCTGGCTCATTATACCCCTTTCCCACTGTAGAGCTGGAACCAGGCTGGCTCATTATACCCCTTTCCCACTGTAGAGCTGGAACCAGGCTGGCTCATTATACCCCTTTCCCACTGTAGAGCTGGAACCAGGCTGGCTCATTATACCCCTTTCCCACAAATGTAACAGTCCAGCTAGATATCTACAGCTTTCTTAATATAGGTAGGAAGCTAGTTTAGCTACAGGAGTTGACCATGTATTTTTTCAGTTATTTATTATGACCAATGCTATAATTGTCAATAATTCTCAGCTTCGAGTTTATGCATTTGAATTGCCATCTTGAATAGTCAACTGTTTTAATTGTTTTACTGCACAAGAGAGAAATAAAGGTCATTTTGTCATGATTTTTAGACACAAACAAAATGGCTGGCCAAAACAGACTGAATGGCCTGTTCTGTTAATCACAAATGTTCTTATGTTCTCCTGTTCCAAGACCCCGGTCAGATAAGCAGCTCTATGACCAAGTGTATCTGGGAGACAAGGCTCAGAGCATTGTACAAACGTGTACGACACACAGCTGGCGTACGCAAAAAGAAAAAATAACAAACAGCCAGTGTAGATTTTTATTTTTTTAAATAAAGGGGGAGGGGGGGGGGTACAAAAAAAAAATGCAGACGGACTGAACGAGCAGCACGGCAGAAAGGATTTGGGTCCGTCCCCGTCACCTCCGCTGCGGACCCGAGAGGGGGTCGTGTGCGCTTGCTGACTCAGCTCCGCCCACCCCCCCGCCCCCCAGTCTGGCTGATAGTAAAAAAAAAAGCGCAAAACGTCTCGCTGTGTCAGCGATAGCGGCACGCCTGACTGGAACAGCCTGCTGTGTGGCTAGCTACTCAGCCTTCTAGAAAGTTCACTGCTGCTTTAAAAAGGGACTGGACTGTGGCCAGGGTTGGATAGATTTTGTGGCGGGGGGAGGGGGGTGTGTGTGTGTTTGGGATAGGGTGAGTCAATCCTTCTTCCGTTGCTGGCTTTGTCATTTTTGACACAGAAAGGGCTTGGGTGTTTTTTCGTGGTTTTAACATCGCCGATAAGGAAAAGCCGTTCTGGTCTCAGTCTTCTACGGTTACAGTAATGAGGTCAGTAAAGGACCGGAGAAGTCTGGCCCTGTGGCGAATTCATAGCCCCCGAGATATGCACACTGGCTGAGATATCAAACAGCCAGAGGGATATAGTTGCAGTGCTTTTCAAAAGGGGTGATTAAGTGTGGTGGCGCGTGATTGGTCACACCCGGGCCGACAATCTCACACAGCAGGGACGTCCCTCCGTGCATCTGAAGGGCACGTGTTCCGACGCGGGCTCGCCTCCAATCCGGAACCGCGACTGTTGACGGGAATCTGCACAGGCGGGAATATTTCATTGCTGCCTTTTGTGTTCGTGTGCGTATGCTTGCGTACGGCCGCTGGCACGCGGCCTACGAGCCTACGAGCTACACCTGTGTGAACTATGTCCGCACTTGCTCTGAGCCCCTGGGGCTGCGTGCACTGTGCCAGGTCCACAGGAGGAGGAGGAGGAGGAGGAGGAAGGGGGGGGGTACTGGCAGCCGTTTCAGAGGACACGCACCGCTTCCAACGCTCTGTTTGATGAGCAAGCCTTCGGTTTAATTTCAGTTGGCAGCGGCTTGCGCGTGTCCGGCCTTCAAAAGAAAGCACCGGACCAAATTACAATCGCAAGGTCGTCTTTCGGCGGAACTGCTCTCGCAAGCGGGAGATTGCCGGTTTGGTTCCAGGGAGGGACGGGGTGTGGAGCCCTTAAGCAAAGGAACCTAAATATTATCCGGCCGTCTACGTGGAAAATGTAAACCGTGAACTGTGTACGTTTCCTTAAATAATGGTGCTTGCCTCGGCAAGCAAATTATTCCAAGAATATGACTTGAGTTGACATAAATTTGGCGGCTGTCATTGCCGTATTCAAAAATATTAAGCGTATTATGTAAAACGGGCTATATCCCTAACCGGGTGAATCAGGCTTCAGTCTCTTTAAAAGGAGCTTAGAAGTAGGCCGTGCTTTGGCTGCGTGTGAGGAGTACTCCGTACTTACAGTGCAAAATTCGGAAGTCCACGTTCAGGTAGGGATGAGAGCCGCGTCGTTCTGGTTCAAACCCCACCTGGCTTCCCACTCTCACATCTCCTAGAGCAAAAACAAGGACAACAGCAAAAAAAAAAAGTCCTCAAGATATCTGTGAAGAAGAGGGTTCATCACTCAGGAAAGAGCTGATACAGGGTCAGACAACATCACCCCAGGAGTCATGGGTAATACTCAGGGCAACGACGGCAGGGAACACAAGCTAAAGACTGAAGTGGCATCTCTACACAGGCAGACGGAAGCGGTTCTTTAATTTGGGCATTTTAAATTCTCACTGATGGTACATTTCCATCTCAGCTTGAGACAGAGGCATCTTAGAAGACAGGGGCTGTGGATTTCATGGCAAAAAAGGAGAAGAAAAGCTTCATAATAACCAAAGCTGTCTCTCATGATAAAACAGTGTAAGTCACGGCAGTGGCCTATAATGGTCAGTATGTGACTGAAAGATGCTACCATTTTCCTCAATCACAGCCAAAAGTCTATACAGTGGTGGTAGCAGTAGACATCGAACCACCCTTTTTTGTGTTAAAATATTGACCAGCCCTCTGGCCAACAATGAGGTTGATTTCACAATTTTAGGTATCGCGGTGGGTGATGTTACAATTCTGGGTCTCACAGTGGAGGATGTCACCATTTTGGGTCTCATGGTGGATGATGTCACAATTTGCAGTTTCAGTGAAGATGTTGTTGCAATTTGGGTCCTTATCTGATGTTACAATGTTGGGCATCATTGTTGATGATGTCACGATACCTCATTGTCGGCAAGTGTAACAAACGTCTTTCCCCATTATTTGGCAATCTCAGTATGTGTAAGACCAAACTCTGGTGCAACAACACAGTCTACAAAAAAATCTAGCTTCAATTTATTAAGACCACCAATTGATCTGGAGCATAGACATTGCCCATCCACATTCACAGCTGGATATTTACCAAGGCAATTCAAGTTAAGATCCCTGGTTAAGGGTGCAATGGTGAAGTTCCCTATAAACTAATAAAACCTCCAACCATAAAGTCATAAGCCCAGCAATTCACCCACTACATCACGGAACACGACACATATCAGTAATGATTACGGCACGAAAAGCACAAATATGTCACAATGGAGTGCTACTTGGGGGGGAAGTGCTTCTCTACTCTAAAATATTACATATGAATCAAGAGGGCATTTGAGTAAAGAGGCAGTATCCTTGATTTCCTGAATCAACTGAAAAAAACGACATAAAGGCATTCCAATTGATATAGTCAAAATTGCTTTCGGTAATTTTGTAAATCCACATAGGAGAGTAAAAGGGCAGACCACCAATGCATTCGAGGCCAAACAAGAGGATTGACCAACATACAGTATATCCCCTACTGGAGACATTCTTCAGACACTGGGCAGACGGTGCTTAGCGTTTTATTTTTGGAAATGAATAACGCCTGCAAGGAAATGCTATTTTTCACCGTCGCAGGAGAGTGCAGGGGAGAGAAAGACAGGCGACACGTACCAAGCATTCGAATGTAGAGCGCGGTCTGATCAGAGCTGTCGTAGGAGATCGCCCCTCGTCTCTGCAATGGGAAAAACAAACAGGTAAGTGCTCTGAAGATGTCCCAGTTGAAAAAAAAACAAAAAAAAAAAACATAAAAACAATAACCATCGACGCTGAATGAAAATACTCTCGTCTTAGTCACTAATCACAACTGGCTATGTCATCAGAAAAGAGAAGCGGTGTTCTTTAAACAATACAAATTTACTGTAGCCATTTTCACATATATATATATATATTTATGAAATAACAGGTCATTTAAAATGTCCTAACATTTCCATTTATAAAAAAGATACCCTTTACTTTCTCAAATCTGGGAGGGTATTTATTAAATGCCAATACTAACATTGTTCTTCACTCAGAATGACTCAGAAGTTATTGACAGGAAAACAGAAACATTACTGGTGTTCTTGTTTTTTTAAAAGCCGAGGATGACTCTTAGGGCTGTGAAACAGAAAGCAGTACAGAAGATTCTAGTGCATTCTGAAAATAACGACCACGGTGTTCCCGTGAGAAATCAAACAAAGCCTTAAGCCGCAGAACATAAGTCACGTTCCGTGATCATAAACAAACAATACAAAGAGATCATGAAGCGAGACGGTAAAAAAAATTGAATAAAAAAAATCTTTCTGAATTCCGTTTGAGGGGATGCTAACTGGGACAGATGATGCACGGGTGATTTATGGAGGCCGTCGCTCTGACTGCCTCTCTGTTGACCAGTGGAACAGCAGTGTAATTGAGCGTGACACAATTACGGCCCGGCCCTGTGAAGCCTGTTACGGATTATAGCCGCTGGCTCAAACGATTTTGTGTCTTGGCGTGACAGTTCTCAGAAAGAGCAAAAAATTAAATCGCATCACATTCTGCCCTAAATCGGCTAATCAGCCCAGAGCCCTCTCTCTCTCTCTCACACACACTCTGTGTGCGTGTGTGTGTGTGTGTGTGTGTGTGTGTGTGTGTGTGTGTGTGTGTGTGTGTGTGTGTGTGTGTGTGTGTGTGTGTGTGTGTGTGTGTATATGAGGGTGAGACAGAGAGAATGTATATAAAATATATCAATAGAAGGGTTTTTCCACTGCAGAATCTCCAGTTGAGAAATCTGTTAATTACGCATGGGTTCCCTGCAGCAATCGCATCACACTGACCTACATTACGGACGCCAGCAGATTGTCCCATACCATCAAAAAGCATTTACATGCTGGGTAAAAGCACCGCTTGCACGCATGAGTGAGCACCACAGTCCTGGATCCAATCCAGCCTGTGCCAGTGCCGACTGTGGCTTTGTGTCGCCCAAGGGATATATGGGAGGGAGTGGCCTTGCTCGAGCGACCACGGCTGGCCGTCCAGGCGCCCGTGGCTTGCTCTCTGCGCACACCTATGATTGGGTCTCATCCACCCCCGCTCTGCATGTGTGCGGCATGTGGCTGTGTTGGGAAAAGAAGCAGCTGGCTGGCACTGTGTTTCGCCGAACCACAAATTGTCTTCACTCTCCCGAGCTGGCAGCAGGGGGCGTATATGAGCACACTTGTACACGGTTCGCAAATTGGACATTACAAATTCGGGTGGGATTCCAGATGCCACCACCATTCATTCCTCTAACAACATCTGACATCTCTAACAGAATCACCCCCTGTCCCCTGTACTACATGAATGTAATGGCTAATTCCTGATATGCATTCGCGCCTTGATTTCAAAGCACAGGCCTGTGCAATAATTCACTTTTACCAGCGAACACAAGAGTCCACTCTAGTCCAAGGAGTTGCTTCTGCTATAATGGGTTACACCTGGTCTAGTCTAAGCGGTTACTCCTGCGCTAGGTTAAGGAGTTACTCCTGTTCAAGTCTAATGAGTTACTTCTGCTCAAGGCCAATGAGTTACTCCTGCTCAAGGCCAACGAGTTACTCCTGCTCAAGGCTAAAGAATTACTCCTGTTCGAATTTGAGGAGTTACTCCTGCTCTACATTAAGGGAATACTCCTACTCTAGATTAAGGGTTTCTAACTGCTGTAGATTAATGGAATCACTCCTATTCTACATTAAGGGGTTACACCTGATCTAGGTTTAGAGGTTCCTCCTGTTAGTGACTGTTAGTGACCCTGAAAGACACCTGGCTAAGAGCAAGCACTTTCACATCCTCTAGTCTCCTGTCCCAGGCCCAGGGAGAGATAGGCTGGGCTTGTCCCCAGATGCCACCAGCTTGACGTCAACTGGCCAGACCAATTTGCATGTGCGCTGTCTCTCTGAGCTATTAACAAATGCACCACTGGAAAAACAACACCTCTAATAAACTCATTTGCCAACGGCTCGCTCCCCTCCCCTAATAAAGCTACGCTAGAGTGCAAGCTTATAAACACCACAGAATAAACCTGCATGCAAAGACGTCGACAAACTACAATTTGTAGCGATACAAAAGTCTGTGCTTCACAGCTAAACCGTAGAAACAACGGTAAACTAAATGCGATGACATCTTTTTCTTTCTTTGGTTGGTTTATTTCACGTCATTTTGCTGAACTTTCATTTAAATTAATCTCAAATCCAGCCAATTGAACAGGACAGACCAAAGGCTAAGATGAAAAACTGAAGGTACTGACAAGTGACAAGAGTACACCTGCCGTAACAAACCACTCTCTTAATATATTTCTGCTATGCGGATTAGGGTTGTCAGGTGGCATTTCAAATTGCGTTGTTTGTTTGTCCAATGCCCTGAATAGTGTGCGGGTGTGTCATGTCCCCTTGTCTCAAAGATGTAGAACAACAAGGAGGATCACAATGAGGCTGTGCTCTGTAACCTCACCTTAGATCAATTTGGTTAGATTACGAAATAGGGGGTTTTGGAGCCATTTGTTAACTGGTTTTATCTACTGTATGTGAATTCTGATACCATTCACACTGCAGTTTTTCCCTCTTTGTCCTTTACAAAGGACAAATCCTTTACTGTAATCTCTTACTTTAAAAACACAACGCAACATAATGACGAGAACAGGCCATTCAGCCCAACAATGCTCGCCATTTTCCGACCACTTAAGGGTACCTATTGCTCACCGTTTTCCTACAAACTAGATAGTATCTAGCACCGCATCAAGCCTGGTCTTGAAAACCCCCAGAGTTTCTGCCTCTACATGACCTGGCGAGCTATTCCACACAGCAAAGCATTCTCTGTGTGGGCGGGCGGTGCCGGGCTCCCCGTGAAAAAAGCCGGGCCGGAACTGTGCTTTGACCAAGCGCACGGACGTTCGCCCCTGCTTAAACACTTAAAACACAGGGAGAATGCAGTGAACGGGGAAGGGGGGTACATTCAATCTAACTGCAACACACTGAGAAACTAATGTTATTTTTTTTCCCCCACCATTTTTGGTGTTTATAAATGGCAGCACCAATGCACAAAGCTGGCATTGTGAGTCATTTCTGGCAAATTTTCCTGACATTCCCATTTGTTTTCTTACATAATTTTCACGCTGAATTTTATGATCCGGGGAGTTCAATTCAAACATTCTGAAGGTCATTGGATATGTATATGCTTCTGTAATATACCATCCCAACTTTGCATAACTAATCCAAAATACCCAGGTACTCCACTGATAATACAACCATGGAATTTGCATGAAGTCATGCTATCCTATGATAACACCATGACAGATCATTCAGATTTACAATTTAACAAAGAAACATGCAAACACAGATGCTTGTAAACACACACACACAGGCCCCTGGTCTGCAGGATAAACACTGGCTCTTATAAACAGTGAGCCGTACAGGGACCCAGCTGTTCCCAGAGACACCCCAGCCTAGAACAAACTGCCTTACCCATCACTGGTTCCTTATCCGTCACTGGCTAGCCTATGTCTGAAACCGTGAGTTGTCAGCCACGGTGGCTCGTGTTTCTTTACGACTGAAATATGCGGAGCGGCTTTCCCACGTTCGGACGAGCAACATAAACAACAGCACTGTTTTTTCTGCCCCCCAGCAGGGAAAACACAGCGGCAACAGCCTCTGTTGTGGAAAGCCGGCCTCGTCACAAGATCGAGGGCACAATAAAAACTCATTGTGGTGGCGGCGGTTGCGGGGGTTTTAGGCCTGTGGGGATCGTGTGACACACACACACACACACACACTCTCTCACAAGGCTCGCTTTCACACCATCTACAGCCCCCACAGCCGCAGTTCTTCCACAGAGAAGACCACTAATCCCAAGAGCAGAAGGACAATGCACATCTTAAAGGGGCGTTCAGGTGAAAATACTACATATTCCATAATGCACAGCACTCTGATGCGTACAAAGCGCAGCCAGCCTGGAGCCTAACTCCACTCTCTAACAGCGCTACTTACTCTGCAGTGGATGTCAGCAGCTCAGGAAAAGGACAGCACATAAACCGTAACATCGCAGAAGGCTTCAACCCTCTAAAGGGGCAATTACTGGTCCCTACAGAGACAGCAATATGGAGTACTGGTGAGAAATCTAATTTCTGGTGCACCGGTGCATATGCTGAATTGTTTGTTTGTTTTTTTTCTTCTCCCAAACCAATTATACTGGTTTAACTGGGGCTAGTTAATTATTTTATCTTAATAAAGTGGCAAGGATACTTTCCTTGAGCTACTTCCTCAAATTTGATGTCATAAGAGCAGAGACCTATAAGCAATATGAAGCTACACAATGAGTAGCAGCAAACCACAAGCTATGCGGTGCCAATAAGTATGCGATCACATGAGCGTACACTCATTACTGGGAAAAAAAAACCCCTTCCTAATTGTATAGCTAAGTGCAAAGTCATACAGTATGAGCTACAGTTCACGTCAATCCATTTTGCACTTTGACGTAAGCAATAGTTAAAAAATAGCCAAATCACAATAGAAAACAAAATGCCAACTTAATGAGTGGTATTGCAAGTAGACTGAGGCATTTGAATTAAATGCGCTGTGGCAAAACATGTATGCACAGAGTATGCCCTTAGAGAAATCAATATACCGCAATGTATTGAACTAAAACATATAATCAATTTATCACAACGTTTCTCAATGCATGAAAAAATAGGCCTATACAAATCATTGCAGCTTTCAGGTATTGCAGTATATATTATTTTATAATATATCTTCCAATAGATCCACATGTTTACAATATAGCGCAGTTTATTTCATATCCATAGATCTTTATCTACGTATATCTGTCATTCTTGCATCTACTCATCTGCAGAAATTTTGCACAGACCCCGTCGAATAAAAAGTTTATCAAATATGCAACTGACTGGTATTGCACTGTCAACAAAAGAAAAGCCAAACGAAACCGAGTGAAGGATTGACTGAAGAAAAGAAGAGTTGGGGAAATTGGAGCAGAAACCAGCATTAGCGACGATCCCCTTGAGGCTAGCCCTGGTGCAGTGTGAATTCTGCAGCGTAAGTCTTCTGTGTGGAGGAGACGGGCAGCAGGGCGCCTGCACCATCGCGCAGAGCCAGCGTGGAGTCTGCAGCTCCCTTATTTGGCAGGGGTACCAGGTGCAGGGACGTGACTGTGGAGCCCCGACTCGTCTGCAGGTCCCTTATTTGGCAGGTTCAGGGATGTGACTGTGGAGCCCTGAATCATCTGCCGCTCCCTTATTTGGCAGGGGTACCAGGTTCAGGGATGTGACTGTAGAGCCCTGAATCATCTGTAGGTCCCTTATTTGGCAGGGGTACCAGGTGCAGGGACGTGACTGTGGAGCCCCGACTCGTCTGCAGGTCCCTTATTTGGCAGGTTCAGGGATGTGACTGTGGAGCCCTGACTTGTCTGCAGGTCCCTTATTTGGCAGGGGTACCAGGTTCAGGGATGTGACTGTAGAGCCCTGAATCATCTGCAGGTCCCTTATTTGGCAGGGGTACCAGGTGCAGGGATGTGACTGTGGAGCCCTGACACATCTGCAGGTCCCTTATTTGGCAGGGGTACCAGGTGCAGGGACGTGACTGTGGAGCCCCGACTCATCTGCAGGTCCCTTATTTGGCAGGTTCAGGGATGTGACTGTGGAGCCCTGACTTGTCTGCAGGTCCCTTATTTGGCAGGGGTACCAGGTTCAGGGATGTGACTGTAGAGCCCTGAATCATCTGCAGGTCCCTTATTTGGCAGGGGTACCAGGTGCAGGGATGTGACTGTGGAGCCCTGACACATCTGCAGGTCCCTTATTTGGCAGGGGTGCCAGGTGCAGGACAGGCTCAGGGGTGTGACTGACAAGCCCTGACTCGTTAGGTCAGTTCCCTCAGCTGGGGGGCATCGCAGGCAGCTCACGCGGCGTCAGATATATATATATATATTTTTCTCTCTCTCTCCCTCTCGCTCGCTCTCTCGTGTCACATGGATTTGTGAGGGTATTTTTCTCAGCTTCACGAGGCGCCCGGGGGGCTGCTCAATAATAGCGTGAGACTGCACGGTCGAGATCCGCGGAAGAAGATAGCAGCCGCTAACGTCAGGCTAACATCATTTATGTTTACACAGAGACACACACACACACAGACACATACACACACAGCCCTGTTAAATACATTTAAATTAAATACACTTGAAAGAATGTCTAAAATGTGAGATAAAATACTACAGATCATAAAATGTAATATTCATAATAATATGAAAGAAATATCAACAAGAAAAGGCTAAACAACACTTTCTGATAAACCAGGTTTACTTGGCTTGTTACAGTCTATAACGTGGCAAGCGGGGGTATACAGTGGAGCCCTCCATACTCCACTTGTTCTGGGAGTTATCAATCATTGTATTTTATCCATTTAAAAACAAAAAGAGCTTATTTATTATTTTCCAATGTTGTCCTAATTTCTGCACAAAACAGAAGTAACGTAACACGGCAGGTTCAGCTCGGCAGACAGGCACGATACACTAATAATCAGTGAATACAAAAAGCTGATCAAGATCATCATCCTTAAATTCGTGGAGCTACCACGTGTAATGACTAGAATCTATCACAGCGCCCTGCAATGAAAAACAGTGTCTTTATATTGCTTCAAATGACATCACACGACCAACATCATTGACGACCTATAACGGGGGTTCACAAAGCCCGACTCAGTCGTCACTATGGTTGAGACGGTTATAACTACGAGCCAGGAGACAGACCCAACAGCCTGTCGAGACAGGAGAACCGGGGCATTGTGAGGTCCGGGGAATGCAGAGGGAGTCAAAGTCCCTGCAAATGCTGGAAGACAGCGAAGCAATGGAGGGCAGCGTGGCGTGCCGCCGTTGAAGAGGCCAAAGGCTGTTTGTAAAGTGTGCGACGTCGACTCATTTTCCATCTCGACCGACGCGGCCCTTACTAAGGAGTAGGCTTCGGCTGCAAGCGAGAACAGGCAACGCAACACCACACAACACCGCGCAACGCACCAGGCAGGTCGGCACCACGCCAGCACTTGAGCCCGGAGTCGTCTTACCTCCTGTGTCATAATTTATCATCCCCCGTCGCTAATCCCCCCGCTGCAGAAGCGCGAGGTATCTTTACAGAGCGTTTTCCACCCCCCCCCCCCAACCGCCCCAGAAATTTCAAAGGGAAGATTTTAGAACTGCCGACCGCGATCCCTTAAGCTCAAACTGTCACGAGTACCACGGTGTGGAATCAAACACTCGTCCTTTGTGTGAATTCAAGGATGAGTCTTTTTTGCAGTCGTGCATTATTCATGCGTGTTCTGCTGCCGGTGTGAATGGAGAAAACAAACACCTTTAAGCACCCACAAAACCAATAACAGGACCAAGGATTGGTCATAGTATTTGTTTTGCACCAATCATTGGTTGTGTTTAAGAGTCTTAGTAAATCAGGCCCTTAGAACAGAGAATTCAGTTAAGCTTTAAAGGAGCTATATGTAACATTGACACCGAGCGTTTAAAATGGGTACTGCAATCCAAATTCACAATATTGGAGAGAGTCGAGACACTGAACGAACAGGAGTACAAGACGAGCCGAGCGCAACATTATATTCTGAGACGAGCTTATTCTATTTTGACAATGACAAGCGACGACGAGTCCTACACTGTCAGTTGATCAGCTAATGTATACGTTTGCAATTTGTTTAATATTTATTGTTTGTAAATTATAATGTGGATTTTTTATAACTCTGTCAATGTTAGCTAGATGCCTGGCTGGCTATGTTTACGGTCACACAGATATAAGCTAACATTAGTGGTATGTTTAGTGAGTAACTATATACATATATATATTTAAATCTTTAGCTAGCTAGCTAAATGGAAACGATGTTGAACTTAGCTTAGGCATTCGTAAATCGGCTGTCTGAGTGCCGGAGTACATCTGGTTGTTCGTAATGGGCAGTGGACTCGGAGTCAACTCTGAGAATAGTGAATCACACAGGCCAAAACAAATACAGACGTTCCAACCCGGAATGGAAATTTCAAAGGAGAACATACTGGCTGTGGCATTGTTGTCGGAGAAGCCAGTATTTCAACTTAGCATGTTTCCTTAATTTCTGATGACATATCATGGTCATTTTATGATTTAGTACAGTAAATTTGTTACATATAGCTCCTTTAAGAAAAATCTTTCTGTAAACATTATTAAGAACCGTTCAGTTACGCGCTGCTCTGGTAGCGCAAAGTTAAGGGCGTAAAGCAGAGAGCAGCATCGCACTCTACATGTTGCCCAGCAGAACGCTTACACTGCGTGCCGACGATCAACGGCACTGGGCACGTCTCCATACAGGGCCAGTGCCTTCCCGACAAACAGAGAAATCCCTTCAGAGACCAGAAAGAGGCATTTTGGCACCTTCTTATGGATTCAAACAGAGAGACGGTCAAATGAGAGGCAACAGTCATGTTGCCACGCATTCAAATCAGCTAAAAAGTGCTGGCAAACGCTGACCATGTTAGCAAAGGCAGTAACTGCAGCGAGTGTTTGTGACTTCAGCACCCTTTAGAGAAATATACTGCAATATATTGTAAACGTGGACTTTTTGGACAATATAATGATAATATATTTCATAGCAGTAGAATATAATCCAGTCTTAAAGTGGCAGTAATTTTAATAATTGCCAATATATTGTGAAGCGCTGCAATACAGTATAATTATTTCCATATAATTTCAAATATACTCCAAATCCATATGGGATGTGCAGGAATTTAAACAGGCTGGTTTTATGAATCGGAGTTTTAAAACCAAGTGGGACAACAGAAACAAAACAAAAAGTACATCTGCTTTAGACTTAGTCACAGAGGGAAGTACTTTGGCAATTCCAGTAAGAGTGAATCACAGCAAAAGGAAACTGTTCCCCAAATCAAAATAAAACTTTTTACCATTACTGCTCTAGAACCCAGAAGCATCACTGTCAATGCTACGCATGAACATTAAACTTATTTTTATAGTTACGCGAATAAAGGAGCTTCACGTTCAGAAGAAACTTTCAATTAATTTATGGCGTGGCGTGCAGGAACTCACAATTGTACTGCTGGACTGGTTCAGGCCTTCCAGTCTAGTCAGGGAAATGGGCCTGATGGAATAGCATCGGAAGGAATTGGAATGTCTTGCGTGCATGTTTTGCTTAAATTTATAAATATAATTAGGCGTGGTTGTGAAACCAAACCTATTGTTATTCACCATACTTATTATTTTTCCGCCGATTTTTGGGAACCTATTTCCTACACCATTCACACCATCAACACCATTCATACCTCATATTATACCATACACCCTCCAGGTTGCTATTACTTTTTACCTTTATACCATATACACTTTTTCAGAGAATTGACCTTTTATCGCCAAAAACATTTATGGGAGTCAATGGGCACGTTTTGAAAACCGATGCAATAGAATGTGGATCCTGTAACATATTACACTGCTTATGACATCACAATGCCTTCTTCTACAACACTTATGACCCAACAATACTATCACAGATGATTTGACATTGGTCGCCGTTAAGTAACTGAAGCTAACTGAGCAGCGACATCACAATATTTTAACACTTTCAACTTCACTAGATCCCTTTATACCGCATTACCAGTTCATACCATTTCCACCTTTTATTTTCCACCTCACACTGTAGCCTACCATATTACCATCTTTCTATGCCATTTCCAGCAATTGATATCAATGTGAAGCAACCACACCTAGCCTACCATTTCTTTAGGAAATTTTAATCTAGTTTAAATCTGAAATCTTGCTCGAAACCCATGAAAAACCATTGCATAAAGAAAATGCGCGTATTTTTAAACGTTTATCTCAGTGGTTCTGTGGAATTAAGGGTTTGCGCATTTTCCCCTCCTGTGCCTATGATCACAGCTCTGCGGCTTCACGTGTGTAATTATCTCTGCCACCTGCCCTGAAGCTAAAACACCACTCAGCTGTGCTCAGAGACTAAACTTCTTAAGAGTCATTTTGGGCTCAGGGTTTTGCTTTAAAACTCTTCCAAACGCCCACAGTAAATTGTTCAGTGTTAAATAAACTCTTATAGAGTACATTTTACTCTGACAGAGCACTTATGATGCCTACTGGCTTGTAAACTCTGTTACAGTTTAATATAGAACATTTTACTGTTTACCACAGCAAAGAGGGCCAGTGCACCATCAAGCTGGCCTCTAAAACGAAGGGAGCGTCAGCAGCTGCTGAACTAGCCTACAGTTGACGTGCTTGGCGGTAAGTCTGCAAAGTCACTGCCACCTATAACCAGCTCTTAACTCGGCAAGTTGCAAGATTTTTAAACGCAAAGAAAACAAAAACTAATCCGGTTTAATGAAAGTCGAAAGATACGAGGCACTTTAAAAAGCAGTAAGAGAGGGGAACGTTTCCATTCGGGAAGGCCTGAGAAAACTCCTGCTCTGAGCCACCGTGGAGTCCGACGAGCGCGTCTGCTTTCTAAGCGCACACACATTGAGGTTAGTACTATTCAGCGCTGCTTCAGAAATTCAGAGCACCCCCACGAATTGTCGCACTGTGCCGAGAAGCCGCGAGACACGGAGCCCGGCATTCCCGCGGTCCTCGCTTAGCAGCCGTGCGCGCAGACCCGTACGCAGCGGCCGGCTGAACGAGCTAGGCCTGCCACACGGCCGGTGACCACAACTAACATTCCTCCAATTGTGCTGTAATAAAACCCTGGCATCAAGCTGCATAAAACCGCATACGCCGAAAGCTCTTTTTAAACAATCACACACAAGCAATTTAAGGCTCCAGAAACCAATGAAACTCGACGGGGCTATATCTTTGAAGAGGCCACAGGGGTGGGGTCCGGGGGCTGTGTAGTGGCTGCAGTGTTTATTAAAAAAAAAGTAAAAAGTGCACTGCAGATGCAATTTAGCACGTCACCATTGACAACCAGACACCAATAAAACACCTCTTCTGACGTGATGTCAGGGGGGTCTTTTTTAATACTGCCTATTAAAGAGACCCCAAACGTGAAATCATTTTTGAACTATAATTACAGCATGCCTCTTTAGCATACATCCACACCCATACACAGCATTTTTAGCGGTTCCTATCATTTCCCCCACGATAAGGAACTACCAGCACGGGAAATCCACAAACCTCATGCCACTGTAACCACTTTTTATATTAATCAGGTGACTTATAACACTACATTGTAAGTCTGATAATGGCATGCAGTGCAAACCACCACAGCCACAATGGCAGTGCAGAGCTCAAACACACGTGTTGTGGGAGGAGACCCACAGAAAGAGCCGGCCTTCCACATGCTTACAACGTCAATATAGCGCCTCGCCACATCAGAGCACAACCTTATCGTGACCCCGTCAAAGATAAACACTCACTTAAGACAGAAACTGCCTTTTCATTTCAGTTTGAGTCCTTTTCAAACATTAAACGGGGTGCAAAGCACACACTAGCAGAACGGTGTCAAATAGACATGGTTAACTAGTAGCCTACACTCAAAAGTTACATGGAAGGAAAAAGTGAAAAACCAGGACATTATGTACGTAATATTAGACTGATGCAAATAAAACATACTGGAAAGGGTTCTCTACAATGCCGCTTTTCTATATCTGCCTGTCCTCTTTGCTAGCAGGTTAAAGAACAGTGTTCCCCAATCAATGGACTGATTATAATCAAATCTATACCAAATGGGGCTAGTGAGTGGTGCGCACACATATACATACATATACTACAGATGTCATATGCATGACCACTGACACACTGAGATCATGATTTAGATACCTTTCCATGTTTCAGTGCGTTAAATAGCCACTGCACCGCAGCCTGCATTAGGCATTAATAAAGGATAAAGAGGGTCAGCCAGATGGTGATGACTTTATGGGGTTTTGATGAGATGAAAACATCTGGGAGCCTGAGGCCTTAACGTAAACTCTATAGCCGCCCGTGCGATTAACATCACTCCTGACGCGTTGCTCCGCACCGGAGGCGGCGAGCGAGCCGGAAGAGAACGAGGTTAACTTTCGAAATAAAGGTAAACAACGGCTTTCAGGAAACACTCGGCAAGCATAAAGAATGACGTCAATTAAATTCCTACGGTGCATTTAGTCTATTGAAAAAATACAGAGAGGAGAAAGGGGGGGGGGGGGGGGGGGAACTATGCAGTCCATTGTTGTCACGGGTGTATGAAACGTGAGCGATGATGGCACGTAATTGAACAGAAGTAATTGGGAATTAGCGCGCCGTTCTCTGAGAATTCAGCCGAGCTAGTTTTGGACAAAATACAGCAGTTGCGAGGGCACGGCAGGGACTTCACATTAAACCCCTGAGGCCTTTTTTTTTGGGCCGCTGCGAATTCAGAGTTTTAGAGAGAGAACGACATCTTCAAATAATAGCTATTGTCAAACTATAACTAACACTGCATGTTTGAGGGGGAGAACGAGATTATCAAATAACAACTCTTGTCAAACTATAACTAAGAGAGCACATTTGAGAGAGGGAACAAGATTATCAAACAACAACTATTGTTGAACTATAACTAACAAAGCACGTTTGAGAACAAGATTATCATTTATAACCTTTTCTTATCGCTCGGATGATTAGTACTGTTAACAATCACGCCATTGTGCAGAGAGAGAGAGTGTGTGTGTGTGTGTGATGGAGACAAGGAGAGAGAGAGAGGGAGGGAGCTGGGGAGGGGAGAAGAGACAGAGCAGGGGGGGAGGGGGAGAGAGAGAGAGAGATGAGGGGACTCTAATGTGATGATCTCTGATGTGGACAGCTTTAGGCCCTGCCGGACCTCCCTTTGCTTCTGTGTTCCACTGGCTCCCTCCAAAGCAACAAGCCTGTTACCTCCCACACATTTATACACGCACACACACAAACACGCTCGCACACACACACACGCACACACACACACACTCACGCACACACACTCACGCGCGCACACACACACACACAAACACGCTCACACACACACACACACACAAACACGCTTGCACACACACACACACGGGAGTTCGCTACTCTTGTGTTTCCAAACCTGAGCCTCAGCAGCAGTGTTTAAGCTGGTTTTCTATTCCAGCTGAGCTCTTAATTACTTCGCTTCGATTGGGCCGCTCATTGGCTACTGATCTTTAATTGACATCTCTACATTTAAATCAGCATGACACACTGTGCCCTACGAACCAGGGCCAGGAAGCAAAAGCACTGATGCTTAGCACAGGCCTAAGAAACCCAGATGAGATGTGTTATCTGAGTAAACAACTGCTTTAATTGATCAGTAACAACTGAGTGCTGAGTTAAAAAAAAAAACAAGCAGACCCAGGACCAGAGTTCAAAAGGGTCTAAAGGTTCCAGATATGTCAGAAAATAATGTCACTACAAACTGTGCAATGAAATACGAGCAACATCCAGGACTACTCCGCTGTGAAAATGCAAGGGAGATAGAGAGAAAGAGAGAGGGGAGAAGGAGACAGAGGGAGGGAGAGAGAAAGAGAGAGGGAAGAAGGAGACAAAGAGAGGGGAGAAGGAGACAGAGAGAGGGAGAGAGAAAGAGAGAGGGAAGAAGGAGACAGAGAGAAAGAGAGAGGGGAGAAGGAGACAAAGAGAGGGGAGAAGGAGACAGAGGGAGAGATGTAAACGCATGAAGTGATGGACACATGCTTCCTTGCTTGAAGACATTCAGTTCCCATAAAAGCCCAGTTCTCCAAACAGTTGATACAAGTGAATTGAGGCTGACAGACATTCTGTGAAAGAGAGACACAGGATGCTGCGTGTGAGTGACTGAGCTGAGGGTGAGACAGACAATGACGTTGTAAAGCCTGTTTGCACTGTGCTGGTCGAGAACAGGGAGGCAAAGTACAGACAGATGCAACCCCGCAACCCCCAGCCTCCCCTCCCCTCCCCCCTCGGCTCTATTTAGACCACAAGGTCTGCACAAGCTTAGAATGACACAACCTCTAAGGCCAGCGTGTCAATAGGTTAGGGCAGCCAATGTTATTACATCAGTAATTACAAAAATTGGAAACAAAAATCATTATTTCTTTGCACTTAGTACGTTGTGTTTAAATACAGAAAACAGAACAGAATACACACACACACACAGACACAAAACAGGCTAATATATTACCAGTAAACCTAGTCACAATGTTGAGGGCTACATTAGTTATTACGCTAGAGTTTGGTGCGATTATCGAGATTGCTGTACAATTACAGTGTTAAAACAAACACTATCCACGGACTTGCTTCTCAGGCTCTTGAGAAAGGGCTAATATACTTATACTGGGCGTACGTTTCACGTTTAAAAAGCTGGGCAGTTCCGTAAGCCGCGAGCAAACTGCGCCCAGCGAAAAGTGCTGCTTACTCAGTGATGTGCGGTTTACCGCCACCTCGACCAGCTTAAGTGCTCACCAAACAGCTATCCCTCACAGATTAGCGAAGATTTGAGAGCTCGGTGTAATGGGTTCAGTCCGGGGTGTGAGTCAGGCAGTGAGTTCCCGCGCCAGCGGCCCGCGGGGGCCCACGGCGACGGCAGTCCCGGGACCCACCTTCGGCGGCGCTGACGCACGGCGGGGGTCAGAGAGCAATGCCCCACCCCCCACCTTCTCCAAAATGGAGGACGAAAATTCTATTTTCTCAAGCCAAGCCCAGCACTTACATCGCCCTCTTTCAAGAAATTCATGGGGATGCGTTGTAATGCTTATCCGCCTGGAGCTAGTTGGGGGAGGGGGAAATGGGCGCGTTGGGAGCGAAGGACGGACAGATGGAGGCGGGCTTAATTAAAGCGACGTGGGGTCGTGGGTCTGTCCAGCCCCCTGCCGTCCGCCCGTCCGTCGTGCTGACGAAACGGGCGAGCCCATCCCGTTCCAGTCAGAAGCGCGCCCATTGCTTAACGCTCCTCTGACCTCACCGGCCTCATATTTATTCTACTTCCTCTTTCCTGCAAATACAGCATGGCACAGCAGAGAGAGCTGCCGTCAGAGCACGGACCTCCGGGACTGCCGTTCGGTAGGCGCTGTTGGTGTAACCAAAGGAATTCTGGGAAACAACTGAACACTCACAAAAGGGGTTCAGCCTGTACCCACGTGATCTTCTAGAAGGAAAGCGATCCATGTACGGACACCTAGCCAGGTAGCGCTAACCGTCGCGCACCGGACCTTACTCAGAACGCAGTCATCAATCAACGAGGAGCCTGTGGCACAAAGACTGGGGGGTGGAGCAGGAAGGCCCGTCAGAGATGATCCATTTCCCAAAATGACATACCCTGGGGGGGTGAGGGGGAAGAGGGAATGGGGGATGGGTCTCGTAGCTGTCCAACAATCACATCAACTCCAGTTCCTGAAAGAGCCAGAGACCTCAAGGAAGGAGGGAGGGAGGCAGGGTATGGGGGGAAGGGCAAACGAAACGTGACATTCTGTAAACAGCCTCGGATCTCTGCAGAAGGTGTCAATGACTGCCTGCTTCACTCACACACTTTAAAGGGACAGTTCACTTTCTGGAGTTTATTACTAGTACGGGACTATTTCAGCTTCAGCGTGTGTTTTTGATTAACCCTGACACAGTTTGTGTGTGTGTGTGATTAAGGATATATTTGTGATTTTGCAAGTTTGCATTTGAGAGTACACATAAAGCACCTACCCACAGCCGTATAGTGTCAGAGGGGGAAAGAACATGGTCTTACAACTTTGCAGTGGCTTAGGAACTTATGACAACCCAAGTGACATGCAATAAGAAAGCTTTTACAAGTAAGGTTCATGTCAATGTCTTTGTTTCATCAAACATGTCACAGACATGTCACAGGGTTGTATATTTACCACCCAGAACACTGTGAGTACCATAAAAACTCCTGCCTGGATAATCTTGATTTTTGCTAGTCTTTGTTTTACCCCTTTCTGTCAACCACATCCAGGAAATGACAGCACTGTCAAGCAGACTAACCCCCATCAGTGTACACAACTGCAACACAAAATAAAACTTAGCTTCTTACATTAATACCCAACAGCCCGTCCCTCCCTTGTCCGTTTCATAGAGTGCACGGTATGATCTTGTAACACGTGACTGTTCCTGCTCTTCAAGTAACCCCTGTTACTAATAGAACATGTGGTAAGAGTCTAAATGTCGTTATGGCTTTATTTTGTAGCAGTTTAAGGCCCCACCACTCTCTCTCTCTCTCTGCCTCTCACACATCATGAATCACAGTTTGGAAACCGAGTAACGGACAACCAGAGAGGCTTATCTGAAGGTCACGGTGACAGCTGTGAGTTTGTCTTCAAGGCCCCGAACAACACTACACTGTCTGGGCATGCTGAGAGTGCACTCCATAAAACAGTAAATCAAATTCCTCTTCCCTGAAAAACACCTGAGCCACTTCCCGATGGATCATCATCTTTGCAACCAGGAGAGGTATATCATCCGATAAGAATTTCGTCACGCGTTTGTTTTGGAGTAACCTTCTCTCTGCAGGCCTAATGTTTTCACGCGCCCTCTCAAAGAGGCTGTGTGTACATTCTTGGTGTGCGCAAATACTGGCTGGCAAGGGCACTGAAACGATACAGAAACCGTCTACGAACAGTGTCTCCTGTCCTGGGCGGCCCAAACAGGGGGGTGAGCTGCCCCTGGGCAACCTTCGGGATAGTATCGGAGGGACCTTCAGTAAACACGCCTATATTTCACTGTCAAATTACGCACGCGGCAACGACCGAAGGTCACTTTCGGCCCCATCTCATGATGTACGCCGAAGCGGAGTGTCTTAAAAGCACATAATTACAGCAAGCTTTAATTGCTTTCAAGTTGATATTACATAGGGCATAGCAGTTGATCTTAAATTCCACAATTTGTGAAAAGCAATGCTACGTATCTGGAACATTCACCATATCCATTTTATGTGTTGGGAAACCACGCATTTCGGTACACAGCTGAATGCTTCGGCATCATTAAGGCCGTTTATATTTTATTAAATGGGAAATAATTGGCACGTTTAAAGTATTTGCAAGAGTAGGCTATATAATGCTATCTTTGAGTCTAAAATAAACATTTTATTACACTCAAACCCAACAGTTTACGCGAATTTGCCACACAAAACAGCCATACACACTGATTAATTTGGACTTAAAGCGCGTCAGTGCTGAACTTTTAATGGGGACTCTGAGCTCGTGCTTTCTGAGCACCGAGCTGCACTGTAGTTTAGGGCACGAGCCAGTGACCCGGTTACTAAACTCCGCTGCACTTCAAAGGCCGAAGACCGCGTCACTTCTATTTATTTTTTTAAAGCACACAACAGTGATAATTATTTCTAACATAACAGTTTCACATCAGTTATCTACAGGAATACTTCACTCTACGAGCCAACTAGCGGGATGGCTGTCTAAGTATTCAATACAAAAAAAATAGTTACACTGTGTTGATAACAGCCTGATTAAAGAAAATACCTGCAAATGAAAAGTCGGTGGAGGGAACTATGTGTGAATTTATTTAACTTTACCTGTGACAGCTTTCTGGGGTCGGGTCCCCCGAAGAGAGACGAGCTGGAGCTGAAACTGATGGCCCCCCTTCGGCTAAGCACATGCTTAGGAACCTGTCTGTCCAGCGGTAAAACCGGCAGCTGATAGTATACTTCCATTTAACAGCCAACGTTGGGTCCAGGACAAAAGTGAATGAAAAATGTAAAAATATATCTAAATATATTTTTGTTAAAAGTTAATTCAATACGATTTCAGTGTTTTTCTTTTGTGTATTTTCACCCAAAGCAAAACAACATGTATTTTTGTGTTAAAGAGAGAAAGGGTTTCTTGTTCGGAGACACTTCGAGCTTGCACGCGCCACCGTCATTAATAAAATGGGTATTCTCTTCTCACGTGCTGTATTGTATCCCATTTTATTCCGTTTTGTATCTCGCTGCCTCCGTTACTCTTTTGCCTTTTTTTTATCCTAGATCCAGGCCTGAAAATGACGAGGCCTGTGTCTTTCTGTGGATCTCTTTGACAATGTGCTTCCTCATTTTAACAAAACAAAACAAAAAAGCCTCAAATATGCCTCATTGTGACAAAACCCAGGGCAGCAGCAGAAAAAAACGCAATGCTTCTTCGTTTGAAAATGATACTTAAAATATTAAAGAAAAAACCTTCCTTGTCGGATTCCACCCTGTGTTCACGCTCTAGAAGAGGGGAAAAAAACATTTATTTAGTCCATTGGAAGCTTGGATTGCAGCCGTAATTCACGATCTGTCAGTTCAGCGCTCTAAATCAAAGAGAGAGCAGCCTGGGGATAAATAGACAACGTCCAACGAATCGTCGCGCCAATGAAACGTGTATTTATAGCCAAATGAAAATAAAACAAAATAAAAGGGGGAAGCGAAGGCAGAGAGTAAACCACCAAGATACGTGTATTTTCTGTCACTACCCCCAAGTGTCTCTTCCGAAACGCCAGCTCCTGCCACCGACGCATACTATTCCATGTGGCGCCGTGTTTGATTGGATAATGTGCTACCATACGTCTGTTACAAAGTTTCCTATTGGCTAGTCAAGAAAAATGGTGATTCCGAGACAATGTAAATTTGGTTATGGATTTCTAGGACTTCCACAACATCTGGGTTAGTCCGTTGTTGGTGTGCACTATATATTGGTATTTATTTTTTCACATTTCTGTCATCTGTTCTCAAAGCCGAGGCACTGGTAACTATTTAATATTTTCATACATTAAAAAAACGAATATAAGAGCCTGCAGTTCATGCCTCAAAACCTAAAGAATACTTATTAAGGAAAAAATATGTACATAACTTGTGTACTATATAAACTGCAGTTTCTTAAATGTGCTTTAGAGGAAAACAAATCTATCATTTAAGAGGCTTAACCTGCCAAATACTTTTACAGAAATACATAATTTCAGCTCCACTTGTAGCACATTGCCAATATTATAATATTGAGCTGGGAGCCAGAATTCTTCTCCCACTCTTATGTCTTTTGTTTATTCTCTGGTCATAACAGTAGATGGAAACAGAACTTTCCTGTTTGGCTCCTATACTCGTCATCTACTTGCTTTACTGCACTAATTATATCTTAAGGTTTTACAGTCTTGTTTTTTTTCCAGCAGGACACTGAGTTACTGCTGGATCAGAATGAAAGAGAGAGAGAGAGATAGAGAGAGACAGAAACTGACCCCATTTGGTGTTTTATATTTTTAATTTTCTGTTGCTTACAACAAATCCAATGTGGCCATGTTCCTTGGGGTTTAATAACAAATTTAGTTTTTTTTCCCCCCTTCCCCAAATGATTACTGTGCACAATACCTTTGATTCAGAACATACACATAGCTTGGAGATCCAGGCTCGACCAGGGCACACTGGGTTCTTTTTCAGCAACATCCTGGTGTGTTGGGAAGGGCACACAGATGTACGCTGTGAAACAGAGGGCTTTTCACCGAACGCCGAGCTCACGTGTCCGTTGTTTTGACCGCAGGTGTGACAGAGTGTGACAGGGAGATTAGAGGAAACACACCCACGTTCGTTCTTGCTTCCAGGAGGGTGTGACCACAGCGGCCCCACCATTACACAAATATGACCGCATGCAAAGGTCTGCGTCAAGAGATGAAGCATCCAGTGTTTGGGAACGCTCAGCCTGAACTCGGTGGCCTAGTCCTGAAGCCCAAAGTCACTTTGTTTGAAAAATATTTTAAAAAACAATCACCATGCACTGACGTATGTGCAACAACAAGCTTCACCTTTAATGTGTTATTACTACAGTAGTTTCACATGTTCACGTCCTGCTCAATATGTAAGTCACAGGGGACACAAACACTTCAGTCTGCACATGGTTGAAAATGCATTAAAATGCTACCATGTTATTTGACTAACAGTATAACTGATATTATAGTATTATTATAGAATATTAATGTACAATATATCATACAGTTTGCAAGGCAAAGTCACAAACTACGCCTTAAATGAACAGGATGAACTCAAGTAATTGTAAGAATGGTCCAGAAATGTCTTCATCTGCTCCACTGTACATTTTTCCTTATACACACACACACACACAGAGCAATGGGTTTCATTGTTTATCCTGATTTTTGTCACATCTTGAAGGGCACTTTATATGGTTTACTCTTGCTAATACATTAAAGTATCCACGTGAGCTACAGAGAAAATATTTACATTACCGGAAATGATGTGACTGATATGTTATGTCAGTAAGCGTACCAACCTGTAGCCTTCATGTGCAGAACAGTTGAGGTTCAGTGGACATGTTCCTGGGTTTTGCTCAGTACTCGTTTCATAGTCTCTTTATTTTCTCGTCCTGACAGACTGCCCGTTTCAAAGTGATCCGAGTTTTTTTAATACCAACGTCCAGAAAACACGGCAAGTGCAGAGAGAATAAAAACTCAGTTTACAATGGCAGATGGTAATTTATGGGGTGAGACATACTAAAACGTATAAATAAACTCGGTTGGGAATTTCAGTTAGACTTCATTGCATATTTTTAGATGGAAGCTAAAGAAAAAAGTACCAAAGCAGCTCAGAAACTCCTTGTTTGCTTGCAAAGATTACATGGTGGTGTGTAGGTATGGTATGCTTTAAAACCTCCGTCCTCTGAGATGATATTTCAGGGGGCCTTATTTTCAATTAAAGATTCTTCAACGTGCTGTTTTCACAACATGTTGATCCCGAGGGAGGGGGGTCTTTATGCTTAGCTGTGTCCCGGGGAGCCTCTTGGGAAACTACAGTAGTTACGGGGGGAGCAGGTGAGAATTAGGCCTACACCTGAATTTCCCTGGAGAGATGCGTTAACATCACAGCGAGTGATTACTTCTACCTGCTATACTGCATAGACCCCAACTCCCCCCATCCACAGCGGTACGAATTGCTATGACAACGGTTATGACGTGAGTAAGAGCGCAGTGAAACAATGGAACTCGCCATTAGCAAAATTACTTTTCGCGTTATTTCAAGTGAAGTGTTTTACAATCAAATCAGTTCATGAGCTGATAAGATTTCCACCGACATAAACTCAGTAGATTAAAATAATCGTCAGATTGGAGAGTCTACGTTGTTTGGACGGTTATGAACCATAAATCAAAGCCCTGGCTCGGTAATATAATAAGGCCTATAATTTTTTATGTCTAGAATTACATGTCGAGCCAAACAGGTTTTATTAACTAGATATAGCCTATCTGAGAATTTAGTATTGTTTCATTGTATTGGGAATTATTTTTTCTGTATAATTAGTTCACTTTTAATTCAATATTCTGCGTTTTCAGGGTTCACAAGGAGCGTGAAGTATGGCATAATGTCTGTAGGAATCCGTTGTCAGAAAAAGGTGCTTAATCTTTCCTGTACCCGAGTCAGCAGTTTACACAGAATTACTGGATGTTCGGCTCCATCTTGTGGTCATGTGGTGTCATTACAGAAATTATTAATTCTGAGCTTGGCAGAGGGTCGGGCCATATAGTTCTGTGGTCGGTCCCCAGCGAAACATACTTACTTACTTACTTAATCACTCACTCGCTTACTCACAGGCTCGCTCGCCTGCCTTGCTTACATGCATTAGGCCTACGTGTAGCCTAGGTGGTGCTATTGTAACATAAATAAAATACAGTATATTGAACGAAGTCTATACGCTCAGTATTAGAATTTTCAAATCAGTGGCAACGTCGTTTATTGTATGTCTATGTGTGGCTATAACATAGCCTACGTATCCTCTCGTGTGTTAGATCCAGATCCAATTAAGATGTATTATACACTACAGTAATTTAATGATTTCTCCACGATGTGACAATACAACCTTTGATCCAGATACATTTTGGATGCGAATGTGGTGTGATATCAAACAGTTGTAAGCTTCTAAATCAATATTTTCATCAAAGTGGTGGGGCGGTATATACAAAATAGGAGCTTTGTCTGCACCAACTGTTTAGAAGCGATCAATTATTCTGGCGTAAAATCGCATTTTTTCATACTTGCCTGTTGGAGACTACAGCAAAACCTATAATTATTGTCAATGAGTCATTTCTCAATGTGTGCTTTCATGGTGGTTATTCTCAGCCCCGAAAATAATGGTTTATTTAAATGTATGTATGTATACAAAATGTTTTCTCCAATGAATAACGTGTCAAAATACGACAACTTAATGATAAAATGCACAGTAGGCCTGCTGCCCGCACAAAAAAAGAAGCACCTCCTTCGAGCCGGATTCGAACCAGCGACCTAAGGATACCAGTGTAACCGCTACAGTCCTCCGCTCTACCAACTGAGCTATCGAAGGGCATACAACATGGTTCCACAGTATTTCATATAGCCTTGGACAACTCCATATTCGAGCTGAGAAAGGAAATAATTTATGATTACTTATTTTACGATGGCATTTTATTATGATGCAACTTGTTTTACGTTTTGGTCTAAATACGAGTGCACCGTAATAGAAGGCATCGCAACGTGAGGAATGTACTCTTTCACGGTCTCTGGGGGGTCTGTCTCACAAAAACCAATCACGCACTTCGTGCTCCATTCTTGTGTCCATTTCTATCCAAACACATGGCTCTGTCCCGTCCATTTCTATCCAATCACATGCTCTGTCCCGTCCATTTCATACCAATCAAATCTCCCCATCTCTGCATCTCCACTTCTTGTCAAGACTCTTCATGACCGTCCATTTCTTGCCAATCAAATGTGGCAAAGCAACTTTTATTACTTTTAGTTTATTTACCTCACCTTGAGGTAAATTTCAGTTTGTTAACGTAGCTAAAATAAAAATAACAACGTAGCTAGACGGCTAGCTAATCCAACGTTAGCTACCGATTCTAGCTAAATTAGGCTACTATCAGATATGACATAAGGGAAGGCCTGCCGTAACGTTAAGTTACTATCAAACGACCGTTAACTAGCTTTTAATGTGAAACATCGGATGATTTAATTCAATTCATTTAAAGCAGTCGTGTTACATTGGAGAAATCCACTACACTCACTTAATGTTACTGACATCGCAAGAATGACAAGAAATGGACGGACTGCGAGTCATACACGGGACGTTAATATCCATACACGGGACGTTAATAATTTTTTGTGTAAATTTAATGAAGGCATCTCGCCAAGGTGTAGGCTAGCCTATTAGAAAATATAACTTAGCCTCCATGTTACAGATAGTGTACTAAATAGTGTACTGTGTCTTAGATTTGGTCACTTTATCTCATTCTCTGTTTCCTATTTGTTTATCTTTTATATTTCATGAGAGAAACAAACATTTTACTTGTCTGTATGAAAAAGATGCAACGTTGCGTTGTTATGATACGTATAGCTCATATGCAAAATAGCTGTAACTCAAAGCAGTGGGGAATTAGCTCAAATGGTAGAGCGCTCGCTTAGCATGCGAGAAGTAGCGGGATCGATGCCCGCATTCTCCAACTGTTTTTCCCTTTTCTCGATACATCACGTGACAAAAATGCAGCGCTACCTCGTTGAATCTTTGGCAGCAGGGAACCATTCTGTGTTTGGCAGCGAGAAATGGCTAGACTACCCGGGTGCGTCACAATATTCCAAAAATATTTTAGTCCAATGCACAGAACTCCGATGTTGCTGATTACATATTCATTACATACTGTGGGGTGCAAAAATGTGGGCACCCTGGTCAAAATGCCTTTTACAATTAATATCTAAGTGAACAGAAGCTAACCTGACCTCTAAATGGTACAAAGTTCAACGTTACAGATTTCTTCAAATTTTAAAGCAAGATTACTTTTTATGTACATTTTTTACAGTTTCAAACTCATTTTAAAAATGGCAGGGCTGTTGTCTTGATCTCATCACAAACTAGGCTACGAGCGAGACATCGCCTCCTGCCGTCATCGCGTTGCCATCTTGGTTGCCATGGAGGCCGGGTCAGAAAAGAAAGTTTCGTTGCCACATTTGATTGGGAAGAAATGGACGGGCATGTGGAGTCCTGATTGTGAAGAAATGGGGTAGCAGAGATGGGGAGATTTGATTGGAAAGAAATGGAAGCAAGAATGGAGCTCCAAATGGGTGATTGGTTTTTGGGAGACAGAGTCAGACTCTGCAGAGCAGATAGCCTACTATGAACGCTACATTCCCCACGTTCATATGAAGGTGTTTTTTTAAGGTGGTCACTTTATCTGATTCTCTGTTCCCTATTGCTTCATTTCATGAAATACCCCTGTATATTTTTACTTCTCTGTATGAAAAGGATGCAAGGTTGTCAGGTTGTTACAATCGTATTTTGTGTGTCCTTGTTATGGCATGTTGTAATAACAAAAACAATCCCCTTGTTGCGGTGCGAATGTTAGCCTAACGCAAATGTTTAGACGGAGAATGATATTCAAGATGTTTGACAGTATTCTGAATTTTAAATATATGCTTCTTAATGTGCCAATTGCCACCGTGCAATGCTTTCCATTGGGTGACAGTGGTTCAAAATGTAAAACAAGAGGTAATGGTAGCAATTGTTGCAAGAGTGAGGATACTGTGTACTGTAAAGCATAAAAATTCGGGGCCTCTATTTACGACTAAAAGTCCTTTAGCAAACGAGCAAAGACGTGAACGGGGAATTAGCTCAAATGGTAGAGCGCTCGCTTAGCATGCGAGAGGTAGCGGGATCGATGCCCGCATTCTCCAAGTTTTTCACTCGAAAATCCTTTTATCGGATCCAGTCTAGGGAAAGTGCGGCATAGCATTTCAAATGTTCAGAATCCACCAAACCCATTGTTTAAACAGGGTATTTGTGATCCCCACCACACAAACACGCCCTCACCTGCAACCATGACTGCGTTCATTTGTAACATTATCAAGGCAAGCTCTCAATTAAGGTCCGTAGCTACCGCTACACATGAGTGAATAGACGTGGGCAGCACAGTAATGTCTATGGTATATATAAAATCTTTAACATTTCAAATTATCAATAATAATTGGACACGCATTGACAGAGAACGTTTGTAGGCAAAATCTTTCTTGACATTTGTCCATGTTTGTAGGCTAAACTTTGTATTTATGTATTTATCTAATTCGTAACAATAACAAAACTTTAAAAACGAACAACAAAAAGTTATTTAAGTGTGGGTGCTAACAAGATATGCTACTTAGACATCTGTTCCAAATTAGGCGAACCTATCCTGGAAACCTATATTCTCGTTGAAAAAAGAACGCAACCGTTATTAAGAGACATGCAGAATTCTTTGAAAGTAGAACATTTCTTCTTCCTGCTCCGGCTGGGACAACAGCTGCCGGGACCTTTCCTCCTGTCATTTTCATATATGGACAAGTTAGCATGGCAACCTTTGACGTGCATGTTTCTAAAAACAGCACTGACACTCAGTGGACTGCAAGCCAGAGAGCAGTCTTTCAGAGGAAACTGAGGACACCGCTGTTTAAGAAGGCCTACAAACCTGAATTGTTCTTTGGAAATAACTAATTAATTGCTAAGTTAGCTACTGCTTTGGGGCTGAGACGTTTCTCCCCCTTAAAAAAAAAAAACATATAGTGGTTATTATAGTGTGCGATGAGTATCTCTTTGGAGTACTCGTATTCCAAAAGTCAAGACACCATGGACAGCTTGGAGAAGCAACTAATTTGTCCCATCTGTTTGGAGATGTTTACCAAACCTGTGGTCATCCTCCCGTGTCAACACAACCTTTGTCGAAAATGTGCCAATGATATTTTCCAGGTAGGCCTATACGTTTCTTTTATAAGTGTGTTGATTTTCACGGTTTACCTTTGTTGTCCTTTCTTCAACTGAAACCGAAATGTAAATTACTTCGAATTCACAAAAAAAATGTAATGTACTTACAAACTTGCTCTGAATACATTTTTTTTTTTTTAATTCGTGCGAAACACACGCATCAACACCAAGTTACTTAGTAGGCTATTTTTTTGTTACAACATCGCTTTGTTTAGTAGCCTAATGTGTGAAGTGTGGCCATCACGCAGCATACGATATTGTTTACAGTTCTACTCTTTTTTTGTATTTGTGGACATAGAGGTTTGGACGTAGTTATTATGCATTTACCTTTGCTGGCGTTGCCGTGACGGAATTTTAATATGTTTTAATGTTGGCGCTCCGTTCCTGTTTTGTGTAGGCCTCAAATCCATATCTGCCGACCAGAGGGGGGTCGGTAACCTCGGGTGGTCGTTTCCGGTGTCCCTCCTGTCGGCACGAAGTCGTTCTGGATAGACATGGGGTCTACGGACTTCAGAGAAACTTGCTGGTGGAGAATATCATTGACATGTACAAGCAGGAGTCCACAAGGTGAGAAACTAAAGTCTTCAAATGCAAAAAGGAGTTGACCAGGTGCGCAAGTTAAATCTTTTCATCAATTTAATATAAGCATTATGTTCACCCCACAAATGAGTGTTCAGTTCAGGTATTAATTAAAATAAATTGATTGAAATTGGAAAACATTGAACGCAACTACTTACTTAATGATGCAAAGCAGTGCTGTAAGTAACAGCTTTTTTACATGCTCCCAAGTCTTCCATGATTTCTCAGTTTTTAAAATGGAGTGTATGTGTGTCACATAAGTTAATTTGCTTTGCTGCCAAAAGCCTCCTATCCACATTGTGCCATCAACCTCATACCGACCAATGATGTAGTCTACCCATACCGTGATAGAGAAAAATTCTGGTGTGTTGGACTTGGGCTTTTCATTGTAGTTCTTTTATTTTTAAAAACAAAACAGTTTTGACTAGTTTGCATGGTACAGGAGTGTAAATGTCGTTTTAAATTCATACAGGTTTAGTGGTACAAATCAACGGGGCATACATTCTGAGAATTTGTTTTTTGCCTTTGGTCAGCTGACATTCAGGTTGTATTACATTCAACCCTCCATGTGGTCTATGAAGAAGGCCTGTGTTGGTGTGGTGTAACAGGGGACTGAGATTTAAAGCTATTGAGGAGTGGTTGCTACTCGTAGATGGCATTTATCATTAGAAACCGTGGATACCCCCTGATGGGGTTCTCCATTCTGTTGAGATAGTTTTCGGGGAACACAGGCAGCGCAGGATCAAAGAGTTTGGAGTTTCCTCTGGAAATGGTCCACACAATTTGTAACTCTTTAAAAATATCACAGAGGCACTGTTTTTGCATCAAAAGGGTGTAAATGAGTTATTATTGTGGCATTTCCTGAGGAGAACTTTAAAAACATGTTGCAGCAACTATTACTATCTGTCAGGGTATGATAAAATGCATAAAAACCTGTGTGTATTCAGATTAGCCTATTAATACGAATTATTACGAATTTACATAATAATAATAATGTTTGTGCTTGTTTAGTGCAGTAATTTGATAGTTAAGACAAGGTTGTTCATTTCACTGGGGCTTGAAGTGACATGTTAGTTCAAACTATTTTTATATGTAGGCCAGTGAAGCAACCGTGAAGTGAAGACTATTTATATTTGACCAAAGTATGAGTGAGTGATATTCTGCCAACATCAATGCAGTATACCAATGCAGTATATGCTAATGCAGTATACCAATGCAGTATATGCTAATGTCTGGGGGCATGCATATATGCCCTGTTTTGTTTCTCTCAAAAGCACAGATGTTCTTTATTTTTCAACACCATCTGGACAATGCATACTACTTTCCTCTGGAATTGTATGTGAGAACATTGGATTTTAGGTGCTTCATTGTCAGCCATTAGCAAGGCGATCAAATGTTATGTAGGTCATAGTTCCAAAATTTACTGAAGTCACTGATACATGTTCAGTGCCTGACACTTTTTGTCCCTGCAGAAAATAAGAAATTAAAAAATGTATAACTAACCTAATATACACTGGCAGTGTGCATTCGTTGAACATGAACAGTAGCTGAATGTGTAGGTTCAAGGTTTTCCTTTATCAGTGCCTGGCAGTTATTTACAGAACTGCAGAACCGTTGACCACAAAATACAAAAATATATTGTAAATGCTTTCAATTTTTGAACTAACTATCAATTGTCTTGGTTTTATGGTTATAAAGCTTCCTCTAACTTTCAAGTTCTGTAGAGCAAGTACCCTGTAGTCCCTTTTATGTCCTCCTTATACAGTTGCACTGCAAAAACCAAAACCTAACAAGAATTTAAATCTTATATTTAGACTTTGGAATTTATTTCTGTTACTTTTTAGCTAAGTAATATAAAAATATTGCCAGTGGGATGAGTTTTACTCATTTCAAGATTTGCCAGTGGGGTAAGATAATTTCACTTTTCAAGCAAAAAGTAACCTAAAAAACAAGAGAAAAATAAATACATTTTAAGTCTCATTACAAGACTAAGACACATGTTCATTCATTTTTAGAAAGCACTTTACACACATTCCTATGGAATGTTGCAGAGCTCCAGTTTAGTTTTTAATTCGATCCTCTTCACCCTGTCTGTGACGTGGAGCTCACCACCCTGACACAAAGCCTGGGAGCTCGCAACAGAAGTATATCCCAGCAGTATATTGACTGCTGGGCCTTGTAGTCGATGTATCAATGAGTAAGTGTAGAAAATAACTATGTGTGGGAGTGTTTTGTGTTTTCTATTGTGTATAATCACAAACAGAAAAGGAATGGAAGTGCAAGAGGGCCACATTCTCACAGTCTTATAAAAAAAAATTAAAAAAATGGCTGACATCGTTATCTACAGAATAATTTTTACTCAACAGGAAGAGAAGCATACTGATTACCTGTTTGAGCACAAAACTGACATGTGTAGCTATGACTGGCTGTGATCACGCCAGTCAATTTTAATCACCTGGGGGGAGGGGGCTTGCTGAATACAGACTTTGTTGCATTTTGCCCCTGTTCTTGCATGTGTGAGCCACGCACTCGCTTTTAGTATTGTAATCCAAGCAGCAGTTTTGATGAGCTCACTTCCTGTTGTCATGCTGCATAGGTCAAGAGATCGAGAGAGAGAAAGAGAGAGATCTAGAGAGATTTATAGAGAGAGAGAGAGATCAAGAGAGAGAGAGAGAATATCCCTTGCTTTTCCCGGGCCATTTCATTGTCTTCATGCGACAGTTAGGAGGAGCAACTGGAGAGATACGATTAGAGATACTTTGTTTACAGAAATACAACACTATACTGTAACATCTGAAGTTCTGTCTGTCCTGTTCTTGACCAGTCATCCATAGCTGTCACCACAGAAGGTCAATGACAAGTAAAATATAATTTTCCAAATATAACCCATTACTCAGATCTGCTATATCTTATCGGTCTGTGCTCTACCTCGTGTGGTCTCTCTTTATTTAGAATTTTAAACGTATCTGCACTTATTGGACACTGACAAAAACATATTGAGCACATGACATGGCTGTGTGCTTTGGGGTGTCTCGGACTGTCTCCCACTGTAATGAATGTTGACACCTGTGTGTGTACCACAACTTAATTAGCCAGAGAAAAGGTGGCCAAGGTGTGAGCTGAAATGTTGGGATTTTTTTTCGGGGTTAATGCCCGTTAATGACTGTCACTGCATAATAATAATAATGGTAATGGTGTCCACGATCGTTTTCGTGACCCTGGCCGTAACTGGACGGTGACCAGACCTGGGTTCAAATAGTATTTGTTTTGGATTCAAATACTTTTCTGTGCTCTGTTGATCTTGCCTGGAGAATTTGAGCCTGCTAGGAGGAGAATATTGGCGGGGTTTTACACTTTTGGGATTACTTCATTTGTTCCAATACACCAGGCAAGCTTAGTCAAATGCAGAAAAAAGTATTTAAATCCAGAAGGAATACTATTTGAACCCAGGTCTGACGGTGACCGTGACCGCGCGACACTGAATGTAACCCCGCCTACCTGTCTGCGAGCAGCGGTAAGCTGAATGTAACCCCGCCTACCTGTCTGCGAGCAGCGGTAAGCTGAGTGTAACCCCGCCTACCTGTCTGCGAGCAGCGGTAAGCCGGCTCCCGAGCAGAAGGTGGACCAGCCCATGTGTGAGGAGCACGATGAGGAGAAGATCAACATCTACTGCGTGACCTGCAGCGTGCCGACCTGCTCCCTCTGCAAGGTGTTCGGCGCCCACAAGGACTGCGAGGTCGCTCCGCTCAACAGCGTGTACCAGAGACAGAAGGTAGGCTCCTCCCTCCAACCTCTCCACTCTCCCTCTGTTACTCTATCTCCCTCTCAACAGCGTGTACCAGAGACAGAAGGTAGGCTCCTCCCCCCAACCTCCCCCACCACTCTCCCTGTTACTCTATCTCCCGCTCAACAGCGTGTACCAGAGACAGAAGGTAGGCTCCTCCCCCCAACCTCCCCCCACCACTCTCCCTCTGTTACTCTATCTCCCTCTCTTCCTGTCCTTCAGAAACATTCTCTCCTTCTGTTTTCCTCTCGCTTCATCTCAGAATTATCACTTCGCCGTCTCTCACGTGTTGATTTTAGTTTGAAAAGTGGAACGGCGTCACTTTGGGTTCGGAGTGTTAGCGGCCGGCCGTCGAGCGAGCCACTTTCATGTCACTGGAGTGGATGTGTGCGGCGGCAGGCGAAGACGTGAGCGTTGCTGCGGCCGCGCGCCGACACGCTGTTTTAATACTGCACGCCGTCATAACCGCTGCCAGTAATGCTGCAAAAGTTTAAGGATGTTTTGGACTCTTGCCCGCATTACACGGTTACGAAAATACCCTTTGTTATTTAACTGTGTTGTCTTTGTCTTTACATTACATTACATTTACTGGCATTTGGCAGTTGCTCCAGAGAGTCTTACAGTGAGAAGACCAGTGCATACACGGGGTTAGGAGCAACAGTAACCCTAGAGGTGTATTGTATAATTAACACTCACGTGTCTGTATGCATCTGTGTGTGTGTAGACGGAGCTCAGCGATGGGATAGCTATGCTGGTGGGAAATAACGACCGGATCCAGGGCATCATCAGTCAGCTGGAGGAGACGTGCAGGACAATCGAGGTGAGGTCAGAGGTCACCGCACTCATGACCCTCAGCCGGGGCCTGGGCCAATCAGACGCTTCCAAATTTGGGGGAAAAGGGGCAATAACTTTGCTTTAAAAAAAGGGTAGTGCGTTTAACGAGTAGAGATTGAATTGCAATTAGAAGATTAATGGAGATTGGTTGCTTTATGTCTGAAGGCAGGATATCAACAGTGGGCTTTGTGATATTTTTCATCACCACAGTCATAAATCTGCAGTTACTTCAGTACTGCTCTATTTAATTTTCCCAGGTCTTCACCCCACCTCCCCCACAAACTTCCCAGCCCAACAGAGCCATCTTTTCCCAACAAGGGCCTCCCTAAAAGTTTATTTTCACCCCCCGCAGGAGAACGGGCGGAGGCAGAAGTCGCAGGTGTGCGAGAAGTTCGACCACCTGTACGCCATCCTGGAGGACCGTAAAGGGGAGATGAACTCTATGGTCGCGTCGGAGCAGGACGAGAAGCTCAACTACATCCGCGGGCTGCAGAGGAAGTACGGCGATCACCTGGAGACCATGTCCAAGGTGGTGGAGACAGGGATACAGAACATGGAGGAGCCTGAAATGGCCGTCTTCCTGCAGGTGATTCAACACCCCACACACACACGCATGCACGCATGCACGCACACGCACCACACATGCACACCCATACGCACACACTATGCATACACGCATACACACACACACACGCACATACTCACACACACACACCACACATGCATACACATGCACACAGGTACTCGCACACGCACCACACACCCAACCACACAGACACACACACACATACACACACACACATACGCACCACACATGCACACCCATACGCACACACTATGCACACACGCATACACACACCACAAACACACACGTAATATAATGCTTCAGTGTGAAGATCATTGTACATGGCTTATTTGGACCAGTGATAAAGTGCCAGCACGATGAATGTAAATCTGGTCTAATTCATACTTAATTATGCAGCCACGATGACCACAGTTAATCTCGCTCTCTTTTCCCCTGTCTCGCAGAACTCAAAACCACTTCTACAAACGTAAGTAGATGCTTTGTTTGTGAAAACGTCCTTCCCCATGACGGCGGTTATCCAGAATGGCCCTGCACGTGACCTCTGACCTCTGTGACCCCCTTCCGGCAGGATTGGCGAGGCTACGAACACGTCTCACCTGGACAAGGTGGAACGCGGGTACGAGAACATGGATCACTTCTCCGCCAACTTCCACAGAGAGGCGAAGGCCCTGCGCAACATCGACTTTGTCGGAGGTATAGCGGAGCCCGTAAAGCCGTCGTCCACATGGAAAATACCACATGGAATTGAATGGTGCAGTACTATAGTTATCAAAGAATGTCAGTGTGTTTTGAACTTGTAGCTGTGCTTCACTTAGGGCTGTATTGTATGAAATCTATTACCGTTCACACAGGACTCAGTTTTTGTTCGGCCATTTTGGCAAGAGCGAATACGTTACATCTAGAATCCCGATTTCCCCGACTTGATCATCCGACATAATAAGGTGTTCATGTGGACTGGTGGGAAACTCGTCTAAACCATAAAACTATACATTTTAGATCTGAATCGTCTGCTGATTTTAAGGTGGAACCATAAAACTGTGGATGTCCAGGTTCTGGGTTGTGAACACCTGCCAAAGAGTAACATATCACAGGGAACCTCTCACCTGATACATCACTATACATCACTTTACCTTCACCTCTGCAACAAAAATGCTTGTTAACTTCACTCTAGAAAATGCTTGTTAACTTCTAGAGTCCAGTAGGGCCCGCATATACAGTGGCTTATGAAAAGGTGGATTTTGCACGGATGAGCAAACAACGTCAGTGCGTCAGAGAGACTTCACCTGCAGCTGGCGTGCTTGTGTGAGGAGGCGGGGATAATTTGCGTGATTCAAAACATTCCCTGCTGTGCATTGTAGGGTCCTATTATGGTTGCACTGTAATACTGCTGTATGAGAAAAATATTACTTTAAAATATGATGTAAAATATGATTTCTGATGATGTAAAAACAACATTTTGGCACACTGTGCCTTCATCAGGGTCTCACACACACACACACACACACACACACACACACACACACCAGTACTAGATGGATTCTGCTGTCATTGGTTAATTTTTAAAACATTTTTTGTAATGCTCAGAAGAAGATGAAGATGACGAGGAAGAAGAAGACGAGGAAGAAGAGGAAGGAGTAGAGGAAGCGGCGGCATCGACGGGTAGCCGGGCGGAGTTGCCCTTGACACCGGTGGGAGGAGTAACGGTCCCCGGGGCCCAAGCCACAGCCGAAGCAACCGCCGCCCCCCCCAGCAACCCCCCGCGCAGCCCCCTGCCGCTGCCACGGCGACCACCGCCGCCACCGCTGCCACGGCGACCACCGCCGCTGCCGCCGCCGCCACGGCAACCGCCGCCGCCACGGCAACCGCCGCCGCCGCCGTCCCCCCCGCAGGCCCAGCCTGCCGACACCCTGGCACAGGTGAGAGTCTGAGCGCCCCCGACCCCCCCCCCCCCCCCGCCCCGCCACTGCCTCGTACCCCACACCGCTGGGGGTACCCCCCACAGGATCCTACTCTCACTCCAGTGTGGACATGCTGGCTTCCCCTAACGTGTGGGCGCCGGGAACCCTCGCTGTGACATGTGCCTGAAGGAACCGCCCCCCCTCATTAAATATGTACGTTGGAATTCTCATATCTCTTCCTGATGTTTATTTCACCCCTCCCTGTTTGTTTTTTTGGTTTTTTTTGTGAACATTCACAAGCTTTGTTATTAATCTTACACAATGTGTCTGCTCTACTCCTTATACTCTCTGTGTGTATGCATATATAAATAAATATATACAGTATATATGTATATATATATATACATACATATTTTGCCATGATAACCTAGTGATTTCCTCTGGATAAAGTTGATTCCCAATAAAATTGATAAATAAAAGCAACAATAATAGGCTTTTTGTGTAGTCTTCTTCACGCTTGGAGTGTGCTCTAAGTAGTGCTCACGTCCACGTTTCACGACGAACACACGGTGAAGATATCACGCTCTTGTCACCGTTTCCAGGAGAGCGTTTTGGTTTAGACACACACATTTCAAGGAAAACGGTGATGGCAAATTGAAAGTAGGCCCCCACCTTGCCTTGTATACAAACTGTACAACAAAACACTTGTAGAATAAAACCCTTGCTTTGTTCTAATAAGAGGTGGAACCAAGAGCTGTAAACAGTCCAGAAACAGATGCAGCCTGTCTCCAGTGTTCTCTTCAGTAGTGTTCAGTAGTGCATTGTGTTCCGAAATGACAGTTGAAATTACACTAATGGTGGGTTGTTACAATAAACAGCCGGGTGATTGGGGGGTGGCGGGGTTGGTGGACACCTGCAGGCTGTCAGACTGATTGGTCGCTGCATGGGTCGGGGGGGGGGGCTGTTTCATTGCGGTGATTAAATGGCGCTCTGCTACACGTCATTAGAGCTGGGCGTCATCTGCATGCTGGTTTGCTAATGTGAATGAGCACAAAGGTCATCGCTGTGTGGCGCTTGCCTGGACAACATATTTTGTCATTTTATTTTTAAAAACCAATAAACATGCGCGGCCAAACCGCACATATCAGAACGCGGGCTTGAGCGAGTGGCTCGTCGAAGGTCGGGCCAATGAATCATCTGTGTGCTGTGGGCTTCTCACACTCAGGAGGTTTTATCTATTGGAATGCAGTACAGTGGGAGACACCCACCGACAACAGCTGACAGAAATCTTTTTTCTTTTTTTTTAAACAAAGAAATGGAAAAGCTTGAGTTTTGCGGTTCTTTTGGGGGTGTTTTTGCACGGGAACGCATTCCACGCCACCATTCCACAACGCTGCTCCTCATTCTCCATTTCTGCATGGCAACCACTTTGCTTCGGGTGCACCCGAGCTTCATCACAAACCCTCCCCCCCCCAGGAAAAGAGAGAGCGCAAAACTCCTCTCCCATCGCCTCTCCTGCCTGAGGTGCACCCCTGCCCCCCTCCAAAACCTCACAGGCCCCTGTCGGCCGGTGTCTCCCTAGCTCCGCTTCCCACCTGCGTGTGGGGTTCTGAGAGGAGGGGGCGTGGCCACGGGGCGCTGGTACTGAAGCCCCGCCTCTGTTGTCTCTGTCTCCTCTTGCGTGTGCTGCCGTTAAGGGGCTTGCCAAGCCGCCCGACGCTCAGGAGTTTGGGAGAGGCCCCGCGGACCCCTCTCTGTACCCCAGCTGGTACCGGCCCCCAGCGGGGCAGGCAGCCGTCCCGCCAGCGCGGGCCGGGGAAGGCGTGGCCCCGGCGCAGGCGTCGGCTCTTAAGGAGGGGGTCGGGCAGAAGGCGACAGAAACCAGGGGCCCGGACGCAGCCAAAAAGGAGCCTAGCTCCTCAACGCCGTCGACTCAGGTCAGTGACCCCCGCTACGGCCTCTTTCTGCAAGATTATTTCACAACCGCAACAGGCACGTCGCCAGGGAAACGTAAATCAAAGTTATTTTCGTCCATTGACGAGAAAAAAGAATTAAGCAATAATTTACCTGTTTAGCGGGACATCTTCAACGTGGTCAACCCCACAAACATTACGCTCTATACAAAACATTGAACATCCGCTGTTTTCTGTTGATGAGATGAAGAGACTTGGCAGGCACTGGGCAGTCTTATTTTGTATTTTTATTTTTTCTCTTGACCTTTGACCTCACAGCATTTGGCCATTTGGTACCAAGAAGAGGAGCTGCTCTTATAAAGCATGTGTCATTTCCCAGCCTGACACTCTCATTCGTGTTGCCTAAAATGTTCCTTTTTACCTTCTGCGGAATAATCTACTGACATTTTGTCCTGGGACCAGACCAACTTGTAAATGTTTCAGTTTAAACAGGTAAAACTTTAAATAGTGTGCCACTAAAATAAAAGATTTGGGCATATTACTCCCTTTGGATTGCAAGCATTTGGAAGTGTCTAATTAAGTAAACTAATAACTTATTTCTAAACGTGTAATAACTGCTTAGCAATGACTAACGGGACAGTTTTAGCTCATGCTACCCTGTGATCATCAGAGTGCACACGGATGTCAGAGTGGTCTGTTGTCAGGCCGCTGGTCAGAACATGAATGGCTTTAGTGTTTTATTTATTTATTTGTTGTTGTTTTTTTTTTTGTTCGCAGGAATTAGCTTTGTGCCTGACAGTTCTGGTTTTGTTTATTGCTCTGCATCAGCTTTGGAGTCTGGTACAGACTGCGATTTTAACAGTTTTGGGTAGGATTATTATTCATTTTATTTTGTGCATTGACTAATCGATCAGAAATGTAGTTTCCCTGTGTTTTTGTTTTTTTTGTCATTGGAAACAAAGCCAAGAAAAGAGGCCAAACGGTTGTGCCTATCCCAGTGCTCGCAGCCCTATATTAGCAGGTCATTCTTAGAGATACGGACATGCTGTGAAACTACAATTCTGTGCCAAGGCATTTGTGTATGCACTGACCGAAGTTCAGTGAAATACAAGCCTGTTTTAATCTTGGGTGCTCCGCTGGATAGCAAAGTGGCTTCAGCGACACCGACGTAACTTCAATCATGTCAATGTTTTCATTATGCAAGTTGTTTGCCACCATCTTTAATCAGTCATTTCATGTAAAAGTGTCTGTGATTTTGTCATTTTTTAATATTTGGTATGCATGTGTAAGTGAACTGAGAGGTTTTTTCCCAAACATTTTCCCAGCTACTTTTATTATTTATTTGGGAGAGACTGTGGCCAAGAGCCATCATGGCAAGGCACATATAGTACATGTTGTAAGATCTGTGAGAATGTCGGCAGTATAGAAAATAAATATAAAATATCAATTAATAAAATATGACACTAAAAACCAGTGTAAGGATATATGGACACAGCCATTGTAAGCGTGTGTATAACAGGTTAGAGTCAATTTAGTTTCAATGCAGTCAGTTCAGGAAGTGAACAGAAATTTAAGATTGTGAATACATCATTTTCAGTTCATGAGTAGAATTTCTGTTTATTTCCTGAATTGAACTGGAATTGACCCCATATCTGACGCACAGTTATTAAAAAGAAAAATCTGTGGGGTTTTTTAATGTCTTACAAAGCTTAGGTATGGTTTAGGGGGGGTTCGGTTAATGTGTGAATGTGGATATCAGTCTTAAAGAATGACTTAGCACTTTCTCTCACGGCACAGTGCTCCAGTCCTCCAGCAGAGTCGGTAAACATGCTGTTTACATGGCTGTACAGGCAGCTGATTGGTTGAGCGGAAACTGTGAGGTCACAAGGGGTTGTTGCGTAATCCACAGCAGATTCTGGGTCGGTGATGTGTGCACATCTTTAGACACGGTGACGCGGAAAGCCTCTGCCACATGACCGCAGTGGAAGAAAGAGGCTCTGCGACACGACGTGTGATATCCGTTCGTCCGCCGGGTAGCTCTGTCACCTGTTCGTCGCCAGCGATGCGTCACGTCCAATTGCAAATGTTTTGTCATCATTGTGGGATGTCTCACTCTGTTTATGCTTTTTCCGAGTCGTAAATTGTATTTGAGATGTGCCCAACTCCTCTGTCCTCCTCATGCCTGATAGCTGAAGCCAAGCAGGGTGGAGTTTAGATCGTGCTTGTATTGTTTAACGTACCTTTGGTGGATTGCTCATTAGTTGGAATCTCTATAGAGAATTTTAAACAGTTTTATCCACTTGTTAGATGCGTCATACCCAGGTAAAGCTCTGCTAGTGGTGGCGTCTTGTTTAATTGCTTGTTTCCCACAGGTACCTCTTCTGACATTTGGGGATTGTGTCATTTGAAATGGAGCACGTTCTTTTATTTTATAGTAGCTTTTGACACCTCACACCCTTTGTAATATGTATTATATTATTACATGGCTGTCTTAAACGTGGCCGCAGGTTAAAAAAGACTTCACTGGCAGCACCAGAGATCCGCATCGCCTTTGTTCTCCAGAGCTCAGCTGTGCTGTGCAGTCAGTCCATGGCATTGACATAAACCTGCTCTATTGCTGAGTAGTTTACTGCCTTTGGTTAGCCTTTAGCTAAGCAGTTTTCATCCTCACAGAGTGAAATTGTGTACAGATTCAAACTATAGTCTTCAGTGCAATTTAGTACTTCGGGAAGAAATTGAATTATGGTTAAGCATTATGTAAGATCCTGATCATGACTATGATTTTATTTGTTTAATATGACCAATGCACATTGACTAGGTTCAGAAGAGTTTTCTGGGAGGTACGCAATAGCACCCGAATGTTCACATTTATCCCTCTGAATATAAAACTAAGACAAGTTTTTCATATTTAATTAGATATCATATATTTTGATTAGGGAGTACCACAACTGAAGTGACTATGTTATAAATTCACTGTAAAAAATAAGTTATGTCCAGAATTGGCTCTTGTTTAATGTTGTTGCAGTAGGAAAACCGAACTGAAGCAATGGTCACGTGATGCGTTCTCAGCTGATGTGTGATGAGTGTGCTGGCGCAAAATGGCTGCCGTGCATCACCCAGGTGGGTGCGAGTTTCCCCCTCATCACTGTAGAGCACTTTGAGTGTGAGAAAAGCGCTATATAAATGCAAGGAATTATTATTATTATTATACATATTATAATAATTTGTATAATTATTACACAGAACATCGTTTTAATAATAATGGATTTAATTTATATGGCTTTCGTCTCAATCTCAAAGCATTTACAGTGAATGGGGGAAACTCACCTCAATCACCGCCAAATTTTTGGCACCCACCTGGGTGATCGCGCGCATCACTCACTCCACATCAGCTGAGGTACAGAGGAAGACATTATTAAGCCAGGGGTGGTAAAGTGGCCGGGCTGAGAGAGGGAGGGAATTTTTCCAGGACACCAAATAATCCCCTAGACCAGGGGTGTCCAATCTTATCCGAAAAGGGCCGATGTGGGTGCAGGTATTTGGTTTAACCCAGCACTAAGACACCTGATTCTGCATATCAAGGTCTTGATCGAAGGACACGATTTAGTTAATTAGCTGAATCGGGTGTCGTAGTGCTGGGCTAAAACAAAAATCTGCACCCACGTACTGTAGGCCTTTTTCGGAAGAGATTGGGCACTCCTGCCTATGTGATATGCCAATGGGATCTTTAGCAACTAGAGAGAGTCAGCACCTTGTCTTAATGTGTCACCCTGAAGACCAAGTCTCCTGGAGCACAGTGTACCTCTTGCTCCCTTGTGTTTTATGTTGACCAGAGGGTAGACTGCCTCCTACTGGCTAACCAACACCACTTCACTATCAACGTTTCCCATCCAAGTACTAATCAAGCACAGTCCTGCAAGTTTGCAGGAGCAGGGCACATGATCGTATGCCTGTTGATTGCCGTTAATTATAAGCTCACTAACCGGTAACAGTGAACCGCATGGGGGGAATCGCATTCCGTTGACTAACTTGATGACTTTGTGCAGTGGTGAAGGACTTGCATGATGGTGTCGTATTGTTTGTGTTACATCACCAAGTTTTACCTGTTTAAACTATCGCTTTATATGATGTAGGCCTATGTTGTAAACACCGTTTTACAATGAGAGAAACTAGTGTGCCATTCCTCTATTCTCGCAGTTATAGCCTATGTACGTGGTTATTTTTAGCCTAATTAAGATTTTTTTTAAATTACAGTAGGTGACCAGTATTCAGACGTCTTTGTGGGGGGGGGGGGGGGGGGGGGGAGGTTAAAAACTGTTCAGCGTTATGTTACATTGTGATTTTAGTCATTTTGTATTTTTTTCTTAGAAGCGCTCATATGGTGACACGAACTTTTGTTTCAACGCGCATTTTTCTTTTCTTTGTTGTTTTCTTTTTCAGGGGGCTTCTGATACAGCTGCAGGTGGTCAGGGAGATGACAATCAAAACCCAGAGGACAAAGGTGGAGAAGGGCCTCGCCATGTGTTCTCCTTCTCTTGGCTAAACTCTCTCAAATAGCGACCCCCGCTTGCCTCCAGACACTAAATATAGCCTCTGTCGTCTCTGGCTCATAAACTATTAGAGCTGAAACAGAATTCCGAGGGTACACTGTCCCCGTTCTCTTTAAGCACTGCAGTCACGCAACGGAGACTGTTTTTTTGAGGAAATTTAGTTTATCCCACTTTTACACTTTGATCTAACATGAACACTGTTTTGAAGACACGTATACATGCACGCATGTTGAGAACTTGGCACGCAAACATATACGCAGCAAAGTGCAAACAGAACTTTGAAGACTTTTATTAAAAAATATAAATATTAGACATTCTCTTGCACAACAGAAATGATTGGTTGCTCATAAAGTGTTTATTGTCAAACTCAAGTTTAGTATACAGTGAAAGTGAATTTCAGAGAAGCTTTCTACGGCTTCCTGAAATCGGTGAACTTCCCAACATTCAAAAGCCTATGGATAGGTGTTTTCAAAGAAACAAAATCGGATGTGTAGAAGCTCTCTTCGGGAATAGTATTGTTACAGCAGTTAGGCTATACCAATTAAAATGGAATTTCCTTTGTTTTATGATACAATCTGATTAAGCGAATTACAATTCCGTTTCTTCTTTTGAAGTTAAAGCTATAAAAAATAAATAGGCTACATATAAAAATAAAAAAACTGATGAACAAATGCAAAACAGATGCGTGGTATATAATAGGCTAATGTGTGTTTTGTGCTAGATGTAAAAAATATCCCTTGGCAGATGGATTTTTTCCATTTATTTGCCGAAGATGTCCATCATTTTTCTGTTGCTATGTGCCTGTTGAGCCAACTGTTCAGCTCGAGCCATTTCTAGTACCTCTCGAAGCAAGTGGAACGTCAGATCCAGTGAAATTGGGGGCTCTTCGGTCCGCTTTCCTCTTTCAATCGAGTCATCGAGCTGGTCAGCGTAGCTGCTCACGAACCGACGGATGTTGCCAACTTTGCCTTGCAACAGACGCTGGGTGAGCCGTAGCTGCAACGCCCTTTTGACGGTCGTCGAGGACGCGTCTGCGGACATGGACACTTTGGAGTTCTGGTTCGCGTTGCCGAGCCGAAAGAAGTACTCATCTCCTAGTCGCAAAAGAATGGGAAGAGATTGCTTCTGTAGGTCAGATTGTGGATCAGAAGCTGCCTGAACGGCGCCGGGGTTTTCGATAGCTCTACATTCATAACGAGGTAGGACGGTAACAAGCAGTACGGCGGTGAAGACCAGGAATGCTAGCTTCATGTCTGATCGCCTGGAATCTGGGGAAGAGACCATTTAATTATATAGATATGCTGTCTCTTTCTTGAATTAGCTTGCTAGTTTAGATGCTTCGAATTTTTTGATGGGGAGTAGGAGGGGATGTGAAGAGTTATTCAGTAAGTAAGTGAAGACCATTCAATTAATGTTTGCAATGCACTAAAATTCAATTTTATAATGTTTGCATTTTAAGAGTGTTTTGGTTAGTACGTGATAAATAAGAAATGTGCAAAATTACTTTGAATAAAATCATTTTATTTGAGCGTGTCTGATTTATGGGGAGAACATAATTTAATGAGCACCATCTAATTTATTTTAAACATTCAAAAGAAGTGCTTGCTAGAGTCAATATAGTAAACAGAACCCATCATGAAGAGAGTTGCGAACTTTAAATAATAGCCTATATTTATAAATCTCGACCAGTTAGTCTAATTAAAACAATATGGACTAGTGTTGATTCAAGTTAATTATTTAGATGCCATTAAATAAATGTTAACTAAATTTAGTTTTACTCTATTTACGACGTAAGCCGAACAAGGATGCGATTCTGCATATATTTGCACTTCAGTACAAAGAGACAGGGTGTACCCAAACCACAATTTGCAAACAAAAGTTTAAATTCCCATACCTGAGTGAAACCGTTAAAAGTAGTGTTTTCCTGGAAGTAGGTTTAGATTCGAGAGATGCTTTCCTCTTTTGGCTTTGCTCGCGGCCCCTCAAGAACCCTGGGAGAGGATGTCTTCAAAGACTGGACGGCTACTGGACTTTTATAGCCTGGACCTGACAGAATTGGCAGTCACTCAGCTCAGAATTTGCGTAGCCTATACGCACATGAACTCAACGCACACCTGCACGATCAGGGGAATCTCTCGCTTTCGCCTGTAGGATAGTTCAGATGGGATGCGTCATCAATGTAGTTTGCCTCTGTTAAAATGCCGGTTTTATCAGATATGTAGCAGTTTTTAAAACTCCAATCAAAGTTGCGTGCCTATAGTCCAACTTCTTTAACACGGTCTGTGTGCAAACATTGGTTATTTTAAAATAGGTATTTACATAATTTCTGTAGCCGCCTGCTTTTCAACTGTTAATTCACCATTAATAGTATCAATGTTTTTTTTTGACCTTCTTAATTTTGCCACTTTGGAAGCAAGTGAGTCTGCAGAATTGACTGTTCTTGGCGAGGCTAATACACCGGACTTTAGCCTACTTTTTCTGGACCTAGCACCTACCAAATATTAAAATGGGCAGTTTATATGGCTGCAGTGTATAACTGGGGCAGAGATACGGAAGTACAACGAATAACGTAATCAAAATGCCACACTCGAGGAGCTAGAAGTGATCCATTTCACACTGCAGGTGCAATAGGAAGTGCCACAATTGGCGATCCCATCAGCACACTATATAACTCATTGCATTTGCTTTTATTACTGTAACCCCCTAAAAGTTGACAAGAATGCCTATTCGCAAATTTATACGAGCCAATCAATGAAACGTTGTTTTCAGTGTTGCAGTCCAGAGGGGTTGGAATTGGACACAATTCAAGCTGAAAGCGTTTAAAGAAGAATGTAGGCGCAGTAGCTTGAGAGTCCTGTGTTTAATATTAACCTATGCCAAAATAAAGAGTAAAATGGACGGAAAAGTGTCTGTATATTGTCAATTGCTTAAGATATAGCACACGAAAATTTTTAAGCGTGAATGTGAGATTCTACGTTGGCTTAAGTTGACCAGGATTTCAGTCTTCTACACCTCTAAACCCCGTTCACAACGGGAGAAATATAAACTAATCACAGACGGGGTCCACTGCTCTTCCCTCATCGGCAACATGTGCGTGGTTCTGCAACTCCCCCCGTGTATTATGACGTATATTTTCAATTTAATCCGAGTTCAAACGGTCGTAACTGCACAATGGAAAGCAGAAGCAACTTCCTCAAGTATCTTAAATGTATCAATATCTGGGGTCTGCGCATTACGTTGTATTCTTTTCAATACATGTTTTAATTTGCACATAGCCAGAGGCCGGCTAAGCAATTACGCCTGTTGAAATGATATAGCTACTGGTAAGTCTTGAAACCACGCTGTTACAGCGGAATAAAATATAGTGTCATTAAAAAATTCAGTTGCATTGCATTATATTGCAATCACATAGCAGAAGCGACTTACAAAAGACCTTCAGCGTTTGTCTCAGGAATACAAAAGTTCAATATCACCAAAGGCATAGAAGGCCCATTTATAGCTGAAAATTATTAAATAATAGCTCAACTATTATTGTAAACAAATGTAGCTACATTGGCCTACCACTACAAAGCCACACCTTTAATATTACAAAGGAAATACAAAAATAAAGAAAGAGGGTAGCTAAAGAGGGTTAGGTGAGCCATGGTGCATTATAAAGAGGTGGGCACGTGACTGGAAAGCGCAGGCCATCAATTTAGAAATTGTTGGCCATTTCACCAAAAATGCAAATGTACTTCCTCCGTACAATGTCCATCCGACCACCTTAACATTAATTCATTCATTATTATGGCTGTCAGGTGCTGTTGAGCATACATGTTATGAATAAAGTTTTCTTTCCAATATGAATCGTCTTACTGTCGTAATGAACCCACTTTGACACTTTGCCGCCATGAATAGGGGATTATAATTAGCAAGTGTTACATAAGCATGGTTAATATTTATAAGAGATAACATTCAAGAACATTGTAGATCTGAACAGAGTTAATCAATTTGAACCTCGATCAATACAGCTGCTGTCTGGCTATCATACAGTAGCGCATGTCCTACGTCGCATGCTAACTTTTTGTTTATCATTTTTTAACAAGCATCGAATTCATTTTGGCAAGTATAAGCGTAGGTAACTCCGCGCAAGCAAGGCACACATGCCTGGAAAAGCAGCAGCCCGCCCGCGCCTCGTGGGACACAGCAATAAAGACACCAATGACCTTTTCCGGATTCAAAACATTTGGATGGAATTATTAACATTTACCCAGGAGAACGCGGAAACATCACTGTGCATTAAAACAGATTAGATGTGTTGGGCAAAGTAAATTTTAAAGTTCTAACTTCGAACAGGATAGAAAGCCATTTGTTTGTGTTGTTCATTTATTTATTTATTTGTATTCTTTCAGTTACCTCTACATGTAGGCATATTGTTGTTTATTTCAGTAAGAAATGCTAAAGCAACTTTGTCAAGTAGTTCTGTAGTGATATGGCCAGCATGATGTTTTTATTGGTTTGATTGTCTTTTAATTTGTGAGCTCTGGATGGTTGACATGAGACCTTAGGGAGTTGTTAGAGGAAGGGGACCAGACCACAGAGACCTTGCAGGGAGAGGCGCAGTTACAACTTTAATAATGTTTTTTACCTTCCTATTTGTCAAGTTACCTATATTGTTTTTTACCTTAAAAGCCCATACTACACACCGTCGTGTCCACAGCTCAAATACTGAGCAAACAGCTGTTGTGTTTTGCAAGTCTATTCATTGGAGCTGAAGTGGCTATTAGTTAATGAATGTGAAGTTATCAACTTTCATAGCACCCGAGAGCTAAGCTCCTAACAACAACTCAGTGGGACAATGGATATACGTATTTTTCACGGAAATGAAATCAGGTATGAGCTGCTGGTACCCTGCATATTATGCTGTTAAACAGGTGAGTTTGTTGTGTGTGAGTGTGGGAGGGGTCTTAGCTGTCATGCTCAAAGTGATAAGGACTGATGCCCCACACATGCAAGGGCATGGAATGTTTATTCATGTTTCCATGGAGATGGGGGTTGGTTGCAAATGGCAAAGTTGATTGATCAGCTGGATTTTCTTTCACTACAAAAAAATAGAAAGATAAATTGTTTGTATGGATGAAAGTAAATTGCACACACTATTTTGCTGAATGAGTTTGGTGCTGATTGCATATACAATTCAAATGAATGTAAATTTTCATATTAAAATATTAATACGTCCGTATTTATGGACACAGAATGGTGAAAATGAATAAGAATATACTGTGCTGATCCTAAGCTTAATTTCCCCCAAAATACTAATGAAACACATCTTATCTAAGCTATTAGCGGCTTGCATTTAGCTAATTTGGCTAATAAGGATTCCTAAGGAGTTAATCATTTATAGTCAGGTGTATTCCATTTATAAAACAGTGAACATTTGTTTAGTCCATAAAATGTGAAAAGGTTGACCAATGATTCTTGTTACACATAAAAGTCACAAGACCTTTTTTGTCTCGGGTAAACATGAGGTCAGATGTGCTGTAAAAAGGAATTTCTTTCTCGCTAGCCAGATCCCTTTTATTAAATGCAAATTCTGTTTCATTTCCCTGATAATCATAAGTGGAAAAATTATGCTTGAAGCTAGACATGGATATGCATATGTTAGCTATCATGCTCAGCAAGTTGATGTAATTATGGATGATTATAAACACTGTTGAATAGGAACTACAGCATCCTTTGCATTGGAAGACACAACAGTGATGCATCAAAACTATTTGAAGAGCGTATTCATTTATAATTAATTCTTATTCTTAAACAAAAAAGACTCAATACTCAGGTCATTTAATCAGCTATAATTTAGGATTAATTCACCCCAAGGGCCCCTTTATTGGTATGTTGTGTTGGTTGTTTTGCTCAACCAATTTCAGGACCTCAAATGGACAAACATCTAAACTGGCAAGATAAACCTTTTTATTCTATTAAAAACAAAACATTGATACATTTATTTTCCAGATTCTTTATATCCTTGAATTAGACCTCAGGACAGGCAAAATGGCTTCCTCATGATTGAAAGGGCTGGTTGAAGTGTCTTGTAAAGTAGTACATTCAATTGCCTGTCCCTTTGTCCCCTCTGGGATGTGTGTAACAGTACTTCGCAAGGTAGTGTAAGGCAAAAAAAAGGCTGTTACAAATTAATGGTTAAAATAAAAGAGAGTATTCAGCATTAGCGCTCATGTAACATCTTCCATGGATCTTTAGGCCGGGGTAGTTCCTAGTTCCTGTAGATCCTGGGATCCTGACACCGTCGGGCCCACACGGGGGCGTCTTCGCGTTGGTGCAGGGTTAATCATGTCACTCTTTCTCCTCTTTGTATCCTGTGAAATGTCATAACCATTAGGCTTTTCACTTCAATGTCATACGTCATAATCATTCTTTTCTTTATGCATACAGCCTAAAGAAAGGGGAAAAAAAGGCTTTCATTGCCTATATCCGAAGTGCCAAAACTTATCATCTTAACGGCCTCATGAAAAGTACATTCTTTATCCTTTATCCAACATCTAATACATGAGGTCACTACATCATAGACCTGTGTGAGAAATGTTGTTCTTTAACACTTGAAAATTTCAACATTGCCAAGCATGCAACAATACAACATCCATTTTATCTGAATGTCTAAAATATGTGAAACTAAATTTTGTGAACAAAATATTCTTAAAAGATATTCTTTATATATAAAGTATTTCTTTTTTTTGTATTTCCTTGCCATTCATAAAATAGTTTTTGCCAAATTCGCTGTAGTATCTGTAAACAAAAAAGAGAAAGTCTTTTGAGAACTTAGTTTGACTCACAAAGGTGATGTTGGGATAAGAAAAAAGAAAAACAGATGAATATATACGGTTTTTCAAAACATCAGACTTCCTTTCTGCACACACATCCACACAACATGCAGGCATCACTGACTGAGATCTTGGGCTACAGCATTGATGCGTGATGACGGTTTCTATTTCAGAGCAAATCAGACAAACACAGACGCAGTCGTTTGGGTGAGGGTGGCATGGCGGCTTCTTGGGAAGTCCTGTGGGAAATATTGCATTTTATGTTCATAAAGAACTCTCACTTCAAAAATTCAAGGTTGATGTTTAAGAAGTTTCAGTTTTTGAGACATTAAGGATAGTGGAAACTTCCACAGTGGGACATAAAGCATATACTTATTGTCTTACTATATGTAAACATCAAACAGGTCGTGTTTTTGTTACTGGTGTTATTTCACAGCATGTCCCCATTTGATGTCAAAAATATGTTTCTGAGTGATTCACAAAGTTGATGTCAGGAAAGGCTACAGCAAACAGGGTCTACAGCAGGTATAACTCGCGGAAATTTGAGTATTGTGTGTGAAGAAATGGTAGCAGACATCCTAGGAGGGTTCCTCAGAAGTACGTATTGCTGTGGTCCCCAACCCTGTTCCTGGAGATCTACCGTCCTGTAGGTTTTCACTCCAACCCTAACAAAGCGCACCTCATTCAACAGCTAGAGATCTCGTTGAGCTGCTAATTAGTAGAATCAGGTGTGCCAAATTAGGGTTGAAATGAAAACCTACAGGACGGTAGATCTCCAGCAACAGGGTTGGGGACCATTGACAGCGTGTGTGTGTGTGACATGGTGATGTGAGTCGCTGATCTGTGATCAGTCCCACTGGTGTAGTGCAGTTACAGTAAGTAGGTGAGTGTAATCAATGGAGGTAAGTATGAGTTTGGGGAAAATAGTTTGCTGGAACAGCACCATGGACACGAGGAGAAATGACCGATTTGCATATCTGAACCCTGTGCGTTAAGCAATTGTGAGTTATAAAACCAAACATGGCACCAAATTTCATGTACATTTGTTTTTTTGGACATGGATAACTAGACTGTTCTTTCCCCTTGGTTATACATATTTATTTACACATTTCAACATCACATGCAAATGCAAATAGTGACTGGACTTGCTTAACACCTGAAAGTAGATTTCACCACAGTGCAAAACATTTATTAATAAAGGATACATTATCTGGGATTCACTAGGGACAGGTCAAAAACGTTCCTTAACGTTCAGTAGGAACCACAATACTGGAGTTTCCATAATCAGCTTTTTCATTTAAATTTCTTAAATCAGATTTCAGTTGGTCATTCCTTTGATACATTCATCGCACATTTGGCATATGTCTCCTGAGTGGTGCAGCATGTTTTATTAATAAAGTGTATTTTTGCCTCCTGGTGGCATAAATATCAATAAGCCATTTGCCTGCAGCATTGTCAATGAGGAAGCTAATTAGACAAGCTTGATCCCAACACGGAGCCCATCTATCAAAGAGATTGGACATCAAGTATTATGAGCAGATGCCTAACAGTCCCCCAACATTCACCCAATGGCATTGTTTCTGCTGGATATTTTATGACGCCAACCACTTGAAACTTTATAGAAACTTTCACTTCACTGCAGACACCACAAAGGCAATAAAAGTTCTAAATTACGAAGAAGAGAAGGTCTTGCTACAGGTCCCATTCTCCCTTTTGATGCAGGAATTATTTGGAGCTGTACTAACGGTCCGTGGACTCCGTTGGTAAAGAAACCAGCACCTTATCACTCAGGAGAATGTGAAATACCATATATTGTTTGAAACCAACAAAGAAAACGATCACTTATTTACTTCACATAGCATAGATGAGTCATTCGTTCAGCTTACATTTGGAAGTGCTTGATTTTGAACTATATGGAACTGAGGACAAGCCGTCCAGCAGTGCTAATGTAATGTGCTGTAAATCTGTACTGCACATTGCCAATTCTTCCAATTTTACTGTTTTAAAGTGGCTATTTCCCACGTTAGCATGTGTCTGAGGGTACTGACTGAGTGAATATGAACAGCACAGTTAAGTCCGGATGTGGATTTATCATATACTGACATTATTATTATTCTGGCATGAGAGAAAGGGCCAAGGAGAACAAAAGACAATTTTTTCTATCAGGATTATGACATTGCTGGACTCCAGCTGGAAACTGTGAGACAAGATGGCAAACTTTGTGCACAAGGCTACTTGCAGGATTCAGGAAATGTGCCCAGTTTTAATTTGTTACGGCGGATCTGTTGAGAAGCTGTGATGGTGATGGGCTACTCTAAGCTCTAAAATTAGGTTGATCCCAGTATGAACAAAGCCATCCTGCCACCCATGTGTCATGATGATCTATGTTATCTATTTAATATACTTTAGAAAGGCTTAAGGCTTTAGGATTCGCCCAAAATCACCGCAAAGTTTGCTTTTGGAAACGCATACGCTTTTTATTGTGTGGTTATCATTGTATGAAAGCCAACTGTGAATAACTTGCGCACCACAGAAAGCACACAGGAATTGAATGTAGGCTACTCGAGTGAACGGATATGCTAATTTAAGAAAGCCGGAGAAAAAGGATTGCCATTTTCTTTCCTGACGTCCCTAAATATATCCCTGTGTCCTTTGATATTTCAAGGCCTCCCACAATTAAAAGTTTGATTTGTTTGGATGTGCAGACACCACTTCACTGGAAACAATAGTTCCTGATACCATTGTCCAAAACGTAGCAAACCTTCTGGATTAAATAGCTGTACCACTTCCTTTATCGCCTTCACTCAAGTTTTGGTTAGCAGTAACTCTCCACACCTTTGTCGCTTGCACCCCAAGAGTGTCTCACAAACTCGGAGCAAGAAGCAGACACACTGCTTCAATGGCAGCAGTAAAATTTGGGGTCACAAGAGGAGGCCTGTTCAAGTCCTAAAATAATCTCAGCATGGTGTGACGTAGACTGGGGAAGTATTATGATCCAGCCTTCTGTTTTTTTAAGACTCTTTTCTGTATTTTTTTACTCCGCTTTCTTGAGTGGGCCGTTGTGCATCTTGTCTCATCTATACCCAGAGCCCTACAACTGCAGTACAGTGCACCCATCCATGCCCTTGTAAAACAGTGACTGACACTATTGCCCTCCCTCCAATCCACCTCCAGTGTACTATGGGAGAGAGATGGCGCCATTTTGAGGAGCCAGTTGACCTCTCTCGCACTGAGGTCAACTGGGATTCTGTCAAGTTGTTGGGAGGCACTAATGTAATCTGGGGAAACCTTAGCCGAATTAAATCCAGCCGACCTCTGGGGGGGTACAGTAAAATGTTCAGTGTTAAATCAACTCTTACAGAGTACATATGGTCCCTATTGGACTCTGTCAGAGTTCAATTAACACTGGACATTTCACTGTGTAGTGTCTCTGAATCCCAGTTGTGTACCATTTTAGGACTGAAAAAAATATCTGATTAAAAACACTGGTGAATACATTTAGATCAAATAAAAGATAATTCATGTTGACTGTAGTGTGTCTCACTTTTGTCGTGATTTGTGGTTGTCTAACAGGAGTTACCATCCATTTAGTATCAAAACGGTGAAATGAGCAGGTTTGATCACTTTAAAACCTTTCAATCGCCCCCACAGTTGTCTGTCATTTGATAATATAGATTTTCAAAATAAATCAATGGGCAAGAATGGCCTACTGGACTGCAACATCAGTAGGCAGTGAAGAAAGGGATTTATCATTGATTTAAATAAACATAACATGGAAGTTATGTATGTGACCAAGACAATGGGGATTAAAACAGAAATAGCTCATTCTCCCTCATATTTGTTTCGTACTATAAAAAAACACCGTCAAGAATCACGCACAAAGAAGCGGTCCCATCATGCCTGCCTCATTTCTTACGAGATACGAGAGCCCACCACCGCGGTTTGGCGTGAGCGCGTGGGCGGGATTATACACACGACGCAGCGACAACCCAACGCGTAATTCAAAATGGTGAAAAGGACGCTGCGGAGGAGCGCAGCTGTCTACCCCTTCAGGATGTGCCGTGCACAGCTCCTTCCCCTTCCATTGTTAATCACACCACGGCACAATCAACAGTTTCCTCAGCGTTGTCTTTCTGTTGTTCGGAGAGCCGATCCTGCGCCTCGATTCCTAATCGTACTCCTGTCCACCCACTTAAACCCGTACAAGGCATATTTATGTGTACCCTTTTTAGCTGCTATTTATGTGTACCTTTTTTACATTAATTGCGCATGCATTACGACAAGGCAGTGTAATAAGCCTATTTCTATTTACTCTCGCTGAAATTGGATAAACAATTTGCGCTGCTCTACACCTCAGAAGGAATCGCGGCAGTATGGATAAGCTTAATGGCGAAGAGTTGATTTCAACAGCAGGGCCTCTCCCTTAATCCATTGTCCTGCCCATTTTGTGATCTAGGTTGCGGTGACACCAAATCAATTACTCTCGTCCTCCTCTCTGACGTTCTTCAACGTCTTGTTTACAGCCAGATCTGCTTGTTGTGCATCAAATTAACTGTGTCCGATTGAGCCTTCTTTATTTTTTTCGCTCTCTGAATCCACAACGCCAGTCCATCTGATCCAATCCATTGGCCAGCGAAGTTGTCGGTACGATGAACTCTCAAGAGGAACTAATTCTCGGAGGTTTAAATAAACATATTCTAAACATACTGGCCTGGGAATGTTTGACCTGCATACCAAAATTCCAGTTTTACATAAGATAGATACAACGCTGACCTTTACCGTCTACTTTGACATGCCTTCTTTAAGGGGTCTGGACAATGGAGCAGGGGGGTTGGGGGCTGGTTGCTGCGGTCATCTTGAGAAAAGCATGGTAATGTGAATTTCTGGCAAAGAAAAATCCATATAAATGGATAATATGTTTAAAAGGGGCATAAACTGTAGATGTTGCGTGGCTCATCCGGTTTAGGCACTGCTCTTTTACATGGATGGGCCCCGCGACTTTGCTTCAAGTCTGGGCTGTGTCAGTGCGGATTGCGGCTGCCAGTCCCAGAAGGCAATGCACAACTGGTGCGAAAATTAGAAATGTAATACAGCATTTAAATATTATTTGCCACATTTGAATCACACTTTGTACAAACCCCCAATTCCAAAAAAGTTGGGACAGTATGCAAAATGCACATACAAGCAGAAAGCAGCGATGTGTAAATTCTCTTTTACACATATTTAATTGAAAACAGTACAAAGAAAAGATATTTAATGTTTTACCTTGTCAACTTTATTGATTTTTATAAATATACACTAATTCTGAATTTGATGCCTGCAACGCATTCCAAAAAAGTTACATTCCACAGGTAAACAGGTGATGCTATCATGACTGGGTATAAAAGGATATAAAAAGACTTGATATCTTATTTTCAGACTCTTACTATAACTTACTATGAGTCTGAAAATAAGATATCAAGAGTCTTTTTATATCCTTTTATACCCAGTCATGATAGCATCACCTGTTTAACTGTGGAATGTTCCAAACAGGTGTTACAAACAACTTCCCAGTTTTTTTTTTTTGCTCCAGTCCCTACTTTTTTGGAACGTGTTACAGGCATCAGGCATCAAATTCAAAACATTTAATTTTTATTTTTTATTTAAACACTAATGTCTCTTGGAAAATGCGCAGAAGGTTAACTGATTAAGTGGAGTCAAGAGGTTACCGCTGTTTGCATTTCAAAAGTGGCAACAGAGGACAAGGCCCCCCCGGGAAGGAATGACCAAGATCCAAAATCCCAATTCAGAATGCAACACAAAGCTTCCTGTCGATTAGGGCGAAATTAGCATAATCTCCCCATCTCTGCAGTTCACCACTTTGTGGACATTTTGTCTTAAATAGTGGTTTGCAAACATACAGCCAGTGGGCTCAAAGAGTTCAGTTGTCGTGCACTTTTTCAGACTACTATATTTTAAACGTGGGTAATGTTATTCATGAACAGATCTGTGGCATGTACATACATTGAGTTTAGTTCCCATATGATTCCCACAGCATTAGAAGCAATATTAAAAACGTAGGCAGCTAAAAGTGGTTTATTTCTGGATACTGGCCTGTTCCAGCAGGACCGTCAACAGTCATTTGTCTTAATATCTGTGTAATTTGAAGATATTTCAAATGATAAATAAAAAAAACATATAAACTAGCTACAGAAATATACCACTATAACAAAAAATAGCAGCAAAAGGGCCTTTTCTTCTGAGATCCATTGTAAATCAATTTTTGAAATACAATCAATCTTTTGGAATAGCAGGGAATTCACAGGTTTGTGAAAGATATTACACTTCCTCATGTTGTTGAGAGATCCATCTTGTTTAGAGTAATATATATTTTTGAACGGGGGGGGGGGGGGGGGGGGTTCTGTCATTTCCAAACTGGCTGCTGTGGGTCAGGCCACAGATTACATAAACCAGCCTTAAATCAACTGAATCAGCCTCGCCTTATTTGGTAATTGGCCATAAACTTTATTGAGAAAAAGGTTACCTTTCCTAAACATAGTGTGAATAGTGTGTTTGTGTGAGTTTGTGTGTGTGTGTTTGTGCATGTGCGTATGTATTATTATTTTTTATTTTTTATTTTTTTATTTTTTATTTACACATATAAAAACAATTACATATAATACAATATAATCCACAAAGAAATGTGAAGGAGAATTGCCTTAAAAACCCTCTAGGGGCTTGTTTGTGGCATTCTCCACAAAGCAAAATTGTAGCCAGATTATATCAATATAAAATCCCCCCCAATCCCCCCTGGATGATGGGGGCATTGTCATCCTGGAAGAGACCACTCCCATCAGGACATAAATGTTTCATCATAGGATAAAGGTGATCACTCAGAATAACTTTGTATTGATTGGCAGTGACCTTTCCCTGTAAGGGGAGAAGTGGACCCAAACCATTGCCAAGAAACTGCCCCCCACAGCATAACAGAAACACCGGACCCCCTCACTATAGGGGATTTTCCTTTAATTTCACCCGTCTGTATATCTTTTTCATTATTCCATCAGTTCCACACATCGCAGGAATTGCTGTTATAACTGCAACTATAACTGTGAGAGGTAGAGTGAAGTGATAAAAACACTGCCACACAATGATATTTTCCACCTGCATATCTTTGAAAATCAGATTCAATCACGTAATAAATGAATTTTTAAAAATGTCAAAATAAATACCAATGAATATATTTCAAATTGCCTGAAATTTTATAACCTGTTGAATTCCATTTAAAATTTTTAACTTAAAGGGATAGTTCGGAATTTTGGACATAATGTCTCAATTACAACTTACCCGTGATGTAGTTGATTGATGGAAACCATTTTCAGATAATTCCATGCTGTCCCTTCTTTTGGACATACACACATTGCTAATGCTAGCGCAACTCTAAGGTAATTGCTAGCATCCTCTACCAAACGCATTTAGCACTCCACAGTGCACCCAAAGCAAATAAAATATGACGACAGCCTATCGGGGTTATTTTGAGTGTTCATATCATCATTTTTGAAGTCAAACTATTGTTGAATCCTTTACTTTGTGCTGACCTATATTCTCTGTGGAAGTACGGCGGCGGAGCTAACGTGGCCATTGCAACTTGTTGGTCTTCTTTGTTGTTGTAGTCGACCAGTGCCGGCACTACATTCGTAGGTAACGTAAAGTATCGCTCCGCCGCCGTACTTCCACAGAGGTGCACTGTACTTCCCTTTGGGTGCACTGTGGAGTTTTTAAGTGCGTTTGGTAGTGGATGCTAGAAGTTACCTTAGAGTTGCGCTAGCATTAGCAATGTGTTTATGTCCAAAAGAAGGGACAGCATGGAATTATCTGAAAATGGTTTCCATCAATCAACTACATCATGGGTAAGTCGTAATTGAGACATTATGTCCAAAATTCTGAACTACCCTTTAATACAAAGCTTCTGAGAAACCTGATATTGGTCAGCCATCACAAAGATGATGCAATGAATGTAAATCATAAAACACTGTGGGAAAAAAGGTTACTTATTTGTTGTTGGCTGAATTAGCTTATATAGGGGTGACATTTAGCTATTTGCCGCCCCATAAAATGAAGAACTATCATTTACATTTCAGAAGACATGCAAGGTCATTGAGGTAAGTGATGGCCAATGCCACTGACATGATATGACGTGAAAATGTTGATTATTGGATCACAAAGAAAAACATCCTGAATACATTACCTGCATGATGTGATGCATTTTAATTTGATGACTGCCTCCAACAATATGAAGCAGAGCAATGGCCAGCTTTCAAAGGACTCATTCAAAATCAAATTTTTTGTATGAGACTGAAGCGTTTGGGGGAACATACATCAATTCATTCAAATTTTGGTAGATTTATGAAGATGTTTTACGATTACAAATATAATTATCGTATATGATGTTTATGATCATAAAAATATATTCATTCGGTGCAAAGGCACTGAAATGAATGTTAAATGGAGTTAAATTGCGATTTCAGAAATAATGGTTGGCCTGTGGTAATATGTACTGAACGATCTCAATGCTTTGTCGGGCTAAAACGCTCTGCTTTTCAAGAGTGTTTAAAAATAATTTTTAAAACTCTCAAAAGGTTTGGCATCCTTAAAAACCAGGAGCACTGTCTGTCTGTTACCTCATTTAATGGATTTGAAGTCTTCATCAGTACTTGAAAACGTCTTAAGAAACCTAATGAATCTGACCTAGTCAGCGGCACATCTCTAGCTCAGCTCAAAGAAGCTAAACTTCATGTAGAAAGGTATTACGAAAAATAGAAAAGTGGGCTTGACTATGATGACTCATTATTATCTAAAATCACTTTCACTTTTCTAGCCAAATGCAACTCTGAACAGTTAATGTCACAACAGACTTTATCACAAACTAACTGGATGGCCAGCTTCAATATTCCTTCTGTCCTCCCATTTTCTTTACCACAGGAGGTTCTAATTGGTAACAGGGGTTTCTGGTGCTTATAAAAATCCATTGCAACTTTACTGTACTGTGCCACACGCCTAATCATTTTTCAGAAGATGCAAATGGAACGTTTGAATTCAGATTTAACATTTACAATTAGCATTCAAAATTGGAAGGGAAGTCCACATCTGAATAACTGCATCAACGGAAGGGAGAACAGAATTCCCAATGTTAACACTGAGCTGAATATGTGGTGGGTCAATTTCTAAACCCACTAGAGAACGGTTACAACCTTAACAACCACAGACCAAAGCTGTGTCTTTCATTTGAATTCTGTTATATTTATTTATTTGTGCATGGTTGCTCTTAAATATCCCTCTTTTAAGAAATATGTCCAGTCCTTTATAGTGGGTTCCCAGTCCAAGTAAAATATTCAGTCAACAAAACTCACTCGTGGACTTTTTTCAAAACCCTTCTCTCTCTTTATTCTGCTTTTCATGTTAAATGTGCCTCTTGTACCTAAGTCACATTGGCTAAAAGCATCTGCCAGATGGCAAAATTTTAAATGACACAATTTTGTGAATTGTAAGTGAAATAGTAATGGACAATTTAAGGAAGAATTATTTTGTCACCTCTAACAGGCTGTAAATGAATGTACATTTGAGTATAAGGGACAGGTTGTACAGAGGTCATTATACAAGAGTAAACATCTTATTAAGATTCTGTACATGCCTAAAAAATTTACATGTTCTTTACGGTCAATATATGAAATAATAATTATCCCCATGCGGCATGCGTTGGGAAGGAAATAGGCTTAAAAGTGTCCAGGAACTCATTCATTATTTATTTATTTCTCTTTAGGGAAAGAACTAATCAATTTTCATAATTTTCTTTCGAAATTGATGTTAGCTCTTGGCGCCTCCCCCTATAATATATGAGTGTTTGTTCTCACTCGCCTTTCTCTCAACTTTCTGAGAGGACAGGAAATAGCTGTGTCTTGATGGATGGAAATGACCCGGAAGGGAAGAACGAACAGTCTAATAAGACAACTAATTGTGTTTCCAGGTTAGCGGTTCCAATTCTTTATTAAATCCACTTTAGTCAAAACCAAAAAAAAAAAAACAGCCTGTAAGAAGAAAAATACATGCACAAGTTGGTTTAGGCGTGACTAAAAGCCCAATCCTGCCTGGCAATTTGGCAACAAAAATACATAAAACCTCAATTGATTTGGGAGCCAGAGACACATGCAAGGCAATGCAGAATAATTGTCCATACATTTGAACAACTCTTTAACAGCAATTCTGTACACAAAACTCTCCATTGCCAAGTATTCAAGCCGGCCCCATTTCAATCCTACTGATGTTACTATTGTGGTTAAATTCCTAAAACTGCTCAGAGCACATGCAGCTATTGGGAGTTCACTGTTGATTCTTGACTGTGCAAACTCTGGCATGGTTGACACAGCCAGAACACAGCTTATCAAAGGCTATTTGCTACGGCACCTGACGGCCATCTTCGCAGCAGGCAGACAGTGTAAGATCAACGCGCATTCAGAGTGTGAAAGGAGACCTGAACCGAACAGAAACTGTACAAATGAGGAAAAGCCGAGTCTTTTTCATGAACTTGTTTTTCTCTTTCATTTTTTTTATGTACTAATGGTGAGCTGTATTATCTTCACATCGGGCAAGAGGGCTTTCCAAGGTATTATGCTTCCGCTGACAACTAATCAGTATGAATGCTTTTAACCACTGTGAGCCGAAGAAGTTAACTCAAAGGCAGCTGCCGCCGTCTTTGTAAGAAGGACAGTTCATTATTCATTAAAGCCATGGCTCCCAAGGAGCAATTATAAAACATAACACTTTTTGAAATTTTATGAAACTGACCTTTGACATTACATACCACAGTGATTGATTTAACTTTTATTGCGGAGCAGACACAGTCATACTGGTAACTAATAAAGGGAAATATACCGTATTCTTATGAAGTAAACACATTTCAACATTTAAGGGGTTACAATTATGTCCTCCTGCATTTTGTCTTGTGCCTACCATTTTCCTGGTAGATCTCTCTCTCTCTTTCTCTCACTATACTGTGTATGTATGTTCTTGTCCTGCCATTTTATTCACTCATTCATTAGGCAGGATATACTGTTAACAATCTCCACAGAAACATAGCAGCCCACAGCAAAAATAGGTTTAAAAAAATAATAATTCATCCCTGACTAGTTCCACACTATCTGTGTCTAATAAATGAACCATTTTCCCTTAGTTATTTAGAAATGTTGTGACTCATTTGATTCATTATTAGATACCATTAAAACTAACTGTCAGGTCAGCTTCAAGATGAGACAGTTGAGTTTGATTAATCCTCACTGAAGAAAAAAAACAAAACAGGATTACCGCAATATCCGCAGATTGCACTTGCCATCCGCTTTAGTGACAACCGTAGTTTCAAAAGGCAAACGAGCTTAATCTTCAGTTCAGCCGGCAAAACTTCCATTCGTGTTTGTTTGGAATGATCAGATCGCGGTTAAAGCTGCTGGAGGGGGTTTCAGTTCTCACGGCTGCTTCTATGAGAGCTGATACAGGGTACAAGCAGCAAAATAGCCTCGTGCACTCTGTGTTTTCCTTCATGCAGAGGTGCTGGTTTCAGCAAGAATAAATCCAAAAAGAAAATACCCTGGGCCTGTCCAGTTTCTAAGGCAGAAATAACTGAATGGTGGATCAGTGTAAGCAGACCGCACACTCAAAAAGGAACAACCTTGTTCTAAATGCAGTAGTTTAATTAACCCGGGGTGATAGGATGCGCAAACATTGTAGAGAGATTGCTACAAGGTGTTGTCTTCAAAAGGCAACTGCCGGTCAAAAAATTAAGGCAAAGAACAAAAAAGGAAAATGGCTTGGGGAAAAAAACAAAACAATTATGCGCTCAGCTGTCACTCATAAATTTCTCTCCAGAGTACGGTGTTTTTTGAAACGATGTTGGTTTTGATGATTACGTTTAGTCATGGGGACCATGTTAGCAATGACCTTCACATGATATTAAAGAGGTCTCTCTGTTCTTGCACGCACATTTTCATTCACGTGTTGTCTGAACACGAAATAAAGCAAACGGAGATGAGATGAGAGGACTTTTTCAATGAATTAGCGCTGCAGAGCCGCCTTCCTACGACTGAACCCGAAATCTTTGTTAGTGTGTGACTCATTCAGTGTTAAGGTCCAGCCTCTTCCACATCGAATTGTTAGTTCATAATGAGATTTGTCTTCTAAACATGTACAAGCAATGTCCTTAGGTGCTGAAACGGCATTCATATTGAAAGGAGCAGGCATTGAGGAAACCATCACAAATTTGCAGAGTCAGTTTTATGCTAAGACAATCATTGGATGGTTAAACATAGGATGTGATGACTGATGTATGGTTTGTGCCACCGTGCCCCCCCCCCCCCCCCCCCCCCCCCCCCCCCCCCCTCCCCCCCCCCCCCCCCGCCCAGAGAATAGTGGCAAACTGAATACAAAAATACACATAGCATGGTATAATGATTTGGCATGAACATTATTTTATTATTTATTATATTCCAATATATATCAAATTTAAAGAAGCACTCTGCATTATTTCCAGTAAAGGGCAGCATCTCCAAACAACACATCCATGATTGGGGCATCCGTCATGTTGAGATCAGGAACCATTTTAACTATCGCTGCATGCGACTGGCAGATATAGCAGTTTGGCCGAATGTTTTTGTTGGGCCCGTAACTCCCCATAATGAGCAAATATGTTTACTGTGACCCAGTTCTTGTTGAAATGTAGCCTGAACACTATTCACACATTGAACGGAAATATTTTTAAATTATGCCAAAACAACTGCATGTACATTGTATCTAGTGCAGTGCATGTACCAATATAGTGTTGAAGTTGTATGATTAACATCAGTGTAAAGTGTTTTAAATACAAATTTTTTTGGTAGGCATTAAATTGCAACCTATCAATATAGAGCCTGAGGTAAGTTTGTGAAGTTTAAAACCTGTATGGGAAAGTGCCACAAGAATCAATCACAAAAATATTGTGATAAAAAATAGTTGTATATTTTCTTACATTTTATACAGCTACCCACAAATGACTCCACGCAACACCTTTGTATACAGAGTTGGTACAGGGACTTTTGAAAAATAAATTGCATTATGTTTATTGCATGTTTACTATTTATTACCAACAAATTACAAAAAAGTCATACAGTGTGAAGATGAAAAAATAAGGTCAACTGGTTTTTAAGAGACGTCAAAGATTGCATCAAACATTGCATTGGGTCAAACCTATCCCAAACATAATATGAGGGTTAAGTACACAATATGATTGGTCTGCTCCAGTAACGTCCAAACCTTCTATTCAACTCAATACAATTTAGTGGATCTGACGATCTGACAATTTAATGGATTACGGATGTGTCAGCAAAGATATTTTTATGCTTACTTCTCGACAAAGTTTTACTAAGTCACAAATAGACATGTTGTTCATCACAACATATCTAATTTAAAATGCTTTCAATGTAATTCCCTGATGTTCAGCACGAAAATGTGGTTTACCTAAGTTTGGCGATTGCTGTAGGAACTTTAAAGAGAAGCCGCAGAGAAGAAATTTAGACAAATTGCAAGAATATTCATTAAAAGACAGAAGGCCACTTTTCTCCATTTTAATTCTTCTTCTTCGTTTGGGGTGGGATCTTTTGTCCCACATCCCCAGGCTCGGGGCCGAGGGGCTATCCTTTTACCACCCCGAGCCTAGGGGGGGGTTCACACCGGACTATATTTCAGGGCACACCTCCAGTAGCCACGTCACCGTGTCATCATCCAGAACCGACAGACCATGCATCCCATTGGGTGCCCGATAAATCGGGCAGTCCAGGATGACATGGTCTGCGGTTTGTTCCTCCGCGCCACACTCGCAGGCTGCGCAAGAAGCCAAGCCCCCATCTGTGCATCGATGAGCGGAAGCGCCCAACGCCGGTCCGGAGGCGGGTTAAGCCTCACCCATGCCAGTCTAGGCAGGTCCACCCCAATAGGGGGAAAACCGACGTCTGGGATGAAGTCACGGAGTCTAGAGGTTTTAATTAATGGACATCCATTCTTGGCCATACATGGCAGTTATAATTTTTTGTATTACACAAAATGCCCCTCCCCTCTTTCTCTCTCTCTCTCTCTCTCTCTCTCTCTCTCTCTCTCTCTCTCTCTCTCTCACTCTAATGTGAAATATTATTTTTAACTTGACGTTTGACACTTGGGGGAAAAAAGAGAGATTTTCTCCGAGGCTTAAGAGCTGCTGAGTGCAGTTCATTATGTCGTCTTTTGATGAACAAATTGCAAATATATTTAGATTATGCTGACAAGCATTGGTACTGTCTTTGAAACCATCTGAACAGCCTGTTGATGGCCAAATTAGACATGAAAGACATTTCTTATACCAGCTCTTAAAGCATTATTTTACTTCATACATCTGAGACCTTTTGTCTTTGCCAAGCTGGTGAACTGGAATATCTTTTTAAAAAAGTACTTTTTCTTCGACACCATTATTTTCCACCAGCAATTCAAGCCATTTGGCTGAAAGTGGGTTTTTTTTAAACAGCAGATTATTAGAAATGGCTACTGGGCTACCAAGTGGCTCAGTTTGTAAAGGAACCCAATACAAGTGCAGGCTGGTCCCTGTAGTCCTGAGTTTGAGCCTTACTTATGTAATTAGCTGGCTATGCATGGCAGACGTAACTACAAGTAACTGAAGAGGAACAACTGGAAATTCCTGGGAGAAAAAAATCACAAACGCACACACACACACACACACACACACACACACAAGCATAAAAAAATAAAGGCTATTAGCATGTGCACAATAAACATGTACACTACAGTGTCAACAGTGGCAGACTTGCCGACAGTCAGTGATGTTTTGCTCAAACCTTTCTGCAATTAGCACTAAAATTCAATTGAAAATAGCAATTATTCCCATGTGCATTGAGCGGTAAGATGAAAAAGTGATAATTAAATAACAGTAATTGTTTTACTGAACATGGCAAGTTGTTATCCCCCAACAATAGTCTAGAAAACACAATCATATGCATACAACGAAAATAAATTTCCCGTAAGATTACATAAGTGTTTGCAGTGTGTCAAAACACTGACACATAATATTGTTTACATCACACTACTGTATCTGTAGTTCCTAAAAACAGCCTGTATGTTGGAAGATTCTGGGTACTAGCCATTTGACTTGCCCAAGTAAACAGTTTCTTTATCACAAAATCATAAATGTTCTGACTGAATTTTGCAATGGAATGGGTTCATTCATACAAAAATCATCTGATTTTGTATGTGATCCGCATTAAAATAAATGTGTAAAAACTAATTTATTTGTTTTCTGAATGACCCCGAGAGAGAGAGAGAGAGAAATACGTATATTACAAATAGTTGCAATATTACAAAGTATGTATTACACACCAAAGATGGGAGCAACAACACATGCAAATAAATTACATTGTAATAGCAGCCAGAGAATGCCATATAACAGCTGAGATATAATATTTTCATTAAAGTATGATTAATAATATATGGACTTTGAGAATGATCTTCAGTGAGAGATACACTTAACCCTCTCATGTTCATCCATCGCTGTGAACATATTTGTCACATATGGGGGCCTGCTATTAAATTATTATTATTTATTTTTTTTGCTGCACTGGGAACTTCATTCTGAAACTATCTGAAATGAATTGCCAGCTATGTCAAATACAGTCAAGCCGGAAAGTCTGCACACCCCCTTTCCACCTTCTCCACGTTTTTATTATGTTACAGACTTATACTACAATAGATTGAGTTCATTTTTTTGCCTCAAACATCTACACAAAATTGCCAATAATGACAAAGTGAAAACAGGTTTTTAGAAAATATGCAATTTTATTTTACTGACAAAAAATAGGTTATTTAGGGGTTACATATCTGTACACACCCTTAGCCTAATACTTGGTTGCTGCACCTTTGGCAGCGATTACAGCTTCAAGGCGTCTTGGGAAAGAAGCTACGAGCTTGGCACACTTGTTTCTGGACATTTTTGCCCATTCCTCTTGGCATATCCTTGCAAGCTCCGTCAGGTTGGATGGGGAGCGTCGGTACACAGCCATTTTCAGCTCTTTCCACAGATGTTCAATTGGATTCAGGTCTGGCTCTGGCTGGACCACTCAAGGAAATGCACAGATTTTCTCCGAAGCCACTCCTTTGTTCTCTTGGCTGTGTGCTTCAGGTCGTTGTCATGTTGGAAGGTAAACCTTCGCCCCGGTCCTGAGGTCCAGAGCGCTCTGGAGCAGGTTTTCTTCAAGGATCTCGGTGTACTTAGCTGCATTCATCTTTCCCTCTATCAGGACTAGTCGCCCCGTTCCCGCTGCTGAAAAACATCCCCACATCATGATGCTGCCACCGCCATGCTTCACTGTAGGGATGGTATTAGCCAGGTGATGAGCGGTGCCTGGTTTCCTCCAGACGTGACGCTTGGTATTCAGGCCAAAAAGTTCAATTTTTGGTTTCATCAGACCAGATAATCTTGATTCTCATGGTTTGAGAGTCCTCTAGGGTGCCTTTTGGCAAACTCCAAGTGGGCTGTGATGTGCCTTTTACTAAGGAGGGGCTTCCGTCTGGCCACTCTACCATAAAGGCCTGATTGGGTGGAGTGCTGCCTGGATGGTTGATCTTCTGAAAGGTTCTCCCCATCTCCACAAGGATATGCTGGAGCTCTGTCAGAGTGACCCTCGGGTTCCTGCTCACCTCCCTGGCCAAGGCCCGTCTTCCCCGATTGCTCAGTTTGGCCGGGCGGCCCAGGTCTAGGATTCTTGGTGGTTCCAAACTTCTTCCATTTACGAATCATGGTGGCCACTGTGCTCTTTGGGACCTGTAAAGCTGCAGAGATTTTTCTGTACCCCTTCTCCAGATCTATGCCTTGACACAATCCTGTTTCTGAAGTCTGCAGATAATTCCTTTGACCCCATGGCTTGGAGTTTGCTCTGACATGCACTGTCAACTGTGGGACCTTATATAGGCAGGTGTTGGCAATCCCCAATCATGTCCAATCAATTGAATTTATCACAGGTGGACTCCAATTAAGTTGTAGAAACATCTCAAGCAGTATCAGTGGAAACAAAATGCACCTCAGCTCACTTTTGGGTGTCATATCAAAGGGTGTGCACACTTGTGTACATATGATATTTTACATTTTGATTTTTAATTAATTAGCACAAATGTCTAAAAACCTGTTTTCACTTTGTCATTATGGGCTATTTTGTGTAGAATTTTGAGACAAAAAATTAACTCAATCTATTGTAGAATATGTCTGTAACGTAATAAAACGTGGAGAAGGTGAAAGACTTTCCGGCTTGACTGTATGTCATCTGAAATATGTCAATCAAAAAAGGTTTCAAAAAAAGAGTATGTCCTACTTTAATCAAACTCATAAAAGTAAGGAAAAAATAGTCCATGACTTAGAGCTAATGGACCAAATATCTGCTATTAACTTGTAAATTCTATTTTTTAACTTACCATCTCAGTAACCGCACAATCTATTGGGATGACTGTATCCACACAATTTACACACGTGTCTTAATGAGGAAAAATAGCTTAAGTTGCTGAACACAAAGATTAGTACACATTGTGGTTAGATTGAACACCCCCCTCCCTCTTTGTCCTTATTTCACTGACAGTGAATTAAAAATGTCTTCACAGTCAGACTCTTAACTAAAACAAAAACAGAAATAATTTCAATGCACACAATTGCATTGCTGCCCTGTTTCAATGCCATTCTCACGTTGCTTGCTCGCGTTAAATCCGTTACTTGGCATTCTTCGTAGTTAATAAACTTAAAAACCCTCATGTTGCCAAGCCTTGTGACAACTGCCTACATTTCAAAAGGCCTATACGGTCCTGCATACTCTGCTCCGCAACAATGTGGGGGGAGGTTGGCGGGGAGATATTTTTGCGTTGATATGTTTCTCTAAGAAGTCAGCCTGGCTATTTGATAGCATGCCAGCAGCTACCTGGAGACACAGATATGAGTCATTTGTGATGTGATTTCTCCTCTTTTACAGCCGCTAATGCTGAACACAGTAAGCTTCCCTCAAACACTGAAACAATGTCCTGCAACATTGGAAACTGTTGTTCTAAACCATCTGTACACTGGCATATGACACCAGGGACCCGTTGAGTGGGTGGGGTTCACACAGTGGGCAGAGAGGACCAGACTAAGCTTAATGCTCAATGGTCCAGCCTCAATTCTCTATGTTTCTTCACCCAGATAGACTGCCATGCGCCTCTTGTCCTCGTGTCTCATGGGTGGTGTCACGGTCTTGTACTGTGACAGAGTACATTCTACACTGACAAGAGTACTTTTTAATCTCCATTGGACTATAAACACCGCTAGTTATTTTACTTTGTTAATATGTATCTAGGTGGAGATATAGCAATCGAGGAGTCACTGTCATTCCCTGTGAAAAATGACAATAATTTTCATGGCAAGAGGCTTTTTTCACCAGCAATGGTAATTTCTTTAAAATGCATCACATCACAGTTTTATCTGAGCACGTGCAGTGCATCTCACGTTGAGCCTCATGCGTCTCCCACCCACATTCTAAACTACTTTTATTTCATCGCAGTCTTGTCCATTTTCCACAAAAATTTTATTTATTCACACAAATGCCAAATTCTTAAAGTTATGCACTGGAAACAAAGTGAAGTACGATTGAGTTGGTTTTTCAATGGGGGGGGGGGGGGGGGGAACAGCCCATAATTCGATGTTTGGAAGGCAGACACAACACAAGGATAACTGCCTTTTCTGGCTTCCCTTGTCGCATGAGTATGGGGAACTCATTGAACTGTCCGGTCTCACGTCGTCGACTCAGTGAATCCGAGTTGGCTGCCCCACGCTGCCTCTGAAAGGGCACGGGAGACATTGCTCTTTCGGAAGCCGGGGGAATGGCGTGAAGATTCTCCCGCCACCTCAACGGCCTGTCCCCACCGCTATTCGTCATTCCTGCACATCGCGCCCATCCAGCCCTTCAGGGAATTAACCTTCGGTACAGCAAGGATCGGCGGAGCGGCAGAGAGCGAACACGGGAGTCCACGTACGTCATCGCTAGTAAGTCGCCTTGTGTTAAGTCACCTGAGCCACCCTGTCTCTTCTTTCTGTCTGACTCGAGGGGGCGGGCTCGAAATTTCGGAAGGCTGCAGGCCCAGGTGTCCCTTTTGCCTGGAGCATTATGTGCAACTTGATTCAATCACTGAATCACAGTTGAACACGGCCCGTGCCGGCTCCTAAATGTTTTTTGTTTTTTTTAAACATATAAAATCGCATCCAACGTATGGGAGTAATGTATAGATCTAGAATTGCTGTTACGGTATCAGTAGACGCATCAAATAATCCTCACCACCAAACAGACGCTGCACAGACAGTGAGGAACTTGATTTCAAACATAAATACATACCGTGGCATATATAGGCATTTAAGGGAAAAGAGAGCAAACCTTTAACATCGGGAATTGTAAATATATAACTTTAGGGGTGGCAGTGTACAATAATGGGTAGGGAACTGGGCTTGTAATTCAAAAGGTTGTGGGTCCATTCCCAGCCGGGGTGCGGCCGTCGTACCCTTTAGCGAGGTAGTTAACCTGAATTGCTTCAGTAAAACATATCCAGCCGTACAGATGGATTGTACATAAAAAATTGAATCTGTGGAACTCCCTCTAGATAAGGGAGCCTGCTCAATGCTGAAATTTAAACGTAAATGGAATTTGTAACAGTCATAAATGAGAAAAGGAAATTGCATTGTGGGGTAGTATCCTCACCAGCTGCCCCCCCCCCCCACCACCACTCCCACCCACAAGTTTGGACCAGAGCAGCAATGACAAGCACCTAATACAAGCTTGGGCATGAAAAGAGGCTAATTTCTACACTCCACCCATCAGTGAGCCGTGAGGTCTCGACACAAGAAGGATGATATATAGCTTATAATATCCCACCTCTGTCCTTCGGGATCCTCAGACTGCCTGCTGCAGGTTCACTTCTCTCCAAAGCCATCTCTCTTCTGATATTTTAACGGAAGTAATCATCTCCTGCGTTAACTCTGGAAGGGGGAAGAAAACGCTTTCTGAGTCACCAGAATGTGGCAAGATGCGGCTTTTTTTGTCTTGTTTTTTTGTTTTTGTACAGGCAGGTCCCTTTAAAAGTAAATCTGTTTTTATTGCATTCTGGTGGAACTGCCTTATTAAATCCACGTACTTTGTAAAATGCAATCTCTTTAAGAAGATTGTACGGACGTCACAGCGTGTGTGCGTGCATATGTGTTTGTTTTTTGTTTTGTTTTGACTTTCTTTTGTCAGCATCAAACAAAATGTCTAAAAAAAAAAAGTTTAAATAAACTGGTTTTCTTGGTGCCACTTTAAAACTAATGAAGAAATAGATTCCCTCAGGTCACTCAGTGACCAATTCCTGTCTTCATCTCCCATTGAAGTGATTAGCTTAAGGCAAAATCGGTAGAATACACACAGATGTTACAGGTTTGGTTTCACACCAGTGCCAAGTATCAGGATGCATATGGATGTGTGGGTGTGTGATATCTGTGTTGTGTCTACGTATTGTGGAGTATAATCTCTTCAACCTACTCCAATGAGTGGCACACTATACCCAGTCAAATACAAATATTAGAGGATTGTATCTTGAGGCTGCGTGCCAAGCTTGCTGTACAACCTGATATTTCTCACAGTACAGTGGAGTATTTCACAGCCCTTCACCAAAGATTGTTGGATAGACATATTGCTATCGATGGTTTTATTTTTTGCTGTCACAAAATAAATCTGTATTTAGTAAAGTTTTCTTTAAAGTTACATATTGCGTTTTTCAGTCTATTGTTTGGGTTTTCTTCCTTTATTTTTGAAACTTTGTATTTTAATGTGATTATATTTAAACAAAAAGAGTCCCAAATAATTTAATAAATAGGCCAAGATTGATCGATATAGATTTATTTATTTATCTATTATCCAGATGTACCTAGATTTAAGCAGGTTTAGTCCTCTCAGAAAATTACAAAAACTGCAGATCTAAATTAGCTCAGAAGCAAAAAGGTTTTTTTTACCAACTGACGTATAAGTTGTACATTGTTCCTGTTAAACAAATTTTAAAAGATTAATTTTGTTTTATAATAATTCCTTGCATTTTATATGGAACCTTTCTCACACTCAAAGCACTTTACAGTGATGAGGGGGGAAACTCACCTTAACCATCACCAATGTGTAGCACCCACCTGGGTGATGCACGGCAACCATTTTGCGGCAGACCACTCGCCACACATCAGCTGAGGTGGAGAGGGAGATAACTTTTTTTGTTTTGTTGCCAATTAAATAAGGGGATGATTAGGTGGCAGGTTGAGAGAGCCAGGTTGGGAATTTAACCCTACTCTTTGCGATGTGTCATCGGATTTTAGTGACCACATTGAGTCAGGACTTTGGTTTAACGTATCATCCAAAATACCATCTCCTACAGCACAGAGTCCCCATGACTGAGGCATTGGGGTTTATTTGACCAGAAGGAAGATCACCCCCTGCTGGCCCATCAACATTACGTCCAACAGAAACCTCGTTCTCAGAAGGTCTCCCGATCCAAGTACTAACCAAGCCTACACTGACTTAGCTTGAGCCATTCAGCAGGTGCAGAGTACTTGGTGGTACGGCTGCTGATAATATAACATGATGTTTGTGATAGTAGAAATCCTTGAGAAATCCTCGAATGGCATTGGTTTGATATAATTCTGGTTAGCAATCGCTCAGTCACTGGTAAAGATTTATTTTTGCATCCAGCATACAATTGAATTTCCATGTATTCGCAAATCAAATCAAATGTTAGCACCCACGTGTTACCTAAATGGCAGGCTACTTATCCACTGTATATATTGCTGTCTTTCCATAAAACTGAATACATCTCAGTTTCAACCATATCACTTCTTGTTTTGATTGTATGAGCAACAATTGTATTTTGCTGCCATCTACTGCAAAAGAAAAAAGTGTCTTGAAAACGTTTCATTTCAGGGGGGGGGCTAGTTCTTTGAAAGAGTTGACGGTTTTACTGCTTTGGGGTTTTCACTGGTTGGAATTCAGAATGATTGTGATGGACGTTAAATCGTAGACTGTATAAAAATATGGACAAAGCCACTGTGACGTCACCCATTGCCTTTCCACGGCCTCGTAAAAACTGAATTGAAGCTCGGAAGTCTTTTTCGCCGCCCGTTTGTACAAACTGCGCCTGCTCCGTGGAGCCGAAGAGGACTCAACCTGTCCCTCTGATTGGTCCTGGCAGTGAGAACCATATAGAAACCTATCTATGCCAGTGATCCCAGGACTCAACCTGTCCCTCTGATTGGTCCTGAACAAATGTTAATACCCTGTCCAAACGACACAATATTTTAAAAAATCAGCACATGCACAGGCATTAGGATGAAGGAAAGGCACCTATTGCAATGACATTTTTTTGTGTAAAAAAATGTATTGACTGAGTATTTTGACCACATTGCTGCCATTGACTTACATGGGGAAAGACCTATATTGGAGCCAACCGCAGTGGCGCTATTGAGCAACAGCACCAGGAAGTGAGCTTCAGAACGAAAGCCAAGGCTGTGTCCCATAGAACTATATATTAATATATATGTCTATGCTGTGTCCGAATCAGAGCCCTATACCCTTTTGAGTGCGCATATTTGAGTCCACTTCGTCAAAAAGCTTTTGAGTGGGCGACTTTTTCTCACAAATTGGGGCACTTAAAATACCAGGATGAACCACTTATTTCCGGGGGTTTTGTTGAGGGAATTCAGGAGCACACTCATCTGCAGAACTGTGCACTCACCCGATAATTTCAGCAAGTAACTCGGAAGTAAAAACGTAAAAGATGTAGAGCGTATATGCATCTATGGTACAAGAGTGGGTCATATTACGGAAATACTCTTTTTGATTTTTGTTAATTCTATCTTCATTCATAGTCTACACTTTGTAACAATTGTCATATGTTAACCTATTGATATTCTCAATAAAAAATAAAAAAATTAAAAACTACGAACTACTTCCTCACTAGTTTGGAAAGAGTTTTGCGGGATTTCTTTCACACACTGCTTGCAATGTGAGGGGACAGGGCACATATGTAGACAGGGGGTCTGAGTGGACAGGGGACAGTGGACAGGGAACAGGGCTCTGATTCGGACACAGCCCCAGTCTTGGCCCCTTGCGTTAAATTAGCCTACTCGAATTTCTCCCTCACCTTTCAGTTTATCTTCCGGAGAAGTGTTGTTTTGGATGTAGAAATAATGCTTTAAATGCTTTTTTATAATATAGTTCAAGCAGAAACGGAATAGTTTTACAATGTTTATAAAACATTTAAAAAACCATTATAGTGAACATTGGTTTTTAGGGTTGGGACTTTTATTTTGACATTTTCAGATCCTCGCTAGGTTCCGTACCGTCCATAGACTGTAGGTACAGTCACTGGCTTCACACTCATTTTGAGGTTACGTAAACGCACAGTCCGAAGTTTTTGAAGTGATTTGCAATGGCAGGACGCAACAGAGTTGTACATTTGCTAAGGCAACTTGAAAAAGCTGCGTAAGTCGACGGAAACGAAAACTAATCAACGTTTTACGAATGATGTGTTGTTTTTATTACTACAAAGACAATAAACAAAACGTTTAATTTTACCCATAGATTGCTTACAGTTTTCCAGCTGCCAGTAAGGAGAAACCTTGCTGGGCAGCAGAATTCGCTGCATGGAGTAGTGGCTTTTAGTTCAATAAATTAGCTTTATTTGGTTTCTTTCATATTCACGTTAACAAAGTGACATTGCAGCACGTACTCTCGTTTTGTGATTTTAGGTGTAGCTGTCCTGCACATTCCCAGACCTATCACCAAGGTATCGTACGTTAGTCTGAAGGTTGCTACAGTATGTCAACATGTTCACATCTTGTATTTCAAATTCTACCTGTGATTGTAGTGCCAAGAAAACAGTAATCGCATTCATTGTAAAATTGTCGTTTCTTTGTTTACTATTGTAGCAGCCAGTTCATATGCCTATATTCATATAGTGCGGTTTATTATTTTATTTGTACATTATGGTTTAATAATGGACACTTACCCGTTTAGATCTATTTCATTTTGTAGTAGGCTACCTATCTGCACACACCACAGAACTAACGGCACACACATTGTGCATATTGTTCCAAAATTAGTTAAACTTCCGCCAAGTAGCAAGAGGTAAATGGGAACTAGCATGCTTGGAGACAATTTCCAACTGCTTCATTGCACTCCTGTCTTAATTCACCATTCAACTTTTGAATTAAGAAGAAGGAAACGAACAACCTCAAATGGATCTTTGGTTTTTTAGATGTACTATAGTGTGCCATAAAACTTTGCCCGGCCTCATAGTGTGTGGCATTGAAAATAATCAATATGAATATAATGCCATTATAATGAATGTGCTTTCTAGGTTCGGGACATGCTTCTTGTGGAAGAACAACAGACTACGCGTTTGAGGTATTTGGTGGAAAAATTTGTATCTTTGATTACATATCCATTCAATTTTTGATTTTACGGACCTCTTATCTGTTTCCCCTTGTATCTTGTATTCCAGATGGCATGCTCAAACATTAGGTATGGAGAAGGGTTGTTACCAGAGAAATAGGCATGGTAAACCTTTTTAAGCATTTTTTTCTGCATCATCACATTACAGCAGATTACTCGGCTTACATTATTATTTTTAATAAATATTTTTCTACGTACACAATCCATGTATACAGCTGGATATTTACTGGAGCAATTCAGGTTAAGTACATTGTCCAAGGGTACAATAGCAGTGCCCCGCCTGGGGGGTATTTCACAAAAAGGAGTTAGCCTGTTAACTTTTGTAAATATTTTGAAGTAACCCAGGCTCTCATCCAATCGGATGTGGTCAAATTCAAAATATTTACAAAAGTTAGCCGGCAAACTCCTTAATCCCGCTTTGTGGTGTACCTCCCTGGGAATTGAACCTACCACATTTGAATTGCAAGCCCAGTTCCCTAACCATTATGCTGCACAGGGAGACAGTGGAACATAGAATTAAAAAATGGAATCAAAACTTAACGTATCAGCCATCGTCGATGTCATTCTTGCCACAAATGTTGGTATGAAATTAAATATTTAGACTTAAGTAGACTATTAGACTTAAATGGTATTTGCAAATAAGTATGATTTAAATTCCCTTGTCCAGTCACCTTTCACATTGGCATTTTGAAATGTATTACTGATATGGGTACTGGTATTCTTCACTACACATCTGTGCATTTAAAAAAAAAAAACACATCAAACAGTTTGTGTGTGTATACTTTCTCACAGTTGCAATGACAATCATGTGAATTCAGGATCTCCAGAATATGGGAGCCCGGAATGTTTGTCTGATGACGGACAGGAACCTGTCCCGCCTCCCGCCAGTCACAGCGGTGCTGGACTCCCTGGCCAAGCACGGGGTGGCCTACAAGTTCTACGACAGGGTGCGCGTGGAGCCCACGGATGACAGGTTAGCTTGCTCTCCCTCGGCCCCGTATTGATAACACTGCAAGTCATCTCTGCCATCGAAGCAAAACATTCCAGGTTGATGCAATATTAAAGGTGTGTGCAACCAAGGGCAGTGCTGGTAGCAATGTGCAGTATATTCTGTTCCTGGACATGCCTCTTCATGAAATATTCATGAACTGTAAGAGCACCTGAAACTCCTGTTACCAAACCAAACCTCCTAAAATAAGTACATTTAGAGGATGGAAGGACCTCAGGAGCTGACCATCTCCACCTGCCCTTGCTTTTGCAGTTTTAAGGAGGCCATAGCTTTTGCAAAGGGAGGAGATTTTGATGCTTACGTTGCAGTGGGAGGGGGCTCTGCGATTGACACCTGCAAAGCAGCCAATCTCTATGCCAGCCACCCGGAGGCGGACTTTCTGGACTTTGTGAACGCTCCCATTGGAAAGGGAAAGCCAGTTACCGGGACACTGAAGCCCCTGATCGCAGGTACCAGGAGGGGGGGTGTCTCTCCCTTCCTATCTAAGGATCAGTGTTTCAAATGTGTTCTTTAATTAGTTCCCCAAGTGTCCCAGTTAGGCATCACTTCTTTTTATGAACATGTATTAGATGAGGATAATAAGAAATGGCCAGTGAATGAAGCTCGTGTGGTTTCAAAGTGCACCTTTGATTGCACAGATGCAAATAGTGTAAGCTTTACTCTGCAGTTATACTGATTTTATATTTAGTTTTAGGAAGTTTAAAACTTTTTAGAAATGACTACTCAGCCTTATTTAAATTATCTATATTTCACCCGTTGGATGTAGTGTGAAGCTTTTTTCTGTATTAATTTGGAACACTTTCTTTTTAACCCCCCAACCCACCAGTGCCTACAACAGCTGGGAACAGGAAGTGAAACAACAGGAGTCGCCATTTTTGATTTTGAAGCTTTGAAAGCAAAAACCGGTGTGTACAATAACAGCATTATGCAGCATAAACTCTGAAACATGTTGAATGTCAGTTTATATTTAAAATCCCCTTGCAGTAACTCAAGTCAAGTTAATCTAGATTATCCCAGAGGGACATTTGTAAGACAGGGTCAATGAGAAATCTGAATCTTCAGATTGTACCATTTTGTTTGACTTGCCGTCCAATGTCCAGGGATCGCGAGCAGGGGCCATCAGACCCGACCCCTTGGGATGGTGGATCCCCTTCACACCCTCCACATGCCCCAAAGGGTGGCAGCCAACAGCGGCTTTGACGTGTTGTGGTGCGAATAAAAATGTCTGGACAAACAAGGTTTTGGATGAAAGGAAATTATTGGTGGGGGGAGATCCCTAAACATTAGTGGGAACATGTACCCACCTAAATCTACAGCAGAACCCCTAGCAGAAGAGGAGTTTTATCAGAGGCCTGTTGGCCCTGGGAGAGGTGCGTATGCAGTAAATGGTTACCGTTGTCTGTGTGTTACCCCATTCAGCCACGCCCTGGAATCCTACACGGCGTTGCCCTACCACATGCGCAGCCCCTGCCCCCCCCAACCCCATCAGCCGCCCCGCCTACCAGGGCAGCAACCCGGTCAGCGACGTCTGGTCCCGACACGCCCTGAACATCGTAGCCAAGTTCATGAAACGGTGCGGTTCGAATCGGCTTTCCTGTCCCCGTTCGCCTCCGCCTGGCTGTATGTGTAGTCTCTGGAGGGACATGGATGGATAAATTAAGTTTCTTATAAAAGATGTCCCATCGCCTCCTGTTTATTGTTCATTTTATCTTAAATGGAACATCGGCTGGGATTTAAATGGTTAAAAAAAACATGGTTTGACAAGCTTAAACTAAATCTCTCTACCAGCTACCTCTCTTTCTCTCTCTCCCCACTCTCCTCTCTCCCTCCTTCTACCTCTTTATCGCTCTCCCCTCTCCTTTCCTACCTCTTTATTTCTCTCTCCCCCTCTCCTCTCACCTTCTACCTCTCTCTCTCCCCCTCTCCTCTCTCCCTCCTTCTACCTCTCTTTCTCTTTATCTCTCTCCCTTTGCTGGTTGAATACATTCTGAGGTCACACCATTTGGCAAGGGCTTCAGCTAGTTCACCTGAGTGAGTGATGTAATCGCCCTCCCTCCAGGGCTGTGAGGGACCCCGCGGATTTGGAGGCCCGGTCCAGCATGCACTTGGCCAGCGTCTTTGCCGGCATTGGATTTGGGAACGCTGGAGTCCACCTATGGTAAAATAGCAAACGGAAAAAAGATTTCTGCACCAAGATAATCACGTACAAGGAAAGTGGATTTAAGAGCAATAGAATGTTGACGATTTTTTTTTTTTTTTTTTAATCACTCAGCCATGGGATGTCTTATCCCATTGCGGGAAACGTGAAGACCTACAGAGCAAAGGACTACAATGTGGATCATCCCGTTGTGGTGGGGTTGCTGTTTTCTGTCATTACCAGTTAACGCATTCATTCACCTGTTATCGCAGTCATATATCAGATTATTGTACACACCACAGTGATTTAAAGTTTGAAGGTGCTCTCTTGCTCAATGCTTGTTTTGTGTTTTATATGGACCCCTCCCAGCCGCACGGCCTGTCAGTCGTACTGACCTCCCCCGCTGTTTTCACCTTCACTGCCGCCATGTGTCCGGAGCGCCACCTGGAGGCTGCGCAGATACTGGGTAAGGTTTGCTCAGGAACACACTCCACATTCCCAGTCAACTAGAGGAGGGGCTTTTGCTGAGTGAGGAGGGGAATACCCTGATGATTGAATCATTGGCTCCCTGAGCGAAGCTGCAGTCGATCATCCGTCACCCTGTTAGGCTGTCTGTGCTGACGTGGTGTGGATTTATTACCGAGAGTATAAAAATACGGAGAGCATTAGAATGGTGAGCCACTGAGCAGCTCCCCCTCATAGTTTCATCAGAAATGGTCAGTGGACTCTTTGAAAATAAGAGCTGGCCGCTATCATGCTATCTCCTTGGCCGCTGACCTTTGACCCCGAACCCCATGATGACACACCTCTAATTCTCTCCTCAGGGGCAGATGTGAGCAATGCTAAGAGAGAGGACGCGGGGCTGGTGCTAGCAGACACCCTGCGCCAGATCCTGTATGACCTGGAGGTGGATGATGGCCTGGGCGCGATTGGGTACACTAAAGACGACATTCCTGCACTGGTGAAAGGAACGTTACCTCAGGTTAGCCGCCTGTCGTTAGGAACGAGAGAGGATGGAATGAATACAGGTGTTGTATCTGGTTAGCCTATAGTATCTGTGATGGTACCGAATTTGCAGCAGGAAATCGGTTAAACGGCAACCCAGGCCAAACTGCTATCAGACACCATTGGCAAGAGTAATCTTCTAACAGGGTTTAACAGCAGACTATGCTCATTCCTCTGGCATCCATCTTACTGTATTAACTGTGAGGACACAAAGCAACATGGACGTTTGTTCAGTGATGTCCCAGTGGTTATTAATTTTATGTCACAGTAATTATTGAAATGATGTTACAATAGCTTTTAATCAATATCACAGTTTTAGGTCTGTGTATCAGCAGACATATTTGCTATTGCTGCACTGAACCCACCCAAAGTTAACAAAAGATGAGAGAAAAATGAAGGGCCTGATTTACTTAGATCTTTAGCATGTGCAAAACCTTTTAAAATTTTAAGTACAAAGTTCTTAGTAAATCAGACCCATTTTAAGCTATTTAATCACGGTCTGTAGCAGTAGAGAGTGTGGACAAAGGTGTCTTAAATGTACAGAAATTAGTGAAATTGTGGATTGTGATCTTTTAGGTAAGTAGATGTATCTTTTATTGGTTGTTTAAATTCAGTTTCCAATAAAAGCATTTCTTTTTTTTTTAAAACATTTCCATACATTTTCCGCTTCATCAAAACCATAACATTTACAAAGTGGAATTCCCATTTTCACTTTTATTTTCCCCAGTTAAAATACACACAGCAATCAAGACATCACAATAACTGACATTACATTCAAAACAAAAAAAACACTCCAAAAGGAGAAAAAAGTAAGTGTTAAGTCGTAAGTAGATGTATGTTAGGTCTTTAACTAGGCTGTGCTAGATTTACTTTAACATCGCAGGTGATTTTCTGCCTTGCTCTCACTCTTGTAGGAGAGGGTGACTAAGCTGTCCCCGAGGTCACACACAGAGGAGGACCTGGCACACCTGTTCGAGGCGTCCATGAGGCTGTACTGAGGAGGAGTCTGCACCTGCGCAGCGATTGGCTCTCTACGATCACCCGCCCACTTGCCATGTACCACTTTTCACACTTTTAGTTCTCTCTATTACAGTTTTTGTTTAATCGACTTGGTACTATTTTCACAAGTATGTGCCAGATTTCACAACTCTTAGTACAAAACTCAAAACAGATCATCAAAAAGGCTGTTTTTTCAAAATTTTAAGTACAAACACACAGAATCACACAGTAACCTTTTCACTAAAGCTAGTCAGTGTTTCATCTAGATATATCTTTTATATAAATAACTGCATTTCACATGCAATGTTCAGAATACTTTTCATATGATAACTTCATTCGTTTAAATACATTTGACCATCACTTAAAGGGATAGTTCGGAATTTTGGACATAATGTCTCAATTACGACTTACCCATGATGTAGTTGATTGATGGAAACCATTTTCAGATAATTCCATGCTGTAGCTTCTTTTGGACATACACACATTGCTAATGCTAGCGCAACTCGTAGGAAACTAGTAGCATCCACTACCAAACGCACTTAAACACTCCACAGTGCACCCAAAGCAAATAAAATACGACGACAATCTATCGGGGTTATTTTCAGTGATTATACCATCATTTTTCAAGTCAAACTATCGCTGAATCCTTTACTTTGTGCTCACCTGAATTCTCAGCAGAAGTACGGCGGCGGAGCTAGCTGTAGATTAGCCAGGGTATCTGCCCGTAGGCTATCTGCTGTACTCCACAGTTGCCGACACAATCCGTTTTGCCGTAGTTACATATTTGGTAGACAACAAGTCAGCGAAACACAAACATGCTACAGAATAACACAGCATATACAAGCAAGCACACTGGCTACCAATTTGCAGGAAAAGTTTGACCACTTCCATGACTTCCCAATCGTGGCAACTAGCTAGCTAGCTAGCTGAATAGATAGATCACGCATGCAATCATTTATTAGTTACCTGCTCGTCAGTTGTTTTCGGTGCATGAAGAAAAACAGGTGATGGCACAGCAGTCTCCTTCAGTAGAGGGTGTCCCGCCCGTCCTTTTTTGATTTTCACAGTCATCCTCCGTGAAATGGTCACTACAAACTTTTTTAGAGTCTCAATTGGTGACATCCATCCGAGCAGCAAGAAGCCACAGCTGTTTTCTTTTTTGATCTTCCACTGGAAATCGGTGAAAACGTTGTGGTGCCCATTTTTTTTGCATGATTTGAACAACCTTGAAATACACACCGAAATACCATCTTACCTGAACATTAGCTAACAATACTATGAGTCTGATTCTTTCACACGCGCAATATTGTTTTTGGTGGTTAGAGCTATAGGCTACTTTACGTTACCTAGCTACTAAACTAACGCCGTACTTCCACGGAGAATTTAGGTGAGCACAAAGTAAAGGATTCAACGATAGTTTGACTTGAAAAATGATGGTATAATCACTGAAAATAACCCAGATAGACTGTCGTCGTATTTTATTTGCTTTGGGTGCACCTTGGAGTGTTTAAGTGCGTTTGGTAGTGGATGTTACTAGTTTCCTATGAGTTGCGCTAGCATTAGCAATGTGTGTATGTCCAAAAGAAGGGACAGCATGGAATTATCTGAAAATGGTTTCCATCAATCAACTACATCATGGGTAAGTCATAATTGAGACATTATGTCCAAAATTCCGAACTGTCCCTTTAATCAAACTGCTCATAATGGTTAATCACTTAACCGTTTGCTAAAACCTATAAAATTTTCTGCTATATATGGATTTTGAGTACTAGAGAAACAAAATGTGTGTTTGTTAAACATAAACATCTACGTGTAAATTACATGTATGATGCATGATGACCATACATAATGACAACGCTTTATTGCTAATTGATTTACCACAATTGGTCACCATGTATATAAAAGGGGGTGTGAACAGCTATTTCCAAAGGTACTGCGGTAGGATGTAGGCCATTACTTGGATCCTACAATGCAGAACATCTCATTGTGTTTCTCAATGAAATTGAGCAGGCCTGTCAAGGTGAACGAGTCACCTGTGTTATTATGTGGGACAATGTCAGGGAAAATGGGAAAATGTTTTTGTTGCATGAATGATTGTAGAGGACATTTTCTTTGATCACACCTTTTTTCTTAAATTGAGTAGATATTATGGAAATTATAGATTTTCAGTGAATTTCATTAGATAATGTACAAACCCCAATTACAAAAAAGTTGGGACAGGGGCAAAAAAAAATACTGGGAAACATCAATGTTCCAAACAGGTGTTTTTTGAACTTCCCAGACTTTTTTTTTTGCCCCTGTCCCAACTTTTTTGGAATGTGTTGCAGGCATCAAATTCGGAATTAGCGTAGGCTATATTTACAAAAATCAATAAAGTTGATAAGGTAAAACATTTCATATCTTTTCTTTGTACTGTTTTCAATTAAGTATATGTAAAACAGAATTTACAAATCTCTGCTTTCTGCTTTTATGTGCATTTTACATACTGTCTCAACTGTTTATTGCCTAATGTGAAAACTGTAATCGACTGTAATTTACAGTACTGTAGCATATTACTTTCAGCACTTCTAAAGGCAATTTGAAACACGTATCTTGCATTGTTTGCTGTTTGATTGATTAATCGTTAAATTACTAAATTGAAAAGATATCAGTATGTTGTGTTTTGGTAATTAAACCAATGCTCACATTGCATTTCACAATAAACTTTTATTTTGAATCAATGGTTGTGTGATTAGATATGTTTCCAATCCAAATGAATGCAAAATGACTGTTTGAATGAAAATACTGGCTGCGTTACAAGTTTGACCAGTTTTGAGTCTTGCACTAAGAGTTGTGAAAATATACCACATTTTCTCAACCTGGTGTCATGTGACCGCATTAATGATTACAGCTTTACTTCAGTGTTCTTTGATGATCACGGTAGCCTGATGTTTTATGTCGTCTACTCTCGCACCAGGAAAACAGTACAAAAAAAAACCACTGGTTGCGTAAAACCACTGGTTGCGAACGATAAAATCCCCAATTACAACTGTGTTCGTCGGCAGTAAGAAAGACGATGAGGCAGATGAAGCAGGGGTCGATGTGGTAGGGGAGCTGATAACTTCAAAATTACTTCAAATGTGTTTATTTAATCGTTATAACACTGCCTAATGTCTGTTATCATCCATATAGAACAATGCATGTTGCTAAAAATGTTATTTAAATTTTATCTTCGCTTGCTATTTTGCTTCATGCACTCAAGCGTGCTTCTTGCCCTCAGCGAAAGTGAGTGGGCGGGGTTTCGGATGGAGGAGGAGACTTCTTTGATTGCAAACGCAGGACCACAGCAAGGCTAAGATTCCTGCATAGTGCACCTTTAATTTATCACAGTAGGCCCGCAGCAGTGTGGAGAAAAGTTATGAAAGACCTGGGCTTATATTTGGAAGGCCGAGGCTCAAATCCCACTGCTCTCGTATCTTCAGAAAATTGTTTCAAGCTGTATAAGAATAAATAAATTCTGATACACTGTTGCATTGACACTGCGGTCAGTATTGTATGCATGTGTGTATATGCCATTTGCATTGCATTTGTGCAGTAAAACTCATGTCACGGTGGGTCAAGTCAGGGATTTGATTAAAATATATTTTAAGGGCTATCTTTGATCTTTTTGAGAGCTCTCTCTGTGCAGCGGCCTTGCGAACGAGTGCGCTCCACTTTTGCTGAGTAAGAATAGTCTGAGCTGTAAATACAGCCCTTGCAATTGGAGAAGCGCAGATTCTCTAATCTGGGTTGTAGATTACAGGATGATACCCCTTATGTAAAGAGAGGATTTTGGACTAAGAATGTCTGAAGGCGACTGACTGCATTTAAGTGGTTTAACTCTCTGCGGCCTGTAGTGTGAACGGAAGAGCCAGGAGACCACTGAGAGTGAACGTGTGAAATATTACAAACAGTGCCCAGTATGTATTACATACAATGATGGAGTAACAATAGATGCAAATAAATAACATTGAAATAGCAGTTGACGAGAATGATGCATGCCATGTAACAGCTGAGATGTAATATTTGCATTAAAGTATGATTTATGATATATAGACGTGTCAATGTTTCCCCTTCAGTATGACACTTTGTGCATGACAACACTTTTTTTCCACATTGTGTTATTTTGTTGAGCTTTGTTTCGATTGTGTTATAGTCAATGTTTTAAATCTATACCGGTGTTGATCTCACCCTGTAGCATGCAAGGCACTCAGGGCGAGACTATCTGCTGATTACATAAGTGCAAATGTACAGAGGGCTTGTTCTTTGAGCTCTCCAGTGTATGCCAGGCTGCTGGACTGGTAACAGCACGGTGTTAACCTCAGCGCAAAATAGGGCACCGTTCAGTCCCAGATCAATGGGATCAGTGCTGTCTGTAACCGACCTTGAGCCCCGGCGATCTCGTCGTGTTTGCGGACCTGCGTTCGCACGATACAACGGGGTCATTCAATTTAATTCACTTTTTTTTTTTCTTTTTGTTGTAACGTTCAAATGTTTTTTTTTCATCCGTTCAGTGATCACATCAGCACGCAGTTCAGCCCTTTTTTCAGCCAGAACTTTAGCCGATGCGTGAGTCACACAGCTCTGTCTAGGAGTTGTGGTCTCTCACCCGGTGATGTTTCTACTTTTGCAGGTTTATACATAACACCGTGCGTGGGTTTGTCTTTTGATTACTGAGCGAAGGATCGAAACAGACTAGAAGATGTTGGCCAGAGAGAGAGAGAGTGAGTGAGTGCGTGTGAGAGAGAGGTGTGTGTGTGCCTGAGTGTGTCTGAGCGAAAAAGGAATGTGTGTGCATGCATTTATGTGAGCGAAAAAGAGGTGTGTGTGTGTCTGTGTGAGAAGAGGGTGTGTCTAAGAGAGAGAGAGAAAAAAGAGAGAGAAAAAAGAGGGGTGAGGGAGAGAGAGAGGGGAGTGTGTCTGAGTGTGTTTGAGAGAAAAAGAGGAATGCTTGTGCGCGCATGTGTGAGAGAAAGAGGTGTGTGTGTGTGTGTGTGAGAGAGAGAGAAAGAGAAAGAGGGGGAGAGAGAGAGAGAGGGGAGAGAGAGAGAGAGAGAGAGAGAGCTGCAGTGGATTAGCAGCACCTGCGTATTGAAGGTAGGAGAGAGGACACAGGACTGCCAGTGTCTGTGGGACAGCAGGCAGAGAGAGGATGCAGCACATTTATATACAGAGCAATGAGCAATTTGAGGTCTTCACCACAGTATTCTCCCCTCAAGGTGAGTACAGCCTGCAGTGCCTACTCTGGGGGGGGCATCCTCCTCAAGGTTGACTGACGCAGCTGGGTAGTGGTTTGCAACAGGGTAGACCGTCTATGTATAAACTACAAACTCATTTCACATTGCATATGTGGCAAACTGGACAATGCAGTGCCTGGATGACTGGATTTTTCACCTCAAAGGCTTTCTTTGGGTGACCATCGCGTACGATCTGATGACTCATAATTGGGAGTTTTCAAAACTCCAGACGTTGCCACTGGCTGAGGTACAATTTGCAGGGTACATACGGGTGCGTGATATAACGACATTACATGTAAAATACATTAAACTGAGTGCATGCACAGTGGGAATTGTTTCATGTTGACGTTCAGTGAATGTACTGATTCCCATAAATCAGTCTGCTGAAAACTAGCCCATTGCCAAGACCACTCATCTTAATGAGGTAATGGCAGCATTTGCTTAATGTAGTTTCTGTATTGATTGATGGTATTCCCTTATTTCTTCAGTGTGCAGATCAAGAAGCAGATACAGACATAGAGAAATAGAAAAGGTGAGCAACTCTTATTTATGATCTATTATTTACTGAGAACTGTTTCTTATCATTATATCTTGTGGAGATACTACGATAATTTTGTTGCGTTTCGCTAATATGGGATGTGTCCATATTAAAAAAGGGATTTATAAAAAGTCAATTCAGAAACACTCATACACAGACCAGGAATGTACTACCTGTTTTGTTGTTACATTATTATTATTACTATTCAATATGGAAGGTACTCTATAAGCTTGCACAGATGGCAGCTTGAAATTGTTGCTAAATTTAATGATGTCATAGTTGTACCACCACTGTGCCTGGTGTTTCCGTTGGAGAGTTTGGAGAGAGAAACAGAGAGAGAGAGATGAGGGGAGGGGGGTCTGACCTAGTCATGAGAGGCGGAGCGGCAGGGAGAACGCTTTACCCAGGCATAGTGCCTGGGTAGGAAGAGGCAGTGCTGCTGCAGGGCTGACCCGGTGACACAGGCACCCTTCTGGGGTATGGTCAGTCAGGATTTCCCCCTGCTCTGGATGAGGCCTACACCCTGTGGGTCACGACCCCGTCCACCGCGTCCATGTCAGCGCTGAGAGCATTTATAGTTCTTCTGCGTAGGTTATTTCTGTGGAGGATAAACTCCTGAGAGCCTGTGACAGATCTGCTTGTCCACAGACCCAATGCAGCTCGGTCACTTTTCCGCAGTCACGTACAGGGAGCCATTCCCGGACTCATTTTTAGCTTTAGGTTGCCAAGGTCACGACTCCACATACAGGACTCTAGGCTCCCGCAGAACCTAATGGCTACCGTGACACAGCCTGCACATCATACGAGTGAATCCACTCGATGACATGACTGCGATACAGCACGTTGGTGTCAAACCACATGTCACATGGCTGGATCGCCAACAGAAATGTATTTGTATAAACGTAGAAGCGCGAGAATGGCTTGTTTGAATTTCTGACTATTTTTAGCTTATTGAGAAATGGAAAAAAGACAGATATGTACTTGTGCATATTTAAGCATATTTTCAAAAGAAATAGCAGAAAGACAGATGGCATTTAGTTTCAGCCTAATTCTAAGCCTGCTAATCCATGTTTATTTCAGAACAGAATACTTAATCACATGTTCCATTCAAGTAACCAGAGAATGAATAAACAGTCCCAGTAGTCCTCCTATAGAGAGGTTTTTTTTTACAACAAATTGTTTTAGTCCCAGTTTGATTTAGTCACTGACCTGCATTTTCATCCACATCCACAATTAAAATGTCCAAGATAATGTAATTAAACTATCCTTTTTTTCAATTATGTTCAGCTCTGCAAGTGTGTTGTGTGAAGCGTGGTTTTGTATTTAAGGTCCTGCACTTTGCAGATTGGTCACACTGTGTGGTTTGGAGGCTGCAGAAAATTGTGCTAGTCAACCAATCATTTCAATACAGTGTTTCTCCCTTCTCTGGTTGGCAGTTAAAGTTGCAATTCATATATATTCCTCTAGATGGTGGTAGCAGTCAACTACAGGCCTCACTGGCCAGATGAGCTCGAACTCCGCCATGGCGACGTCGTTCTCGTTCTCTTCAAAGACGACGAGTCCTGGTGGTTTGGGCGCCGGCAGAACGGGCAGGAGGGATACTTCCCCGCTACATACGTGACGAAATTGCGCGAGGTCTGTGTTTTCAATTACACGGAACCCATAAGAAGAGATCCTTGTCCAAAGTGATCATTGTAGTATTGCAATTTAAAGAAGACTACAAGGATACAAGGACCAAGAGTGACCACAGTCTCTCAGAGTCAGAAAACAGGATATTTGTTTTTGAGAGTTATGAGTTATCAAAATTCCCATTTTCCTGTTTAAAACATTAACAGATTAAATTATGTAAGTCTTGTATATCATTTGTAGGGCCTATCGGCAAGTTGTGTCATAATCTAAAATGGAGAGAAAGTGTTTCACAGTCAGCATTGTGCGGACCGTGAAATGTAAGTCATACAAGTCATTAATCTTCAGTGAGCAATTATTACAGAGCACTATGAGCGATTTGCTCTTAAATGGGCAGTTCACTCAGAACAGCTTGGGACTTTATACAGAACACTCCATAGCTATTATTTAATGTGTGTGCCAGGCAGCCCCTGACGATACAATCCTGAGAGTAGTGTGTCAGGTCAACCAAATAAAGGTGCAGCATTGGAAGGCTCCGATCCTGACTCCTGCTTTTGTGTCTTTTCAGAAATATGATACCATGGAAGCTCCCCCAAGCGCATTAAAGAGGGGTTCGGCCCAGGCTGTGCCTGCGGGAGTCTTGGGGGTGTGTGCAAGGTGAGTGGACACTAGCCCCCACCACCCCGCCCCCCCACCAACCCCTCCCCCCACCATAACCAACCCCTCCCCCCACCACAACCAACCCCAGCACTGCCCCCACCCCCCCCCCTCTCCCCACCATAAGCAGGTGGCCGTAAACAGATTAGAATAGTAAAGCTTATGCATCTGACATCCCTGGGCCTCTTTATCAATGGGATGGCTACCATGCGGGCTTGTACCCCCGGCCTACAAGTTTGGAAGTTCAGTATTCTGGGGGAGTCACAGGGTTTAATGGAAGTCTTTTTGTCTGTCCACCCCCTCAGCAGTCTCAAACCGAAGTCTCCCAAGAGCAGGAAAGAAAGCGTGCTCCGGACATTGGGCTCGGTTCAGCTCGGTGATGGTCCCGCCCACGGCTACACCAGCCTCCTGAATCGAATCCTGTCCAGGTCCCGGAGGACGACCGCATGTCTGGTGGGCCTCAATGGTACCATCAATGGGGCGTTTGAACCAGACTGAGCCGGCACTAGCAGCAGAGGGGCGGGGCCACGACCGTGAAGAGGCGGAGCACAAAATTAGCTGCCACTCTGACGGAAGACAGGACTCACCCGGACTCCCGGAGCACATTCAATACACAAAACGCTTCTGAGTATAAACCAAACCAAATTGCATGCCGCCTAACTCATTTTATTGACAGTTCATGCCTAAAAATTTGCAATATTGGATATATCTAACCACTATATAGCCACAGATTATCAAGTACAGCTTATGCACTCACAACAAACAAATGTTCAATGTCCTATGTCTGCAGCTAAACATGTAGAAATACATTGCCAACAATTTCCAATGTGTCTCTTGCTGCGATCTGATCATTGAAACCTTGCAATGGGTTGCCACGGCAGGCCAAACCACTTTTCCACACTGACAAACCCACAGAAATGAAAGCGCACTGCCTATGGAGTGTTCTACAACAGTTTCAGTCTTCTACCCAAGAAGACTGGAGCTGTTTTGAGTGAACTGGCCCTTTAAGAGCAAAGCAGCTATTGAATTCACCCCTATTTTCATTGTTGTCAGGTGACCTTACTGCCTCTGTCTGGTCTATTTGCTGCAAAATCCAGCTCTTATAGTAGCATTTATATATTAAATATCTCATATCTATAATCTTAATGCTATGCCATCGCTGTTTGAGTTACGAAGAAAGACAAAATACTTCAGAAATTTTAGCAAAAGCAAATTTTGGTCATTCTGGGGGAAAACGGCCCCTTTTGAATCTTGGCCTCTCAGATCTTTTTGATATTTGACACCCATAATATAACCTTTGTTTAATGACCATTGGCATACTTTCTAGAAAAGAAGAACACAGACCATTGTTAAGAAGTGTCCATTTTCACTCCACTTTTGGCCTACCCACCTCTACTTTCGAGACCTACAGTTTGACAACTGTAAATGGTAAAAACAATGGTCTCATTGTAATCTCAAGACTTACTCTAGAACCCAGTTATTCAAATCACGGTCCTCGATGTCCGGGAACTGCTGCTTTTCCACCCTCCCTTTACTTCAAGTGTGAAGACACTCTGGCCAATCAGTAGCAATAAGTAGCTAATTGTTCAGTTAATTACGTGGGAGACAGAAAACCAGGGCCGGATTTGGATTTGAGGTTCAGATTTGAATATCAATGCTCTAGAACAGGGGTGTCCAATCCGGAAAGGGCTGGTGTGGGTGCAGGTTTTTGTTTTAGCCCAGTACTACAACACCTGAGTCAACTAATTAACTAATCGTGCTCTTCAATCAAGACCTTGATAAGTAGAATCAGGTGTCATAGTGCTGGGCTAGAACAAAAGCCTGCACCCACACCGGCCCTTTTCGGGTAAGATTGGACACCCCTGCTCTAGAACATGGGTATACATACTTTAACGTATGTCTTTGCAATAATTAATTCAAAATTAAAATGGATAATCTAATTATCTCAAAACAATCTAATTATCTCAAAACAACCTTTAAATTAAATTTTAAAGTTTGCTCAATGTTTCATGTTGTTCTATACAGTCCGATGTACACACATGCCAATTTAATACAAAAATAAATAATAAATACCTCGCTTCTTATTTGCCGGGCAAATCTTTGCTTTACAGCAAAAAACAAGAGGAAAAATGAAAAAGTAAAAACGGCTAAAGGACAGAAAAGTTTAAAAGAAGGCTTGCCAATAAAAAAATATTTTAAGGCCTGTCTTAAAAATTTACAGAGTGGGATCTCTTGTACTTTTTTTCGTTTTACAGTACCATGACAAGGGGTGGTTGACTGGTTAAAGCTGGGGTGCACAGCTCCGGTCCTGGTTTGATTGAGCACAGCAAAATCTTTAGGATACACTTGTAGTCTGCACAAAAAGAGCTAATCTATTTCACGAGTTTATGCCAACTTCTGGCCTTAATTATTTGGAATAGTGCTGAAACAACTAAAAGTTCACTCTGTAAATTGGAATGTGGACACCAAAATGTATAGAACAACATATGTTTTTTAAGTAGTTTTGAGATAATTAATTTTAGGCCTTAATTAATTCATGCAAAGAATTAAGTCAAAGTATTCAGACATGACCCGTGTTGTCGAGCAAGTGTTTGCGATTACAACGAGATCAAGATATTGTTTTTACCGTTTACAGTTATCAAACTGTAGGTTTCGAAAGTAGAGGTGAGTAGGCCAAAAGTGGAGTTAAAATGGACACTTTGTCTCTAATTTTCTTAATGAGGGTTTGTGTTTTTCTCTCAAAAGTATATCAATGTCATTGCTCCAACATTACACGATGGGCATCAAATATCAGATAGATCATAGAGGTTCAAGATTCAAAAGGGGCCATTTACCCCCGGAATTACCAATTTGCTATTTAGTCATTGCTTTTATGCTCAATTTAGGATAAAAGAGTTTACTGCAGCCAAAAGATTTTATTTTCCTGAGCAAGTCAGGTAATGTGTAGCCTAATTTCACCACTTACTCTCAACTGTACTGTGCAATTTATGTTTGTATTGCTGTATATAATGCATTGGATGAAAATCTAATCAATGGAACCTTTAATAAAAAATTCTAACCTGTGAAGTCTAATTGCATTTCTCATTCTCCAGTGTTTCCATACTATAATTATTTCCAATGTTGGTAAGCCCTAGCCTACTGTCTTTTCCATTCCATTGACTAGAAAATACAGAACAAATGAATGATACGCAGAGCAGATCGATGAACTAAAAGATATGTTCTTGAATTGAGGTTGCCATGGCCACAGTTGAACGTCAGGCAGTGACTGCACAGGAGAAGCCTATGCCATAAATGCATACACACCCTATTTTTATACAGTCTATGATACACACACATACACACACGCAATTCTGCATAATGCAGGGTTTGTGAGCTGAAAATGGCATCTCTCTTTTGGTCCCCGGTCTCCATGTAGGTTGCTACTGAATAAGCCAACTTCTATTCTTTGGAGAAATATAACGTTACTGAATTGCGATGGCAGCATACGATGGCAGTAGGGGGTGCGATTTTGCTATTTTTTCTTTCCGGTTTCGTCCCGTGACGAATTCCATTGGAAGTTTCAGAATAAACTTTTCTTTAAATGTTTCCTGTTTTGCTAGCAGTTTTTTTCTGTGCGTAAGGAGGGAATGGACAGCGTGTGCTGGCATCAGAGCAGCCATTAACGTTAGATTTGTATAAACATTTGTAAATAGAAACATTTCGAATTCAGTCTAACGTCAATTCCTTCTGCACAGAGACACCGCAGGGGACTGTAGCTAACTAGCTAGCTAGCTAGCTAGCGCTAGCTCTTGGATGAAAGCGCTGCACCAGAGAGTAAACAAGCGAAGGTACGTTCACATTTGCGTAAGCTTATTAGCAGTTTATCATTTCAAGGATGTATCTTATTAAAATATTCGGATGTTTAGACTGAAAAGATTAAATTGCATTATCCTATCCAATATAACTAGCTAGCGTGCTAGGTAGTTCTCCAGGGAGCTATCTGGCAACACCATAATTCTTTTTTTTTAATGCTAACGTTACGATAATTGCTTTACACTGATTTTTAATTCATACAATCAACGCAGCCACCTCGGGAACAGTATCCTTTAAAGTTAGTGTGCATTGATCAAACAGTTCTTCAGTCCTCCCCTTTTAATCTTTCTGTGGAACAAAGTAGATACTACTGTTATTTCAGTATGTTGTTAGTTCATTGTGTACTAAAAGATAACTAAACGGAGAGACGTCATGATAATACAACTATCTAAAACGGAAACTCATTCCGGTGGATATTAGTGTATCTTTTTCAAAGAAAACATTGACATGGAATGAACGTAGCGGTCTCAATTCATACTGGTCACTGGAATAGGCTATATTAATGCACTTTCCTATTTGCGCAACTAAGGTTATTTACGGTAATGCGGTGAACTTTTCTTCGGGTTGTACAATATTTTATCGGACTAAACTCTCTGGTCACTGCTACAATTCCTTACTTGTGGTTTGATTTTTCAGCAACGTACTCCATAGTACAATATTTGATAGGCTGCAGAATAAATTGGGCACAAAGGTGACTTTGGTCACTGTGCGTATTTGAAAAAGCAATAGACCCTCGCTGGTGGGTATTTAAGAAAACAATGGGCCCTCATTGGCTAAGCCTCAGACTCTTTCTGCAGGTGTCCAGGCTGCTGGTAGCACCTCAGGTAACGGGGGCAACACACCTGAGGCAGTCCTTCAGGCCTTCTAAGTACAGCTGGATTCTCTTTCTTAAAAGAAGCCTTTAGAATAACTGGTAAGACCGATAACCATATATATCCGACTGCCTTAGATAGAAGTAGGTCTCTATGATTTAGGATTGTTTTGTCTATAAAACAATTTTTACGTACAAAAAAGCATCAACTTTGTACTTTAAAAAGAGTAGGGCTCCAGACTGGAGAAGTTAGTGCAGGACTGCTTCACTTACTAAATGAACTCAGCTATGTGTTAGTAGAGTGCAACGTTTTACAGTTTCCGTCATGTAGTAATTCGGAAGTCTGCTGCTCATCTGATCTACAACCAAACTCAGCCGTGTCACTCCTTCCTTTTGACGCAATGCAAAGATTTTCTCAAGGTGGAACAAGTTCACGGAGAGATTTACACATTGGGCATCTCTGTAAGGCTTCGGTCATAACGTGGTCTGTGCCTTTTCTCTGAGCGAGGGAAATGCCTGCGACTTTATTTCTACATTTTAATGAATTCCTCTGCTTTCACTTGGGAACTTGTGTTCTGTGTTTTAAATTACATGAGCTAAATCCAAAACTGCATCAAACCATTGGCATAAATGAGGAAGTCAGTGTTCTAGAACTCCATTGCTTGTTACATCAGCATTAGAATGCTCAGCTAAGAACATTCTAATCCCATATTTGTGATTTTACGCCTTTGGAGGGTTAAGGGGTGTGTCAGATTGCTTATTCTGCCAAATCTTTGGGTCTCTGAAGCTACGCACCCCACAGTCTGGTACTGAATCCTTACTGTGCTGGTGCCTGACCTGGCTGGCTGTAGCATCACCCAGAGAGTGAGTGATTCGATCTACAGGACAGGATTGTCACCGTCCAGTTGTGCACCAGAAATGTCTCTGTTCCTGCAGGCCGCCTGCTCCAGGCTCTTTGCATTGCGCTTTTCTGTCAGGAGTTGAGTGCAATAAAAAAGCTCAGTTTTCCCCTTGGGATAATTTATTCCGCTAACATATTTGGAGAGCTGCTTCAAGAGGCATTTTAATTCCAAGTGCACAGAGCTTTGAGTTGGAGAGCTCACGCTCGTTTTACGTGGGTAACTTTAGCAACCGGCACCATTCGTGACTGCATTGGGTCAGCGTTCAGGAACCAGCACCTGGAGGTGGAAACAGTGGTGGACTGAAAACAAGCAGCCTGTACCGGACCCAGCTGTACATTGATGCCAAAATACCTGCGCTTCATATTACGCCTAGGTAAAGATGTCTGTTTCCTTATTTTACTTTGACAATTAATTTTATATGTATCCTTGGTTGTTTTTAGAACATCCTTCTGGCTTTTCAGTGCCAGTGTGTTTCCATATGTTGTTAGTCACCCTGCCAAAGGAAGCCATAGGCAGGACAGGGAGCCAACTAAATAACCATAATTAAAAATGTTCATAATTATAAAGCAGACTGAAAGAAGCTGGGTTCAGAGTGTTCAAAGGTGGTCATTAAGCAGTAAACGGGTCTATTGTACAAGCGTCTACCAAAGGTGTGCATTTATTGTACCGCAGTTTCAGTTTTCTTATTTTAGATGGTCTTTCGCGGTATAGTGTGTGCCGCATAGTTTCACGAGCTCTCTGTTCCTCAGCCTCTTTCCTCCTGTGGGTAGCCCATCCCCGCTCTCAGAGGGCAATGGCTCTCGTATAATCTGCTCCCAATCCGGATTTAAGAGGTTGGGGTTTGGGGGGATTTTCCTCCCCTCTCTGATTGGAACAGATGTGAGTGTGTGGGTGCATTTACACGTGCGTTGAAGTGCAGCCTACGCATTCGTGCCAAAGAACCGTACCGGGCACCGCTTGTTGTTTTAGTGAATTCACACGCACGCGGTTTACAGCGAATTAAATGTATCCAGACAGAGCATTTAAAAAACATTGTTTCTGTAATTTGCAGACGTAAATAAATAACTGTGGTTAAATTTTTAGCTATCTGTGGTTTAACAGAGAAAATAGGCTCTTTGCGCTAGCATGGCGTCATCGACTTTGACATTTAATGGCACATGGCACTCGACGACCAGCGGGTTAAAACGCTTACTGTATGTATTGCTTGCGACAGTTGGCACACGGTGCCACTCTTCCAGGCGGTGTGCGTTTGCATGTTTCTTCAAATACCTTTTTTCCCCTGCAGGATGGAGCTGTGTGCTCCCAGGAGTGATCGGTGTGTGCTGATTCCCTTTGGGACGGTGGAGTGCTGAAGATCTCTACTTGTGGCTCTTGCACACGTTGACTCCGCCCACTTGCTAGCCCCACCCCTCTACATTGCGACTCCACCTCTTTCCCGTTCTGAGATGGATGAGTCGGCCGGCTGCCCCAATGTCAGCATCCCCTGCCACGATGAACAGCGAGACAAGAACAAACGCTACACTGTGAGAGAAATCGCTCCTGTCCTCATAGCTTCCTCCCCCTTCATCTGCCCCACTCCCTACTAAATGCCCCCCCCCCCCCCCATCTGGAGTTGCCCCACTCCCTACTCTTTTACCTCTCTATGGCTATTCTCCCTGCAGCATGTCTTTCCACCCACATATCCCATTTTTGGAAACATTCAGTGAACCTGATATGATCTGATATGAGTTAAATCATATGGTTTTGTGACCAATCATTTATTTATTTATTTTGGTGGATAGACGATAATAACATTCACGCAATGGAATCTACAAAATTGATTCAAATAGGCAATGAAAAGAACACAACATTTCAAATGTATATACATTATGCGTACATACATATGCATACACCTACATATGTACATACATAAAATAAAAATGTAATGATATGTTAATGTTTTGTAGGTTTCTGTTATCTATAAACCAGTTCCTGTCCATGTTCATGTTTATTTTTCTTCATCCTTTTACAGGTTTACAAAGTGATGGTCAGTGTTGGGAGGCATGAGTGGTTTGTCTTCAGGAGATACACAGAATTTGATAAGTTGCACAACATTGTAAGTGGCACAGTGATAAAAAAAAAGTTATCAGTTTGTATTTCATGTTTGAAATTGTGCCTGTCAGTGTGTGGTAGTGTTGAGTTTCCTTCTTCTCGTCTGTGACCCAGCGAGGGAGAACGGTGAATACCAAGCTGTCCTTCAGCTGTCATTTTTCACTCTGAATAGAATATTGCTGTAAATGGAAGAATCCGGTTTGTTGACCGCCACGTAATTACTGTGCTGTGAGCATTCTGTAACCAAGGGGAACAGACTCAACTAGAAGGTGGGAATTTTCTGTGGAAATGTGGGCATGCGAAAGCTCCAGTGACCTGTAGGGGAAACATTTGTTGAGCGCCTGCAAAAGACTCATGATTTCAGTGGCCAAAAAAATGTGATCTTTCCAATGTCTCTGCCTGGGTTCTGTAAAAGAAAAATTAAATTGTTTTGTTGACAGTTACGAAAGCAGTTCCCGTCCATGAGCTTGAAGATACCAGCAAAGCGAATATTTGGGGACAACTTTGACCCAGGTATTTAGCACTGCCCAAAGGTACCTTTCACAGATATGTCCTGTGAATGCAGACAATTAAATCTTTATTTATGTCCATCAATGTCAATTGGCAAGTTGGTGTTCAGAGCCTTAAATGAATCAAGATTCAGCACATGATCACAGATAGTTTACCACACTGCATGTACTTTTTATTTTAGTGTTTATTTGACAAATCTGAATGCAGGTTATTGGAAATCATCTCTGGGGAAAAGTAAATCTAATTTACTGTAGTACAGATTATATCTGAACAGATTTTTTACTTTTAAAATTCAGCCCTTTGTTCTCCAATTTTTACATTGATTATAATGTATCCAGGATAATAAAGAATGTTTATTACAAAATGTTTATTACTATATATATTACATTCTGGTCTGATAATCTTGTCTCTTAAATGTGTGAGAGTTTCAGCTGCGTGGGTAGGGCTAGGGCTGAGTGTGTGTCTGTGTCTGTGTCTGTGTCTGTGTCTGTGTGTCTGTGTGTCTGTGTGTGTGTGTGTGTGCGTGCGTGCGTGCGTGCGTGCGTGCGTGCGTGCGTGCGTGCGTGCGTGCGTGCGTGCGTGCGTGCGTGCGCGCGTGTGTGCATTTGTATATGTTTGTGTAGGGGTGTGCCTTCAAGTGGTCTGTTGAATAATGCATGTAGGTATTCAAATCTCTCATGTCCTTGGGTTGAAAGGCTTTTATGAACACTTTTGAGTGAGTGTGGAGGATGTGACTCATAGGGAGGTCGAAGGTCATGGACACATACTCGCACACAATCTCTCTCTCTCTCTCTCTCTCTCTCTCTCTCTCTCTCTCTCAGGAGCATTCTATTCTATAGAAGCATTCTATTGTGGTCAGCGGTATCTTCCATACTTCTAAGTTTCTACCTGCTACTCAGACTTGTCATCTTGGGTTGATTTCTGTCCTGTCTCTTGGCTACATCTCTGCCTGCTGACCGGCACAAAAGTTGCTTGGTCTACATGATTTTTTGGTGGCACTCGAATGTGAAAAATCACAACCGCCGCACGTTAGTTTTTTCAGGTAAACTTCAGTTTGGGAACTGTGCCAGAAGGGATCTCTTGTTGCTTCGAATGCATACACTCTTCAACCTCACACTCTCAGAATAGGTTTAAGTTATTTGGTTACTTTTCTTCAAGTTTTTTATATTAATTTAAATGTTCTCCATCAGAATTTATAAAGCAGAGGCGAGCAGGGCTGCATGAATTCATCCAGAGAATAGTCTCTCATCCTCAGCTCAGCAACCAGTGAGTTTCTATTTCATTATTTCTATTCCTTCAGTGTCTGATTTTCTGTCATTTTGTTAATCCCATTGCCTTATTTTAATGTCCTTCATGTCTTTATAAGATGAGTAGTGTTTCTGGAACAGTTTTATTATGGTGATCTCAAAGTGGCTGTGTTGTGACGTTCTTTCCCCTGGCAAACTGGTTGATTTAAATCGGTATCTTCCTTGGTACTTCCTGTGATGCGGGACTCCCTCTCTCCCTCCCTCCCCAAACACCACCCCCACTTTCCCCGAAACACAGTCCCGATGTTCGAGCCTTCCTTCAGATGGACAAACCGAAAAACCTCTCCGATGCCTCGGAAGACGAGGACGAAAAGGTAAGCGAGGACGTTTTCATCTGTCCTAATGGTCCGTGCATCACCCCTGGAAAGCGTCCTTTTTCCGCATACACACAGCTGTTTTTAAATGCATCATTGTTGCGAAATACGTTTATCATTTTATTTCCGAAATGTCCACATATCGACAATATATTGCAGTGTGTTAAATTTCTTTAAGGGAAAGGTTAATGTACAAGGTGCAAACGACCCTGCTATGCATTGTGGGTATTTTCAGATTCTGCTTGTGCTCTGCATTCAGTCTTCCCTCTTGATTCTTCTCTTCTATCCTTTAATGCTCTTTAAGTCAGTCTCCATGAAAAAGGCTTCAAAATTGATGACTGATACTTTTACTGGGGCGGTTCCTCATTGGCTGCAGTGCTGTGTAGAAGGAGAGGAGGGTATTGGACAGCAGGATTATCGTCATCTCATTGCAATGAAAAATACTCTGATTGGACGCCTGCAGTCTGCCGTTGGCCATTGCATGTGATGCACAGTCTTCCTCCAATGCTAAGGACTAAAGTTCTCTGAATGTGTTTTGCAGAACAGCCCCACCTCCAGGGACATTAACCTGGGACCATCTGGAAATCCTCAGTGAGTAACTCCTCCCCTGATGTGTTAGTATTCTCCCAACAGAAACGAGAGCTTAACGTGCTGCTGTACATATGAAGCTCAAAAAAATGTATGCTTAAGGATAAGATCAAGTAAATCTTTGTTGTTCTGTTGGTATTTTACAGCTGGATTGACTTCAGTTTTTTAGTTATTTATTTATTTTTATTATCTATGGTGTACATTCTTACCAACAAAAATAAACATCACTGAGATCTTAGCCTTTTTATTTTTGTAGTTTTTGTCGGATATGGATTTTAGTTTTCTCACAGCAGCATAATCAAGTATGATTATGATTCAGAGAATGCCTTATAATCTTCCATCTTCCAACCTCTGGCGTTAGACATCTACAGTTCAGCAGGACACTCAAACCATCAACCCATGACCACCGTTCTTAATCTGACCCTTTCTAATATGGAACTGAAATTGACCACGGTCAGGATCTTGGTGGTTATAACATACTGGGCACACTGCCTCCTACGTTATTGGTTACACATGGCAGATGCAGTAAATTAATTTGCGGAGATGCTTATCAGTCGCTTATTGGAAAGGAACATTGAATCACCAAGTTCACAAGAGTGCGAGAGGAATTTCTAGGGAATTTTTTCCTCAGGAATTTTAGCCGTTTGAATTTTGCGTAATATAAATGACTGTAATGACAGGCCCTTGGAGGACTGTGAATGGGTTGTTTGATTTATGGGATGAAAACGCTATGTCACCCTGGTAAAATTGATATAATTTAGTTTGTATCATATTGTTGCAAAGAAAAAAAGAAAAAGATAGTAACTAACTTTTGATTTGAATAATACTGGGTGCAAAACAAAATGGCTGAGGAGAGTGCGTCCCAATAGTCGAAAAATGCCACCTTTCCTCCTCCACTACCACTCCTCTACTCCGTGCTCCGGAAACGGATCTTTGTGTTTTAATCTAATGTCGCTGATTACATCTTAATTACGTATTAATGCTTACATATTAATTAATGTATCGACGCAAACCGCAATGTCATGTACATTGGATACTGTACATGCAAATACTTGTACTCAAAATGTTCAGGCAGTTTTCAATTCAATTCAATTTTATTTGTATAACGCTTTTTACAGAGAACTGTCACAAAGACGCTGCACAGGGAAACAGAAGGAAAATTGAGCAAAAAACCAGGCCTTAGCCCCCAACCAGCAAAATGAGGTAAACTCCCCGGTAGGGGAGAAAAAACACTGAACAGTGGCGAGAAAAAACTCCCCAGTGGGAAGAAATCTCAGAAGGAACCTGGCTAGAGAGGGGGTGCCCATCCTTCGCTGGCCGGCCCGGTTTAGACTAAAGGTGGACTGAATGGTAATAGTCAATTCAATAATCAGTTCAATCATCAGTTCAAAGGGGGCGGGGTGATGCATCTGGGACTCCGGTTGCGTGAAGTCGGGAGGATAAACCAAAGGAGGGACGGGTCAGAAGCAGTCTGCAGACTCAGGGTGAGGGGCATAACTGGAGCAGTCTGCAAACTCAGGGTGAGAGGGGGACGGGCCGGAGTAATCTGCAGCTCAGGGTGAGAGAGGAAAAGAGAAGGTTAGCCCCCCCCCCCCCGACATCCTTAACTATAGGATTGACTAAAGAGGTACGTTTTTAGCCTACACTTAAAGACAGAAAGTGTGTCTGCAGCCCGTACATACATGGGAAGATTATTCCATAAAAAAGGGGCTCTGTAAGAGAAGGCTCTGCCACCCATTGTAATTTTAGATATAATAGGAATTTTCAAATAGCCAGCATTTTGAGAGCGAAGTAATCTAGGAGGACAGTAAGGAATGAGTAAGTCACTCAGATATTCAGGGGCCAAGCCATTTAAAGCTTTAAACGCTAGAAGTAAAATCTTGTAGTCACTTCTGAATTTGACAGGCAGCCAATGAAGAGTTTTGAGCACCGGGCTGATATGCTCCCATTTCTTGGTTCTAGTAAGAACCCTAGCAGCTGCATTCTGTACAAGATGGAGGCGATTCAGGGCTGAGCCAGTGCAACCAGACAATAATACATTGCAGTAATCTAGTCGAGAGGTTACAAAGGCATGAACCATTTTTTCAGCATCCTCCAGGGACAACACCTTCCTTAATTTAGATATATTCCTCAGGTGGAAGAAGGCCATTCTTGTGATATTGTTAATATGGGGCTGAAAGGAGAGATCTGAATCAATAATTACACCAAGGTTTTTAACAACCTTGTTGGGGGAGACAGAGAAGCAATCTAAATTTAAGGGAAGCTGTAATAATTTATCTCGAAGGGATTTGGGACCTAATACTAATATCTCAGTCTTATCTGAGTTCAATAAGAGTCATCCAGGCCTTTACATCTTTGAGACAGGTCTCTAGTTTAGACAACTGGTCAACTTCACCTGGCTTAACTGATATATAAAGTTGTGTGTCATCTGCGTAGCAGTGGTAGTTAACACCATGTCTGCTTATAATGTTCCCAAGAGGGAGCATGTAAAGAGAAAAGAGCAGAGGACCCAAAACCGATCCTTGTGGTACTCCAAAGTTCACCTTAGAAAATTCAGAGGACTGACTGTTTACCCTAACAAACTGGGATCTATCATAGAGATAAGATTTAAACCACATAAGAGCATGCCCGGGAAGACCAACTAAATTTTCTAACCTGCAGAGGAGAATATGATGGTCTATAGCATCAAAGGCAGCGCTCAGGTCAAGTAAAACAAGAATAGAAATACAGCCACAGTCCAGAGAGAGGAACAAGTCATTCATTACTAGGGGAAGAGCAGTCTCGGTGCTATGGTGCTTCCTAAACCCAGATTGAAACCTCTCATACACATTATAAGTATGTAAAAATGAAGAAAGCTGTTGCGCTACACATTTCTCAAGAATCTTTGATAAAAATGGGAGGTTTGAAATGAGTCTATAATTGGCCAGGACAGTGGGATCCAAATTTGGTTTCTTAAGTAGTGGCTTGATTTCTGCCAATTTAAAGGATGTAGGAACATGGCCCGATAGCAATGATGAATTAATTAAATGAAGAATTGGTTTGATGAGCATATGCATAGTGGTAGTCGGGGAGTGGAAGTGGGGAGGTGGGGAGTGAGGAATATTGGGACGCACCCCTGGTGTCCTGGTCAAATTCCAAACTCTGCATCTTATTGGGCACCTAATGACCCCGCCCATTGCTGATTGGATGCATAACCCCTTATATTTCCCACCCAGGTTCTCAGGAAAAATGATGTTCTCAGTTGATCCCTCTGATTAAATTACGTATAAAAACAGTAAATTATTTTTAAAATAACACTTTGATCTTCAGCGAAAAGTGTTTACTGCTGACGATGGAAGAAGCAATCCTAAAACATAAAACAGCTGAAGAAAACAGGGTCTTCAAGTCAACTTAGGTCAGGCGTGCAAATTATTTTACTGTGGATGTGCAACTCTTAAATCATCACTTTCTTGCATATTTGAATAAATAAATGTGGTGACTCTGTTGATGCTGGTTTTTAGCGTACAATTTTACGAGTCCAACAGAGACTAATTGTTTGTTCTGAACTTTTCAGTGCGAAGCCCACAGACTTTGACTTTCTCAAAGTCATTGGGAAGGGGAGTTTTGGCAAGGTATGCTTGAACATTTTTTAATTTATATTAACCATATACACTGCCTGGCCAAAAAAAAATTGCACACTCTTTTTTCTCTAATATTTTGTTGGACGGCCTTTAGCTTTGATTACGGCGTGCATTCGTTGTGTCATTGTTTCGACAACCTTATGCAACGTCACAACATTTAGTTCCATCCAGAGTTGCATTCATTTTTGGCCGAGATCTTGTATTGACGATGGGAGAGTCGAACCACTCCGCAATGTCTTCTCCAGCACATCCCAAAGACTTTCAATGGGGTTAAGGTCAGGACTCTGGTGGCCAATTCATGTGTGAAAATGATTCCTCATGCTCCCTGAACCACTCTCTCACAATTTGATCCCGATGAATCTTGGCATTGTCGTCCTGGAATATGCCCATTGATGGGATAACCGGGTCATGCAGTACATTCAGGTACTCAGCACATTCAGGTACTCAGCTGTCTTCATTTTATTGCTGCATAACGTTGCTGAGCCTAGACCTAGCCAATTGAAGCAACCCCAGATCATAACACTGCCTCCAGAGGCTTGTACAGTGGGCACTATGCATGACGGGTGTAACGGCGACTTTTTTTTTGGCCAGGCAGTGTATAAACACTACCAGTATGCACCAAGGTGCCATTTCTGGTTTTACAAGAAGCCTTCTACTCTACTGAGAACCCATCTATTGATAGGTTGGAATCGGTGCACTTATGCATGTAGTAAAACCTGGAGTGGCTCAAGCTGTTGTGCATTGGGAGTCCTATTTGCATCTCTGGATTCAAATCCATCTCCTCTCAAATTCTGTTGCAGGTCCTCCTGGTCATGTGCAAACTGGACAGGAAGTACTACGCCATCAAGGTCTTACAGAAAAGAGTCATTTTGAACAGGAGAGAGGTAGCCAGCTTGCAGCTTGTACTTTAGCAAGTTTATGGATCTGTGTTCTTTTACACTGTTTTATGTCCTTATTTTAGGTAGTTTATTTACAAAAATGTAGTAAAGTATTTACACTGGTACTAATATTTACCCATTTCATAAGACATTTTTGCACGACAGTATGTTTTACTGCATTTTTAACAGTGATGCTTTCTTTTTTTGTCAGTTATTTTTTTGCACCTGTACTTTAAAAAAAAAAAACTGTTACTGTATGCAGTGTATTGTAAACCATTCTGCATAAGAGCGTCTGCTCTTTACATAAATGTAAAACGCCAAAATATCCCCTCCCTCCCCCAGCAAAAGCACATCATGGCGGAGCGTAACGTGCTGCTGAAGAACGTCCAGCACCCTTTCCTGGTGGGCTTGCATTACTCCTTTCAGACCATGGATAAGCTGTACTTTGTGCTGGATTTTGTCAATGGGGGAGAGGTGAGTGAGTTCATAGAAGGGGGCTCTATGGATACAGGGAAGGGGGAGGGGTCATACGGGGAAGGGGGAGGGGCCACGGCAAACCTGCAGTGACACTGGATGGTGTTTGTGGGTGGAAGGGTGGGGAAGGAAAGGGGTGTGTAATGTCCACATGATGTTAACTGAAGGGCGGGTGAGTGGAGAGGGGGGGAGTTGCTTGTACAACAAGCATAAGGTTAATACTGGCCTTAAAGATAAAGTAAATTAATTCAGAAGCCAGTGATAACAAGCACAGCCTATAAAATGTACACAGAGACGTTTTTGAAATGGGAGACCCGCCCTCAGGTGCAGAGGTAAGTTTCCTGTTGCGTGTGCTGACTAAGGTAATTTCACACATTTTACAAGTGTTCCTATAAAATCTGTTCTCTGCTCTGGTGTTTTACATGCTTAGGGAGTGAGAGTTCTTTTTTAACATTTTACAGTGGTTTTTTTTATGAACCTCACTGTGAATCACGGGAATGAGGCCAGTGGCTTTCTCTTTTTGGGAGAGTGTTACTGTTATACAGACAAGGTACAGAATACTCCAGTTCCCAGTACCAGTTCTGTCAAATTGCAATTGAACAGAACATTCAAATTCAGTTTGTATAATGTCCACTGTGTAGAACACACAAATGACAAATCTTTACATTGTAGGATTACAGAAATCAGTCTCTTTACAGCCACATTCAGGCAAGGAACACGTATTCCTCTGTATGTGTGTGGTCCATCACTGGGTCTTGAGCATGAGTGCACAGATGTCTGTGTCGTTGAAAAATGTGGTCTTTACTTTCCCCATGACCTTTGACCCCTGGCTTTCCCTGGAATTGCAGCTCTTTTTCCACCTCCAAAGAGAGCGGACGTTTTCAGAGGCGAGGGCCCGGTTCTACATCGCGGAAATGGCGAGCGCTCTGGGCTACCTGCACGCACTAAACATCGTTTACAGGTAAAATAAAATCCGGTTTTGTGTTGACCTTCATTGGACAGTAAATTATATCTATGTCTTTGTTTTTAAGAAGATTGTTATTTTTTCTGTCAAGGAGTGTCCATAGTTTTAACTTCAGAAAACAGAAAGAATTGATGTGTTCTCTGTTTTATCGTCATGGCCGTTTATAGATGAATCAATGTAATTCAGAGCATGACTAAAGCGTTGATCCGGAGGGAACATCACATACTCCTTCCCCATGGGATCTGCATTGAAGCGATGTCATCGCTTCATCACTCAGTATGCAACTTTAGTGATTGAGTGTTCTGTGGTGAAGGAAAACAATTTTCATGAGATGTTATTATTTTCACAGGGATTTGAAACCAGAAAATATTCTTCTCGACTTCCAAGTAAGTACAGCATGGCCTGCAGAAGCCTAGCCTCTAAGGTTAGCATAAGTTCAGCATCGTCTATAAGGGTACACTTGGTCTTAAGCTTGTATTTAATTCATTTGTCAGATATAATAATTATTCTGCTTCTTTTTAACTATTTTTGCAGAGTTAATCTAACAGCTTAGTGCAACACTGTGTGTGAACTAGTCCTGTAAAAGATATTATCGTAAATGTTTCTCTACACCGCTTCACATATTGTGGTGGGTGTCTAAAATGTATTTTCGAGTCTTTATTTTTTTCCCCATTGTAACAGCTTAAGCCATAGCTATTATACCATTGACTATTGAGGATGTTCTGTCGATTCCACTATGTCCTGATTGGCTGATTGATTGATGGCAGGAGAGCATACAAGGGGTTTGGCTTATGCTCCTCGATGAGTCATCTGAGGGCACGGAGATCCGTCATGATTCTATGAGCCAAGTTCTATTTATCTCCAGAACAATCGAATAGGAGCGTTAATTTAGTTCTTTTACAGGGATGTTTTAGCCTGTGACATTAGCCTGTGTTGCGTTTAACGTAAACCTCCTCACAGTCTCACTGAGAGAGAGCGGAAAGGGGCGAGGAGCTTTTTGGGCTGACATTCCGCTGCTGAAATGTTGGCTCACGAGACTGTTATAAATTTTAATGACAAAATGCGGCTTTTGTGGAGAGCGCCATCTGAGATGTGACTGTCTGCTTTGTAAAAGAGCCACATTGTGTGAAATTAAATGTGCCTGTCTGCCTTTTTGTTTTAAGGGCCACATTGTTTTAACAGACTTTGGTTTATGCAAAGAGGGCATATCCCGTGATGAGACCACAAATACCTTTTGTGGAACGCCAGAGGTAAAAAAATTTAAAAAAAATAAAAAAATTTAAACCCTCTTGTGAAAACATATACAATAGATTTGCGTGCTGTAGGATGTGTGTATAATATTTAGATTAATGTTGTGACAGTACCTGGCCCCAGAGGTCCTGAGGAAGCAGCCCTATGACAGTACGGTGGACTGGTGGTGCCTGGGTTCAGTCCTGTATGAGATGCTCTTTGGCCTGGTAAGCCCTCACACACAGTCAGCATCTCTCCTCACTGGTCTCAGTTGGGTACAGTGGTTAAGGAATGTGTTGCCAGCTTTAGCCAGGTTGTATGTTTAATTCTGAAAGCGGGACACTGATTTTTTTAAAATTCATTTATTTTCTTACCTTTGTGCAAGATGTGAACTGAACCTGAATTACAGTATATCAGTAAAATTGTAACTGTATGAATGAGCAACATTTAGAAATGTACTCTTATTTGAATGGCCATGTTTATGTGTGCGTGCGTCCGCATGTGTGTGCACTTCTCTTACAGCCTCCGTTCTACAGCAGGGATACCCAGGAGATGTATGACAACATCCTGCACAAGGTGCTGACGCTGAGGCCTGGAGCGTCCAGCACTGCGTGGTCCCTTCTCCAGGGCCTGCTGGAGAAAGACTGCGGCAAGAGGCTGGGTGCCAGAGAGGACTTTGTGAGTTTGGTGGGGGTGAAAAATTTAACTGGTTACATTGCTAAGATTTATTGTCTTTTACTGCCTCTAGTGGTAAAGTAATGTTAGTGCAGGAGCTTCTCACTCAGCCCCTGAAAAACTATTTGGAAAAGTATTAGTACATGTAGGAAGAAACTCAGCAAAAGCGACACAATTTTAGAATGATATGTTCAGAGATTTGGATAACTCATTATTTAGTGTCATTTTTTGTAACACACTTCAGAAATCGGTACAAATGATTTTGTTTGGATGTCTTTTGGAGAACATGCTATGCTGTTCTCTGAAGAATCATTAGGTTTATCTGAAAGTTATTGAGGAGACAGGCCTAATCAAGGCTTGTCGAGAACATGTCAAGTGAGGATTAATTTCATTAACTTGGACCTTCTTTCTTTTTAAAGAATGAGATAAAAAGACACTGCTTTTTCTTCTCCATCAATTGGGATGACCTGGAAGAGAAAAAGATTTCACCCCCGTTTAAACCTAACGTGGTACGTACCCGAACAGAAGCAATCCGATTCTTTCAGAAATGTATGGCCGTATACCTTTTAATGAGGTGTTGTTTTTCTGTAGGTGTAGGTATTTTTTAAATTGGAACAAGGTTTCTGGGTACAGTTAATTTGATAATTTAGACTGAACACCTGGCAGTAGGCTCTTTTGAATAGGATTAAGTGCATCAGAGCCCGGCGCTTGGATGTGGAGTATAACTTTTTCCCACTTTCCGTCCTTCATCTGTTGAATGTGTCTCGCTCTGTCTACTTGCCTTCAAGAACTCGCCGTACGACATCGCAAACTTCGACCCGGAATTCACAGACGAGATGGTTCCGAACTCTGTCTGTAACTCCGCCGAACATTCTGTCGTCAACGCCAGCGTTCTGGAGGCCGACGACGCTTTCCTGGGCTTCTCCTATGCCCCGCCCTCCGACGACTCCTTCCTCTAAATCCCCGGGTGCCTTCGACCGGCTCGCACCGGTGTGAATTCTCAAAGGGGCCTCAAAGGGGCCTTGCAAAACTGCTGTATTTGTGTCTGGTGAAACTGGCTAAGCAAAAATGGAAGGACTTTTTTTTTTTTTTTTTTGGTATTTCAGATTTCATCCAACTGGAAGTAAAGTGTTCATCTACAGAGAGCACTTAGAAATAGTTTGGACAGCTGTGTCCAAGTTTCTTTTTAAAATAAACATAATGGCGCTGCCGGCTCGTGTTGTTAGGACACCTGGGTTCCAGTGTGTTCATGTATCCCATATTCTAGTGCCATGCCATTGCTGCATCAGTGCTGACTGACCGCAGCCCCATAGGGTGTGGCATCATTGCCAATTGCGTCATCCAGGGTTGATGGATTTAGTTGGCGAGACTGGCCTCATCTCATTGCACTCCAGCGACCCCTCTGGTCATTTTCACACTTGCGGTCTGTCTGCCCCAGCCCTGTGTGAAGTGTAGGATATACACATATACAGGGGGTGGACAAAATATCTGAAACATCAGAAATGGGGAAAAAACTGTTTTTCATAAAACAATAAACAGCTGCTATATGTTTGCTCCCATTTCTCTTACCTATATTTTCTACACTCTTTTATGACTGGCATGCCATGCATACATTTTAGTTTCTATCTTGTTTTTTTTGTTAGCTTCATAATGTATCATAATTAGCCATTAATCGTATTAATATCAAATAATACAAATTCGTTAATTAAACGCTGCTTTTGTGTAAGTAATAAGTGAGAACACATTAGAGCTAATGTAGGACAAAAGAATTTTGGTCCATGACAACCAAAGAATTGCACCTCTGAAGTGAACAGCTGAATAAAATAGATGATCATTGAAACTGGTCTAGAATACAACACTTGCACGTAACATGAGTCACAAATATGGCACAATTGTTAATTATTCCTTTTGAGTTAAGGTTTTCACGAATCACATTCCACTGTGATACATAGAGATCAACTCCAGTTGTTGGGGACCAAAATGTTTTCTGATTTCTCCTTATACATTTGTTGAAGTGTACTCACTTATTACTGATATAACAGCAACATTTAATTTATGATTTATTAGCATTTCATACAAATATGACTAACAGGCAATTATGGTTAATAATTAATGGCATAATTGGCATTATGGGCAAAATGGCAAAACAAGAAAAAACAAGTCATCATAAAAAATGTACACATGGCACAAGATTCACAAAACAGCATAGATAATCAGGTTAGGAACAGAGGTTGAGGTTTTGCGTAGCAAACATGTGGCAGGTGTTTTATGTTTTCTGGAAAACTTGTGTTTCCGATAATTTGTCCACCCCCATGTATATACACTACTCACAAAAAGTTAGGGATATTTGGCTTTCGGGTGAAATTTATGGAAAATGTAAGTTCACGCTACAGTGATATTATACGTATCATGAAAGTAGGGCATTTAAGTAGAAGCATGCAATGGTGATTTCCTCATCTCAAACAATTTATTGAAACAAAAGCCAACAACAGTGGTGGGTATACCACAACAAAAATGTCAATGTCTCAATAACTTGTCATGTGCCCTTGAGCATCAATTACAGCTTGACAACGACGTCTCATGTTGTTCACAAGTCGACTTATTGTCTGCTGAGGCATGGCATCCCACTCTTCTTGAAGGGCGGCCCTCAGGTCATTGAGGTTCTGGGGTACAGAGTTACGAGCCTCTACATGGTGAGTCAGCTGATCCCATAGGTTTTCTATGGGATTCAGGTCTGGAGAAAGTGCAGGCCACTCCATTTGAGGTACCCCAGTCTCCAGCAGCCTTTCCCTAATGATGCGACCTCGATGAGCTGGAGCATTGTCGTCCATGAAGATGAAATTAGACCTGTGTTGTTCATGCAGGGGCACACTGACTGGATTAATGATGTTATTCAGGTAGTATGGGCTTGTCACTGTACCATTCACAAAGTGTAGGGCAGTTCTGTATTGACTAGACACACCTGCCCACACTGTAACACCGCCACCACCAAAGGGTCGTCTGGTGACAACTGTGGCTGATGCATAGCGCTCTCCTTGACGTCTCCAACATCGTTGGCGGCCATCATTTCTGCTCAACGTGAATCGACTTTCATCAGAGAACAGCACTGAGGCCCACTGGTCCCTCGTCCAGCGTAAATGCTCCCTGGCCCATGCAAGACGATGACGCCTGTGCCTGGTGGTGTGGTCAGGTACCCTTGCAGGTCGTCTAGCACGCAGACCACGCTGATGTAAACGGTTTCGAATGGTCTGACGTGACACTTGGGTGCCTCTCACCTCCCTTAAATGTGCCTGGAGTTGAGTGGCATTCATCATCCGGTTCCGCAGGGCACTGTTCACAATGAAGCGGTCATCAGTGTGGGATGTGGCCAAAGGACGTCCACTTCTATGCCTTTCTGTGACTCTTCCAGTCTCTCTGTATCTCTGTTGCAACCTGCTGATGACACTCTGTGACACTCTAAGCTCAGTGGCCACTTCCCTCTGAGAACATCCTGTTTGAAGCCTCGCAATGGCGAGGTACTGTTGATCAATTGTTAGGTGTCGTCTTGGTCTCATGATGTCAAAATGTGAACAGCATGATGAAGAGGACTGTTTAAATACCAATTCTAATTGAACCAGGAAATTTATTGGTCGATTCATGGATCAAACACCTGTTGTGAATTTTGCCGTTCAGCTCCTTGTTAGAGAACAGCAAGTTGTGCAAAAAGTACTGAAACATTGAATAGTTGGACATGTGCATTCAAAAGTTTAGAGAAGGTCAAATTAATTTCACCTGTAAAGGTTATAGTGCATTTTAGGTTCATCCTGAAATTTCACCCGAAAGCCGAATATCCCTAACTTTTTGTGAGTAGTGTATCAGTGGTTTCCAACCCTTTTCGACAATATGGGCCACAAATCCCAACCACAATGTCACGTGGGCCCATAGATTAAAAATCATAATAATAACATATAATGCTGACATTTCAATTATATTTGTACATATTACAGACAAATATATATGTATTTTAAAACAACCTACAAATAATTGTATTTTTCACATAATGCAGTTTGGGCTGCACCATATATTTACTTATCTAAGGATGAGCAAAATAAAAAGTATTTGTGTAAAGCTGGTATGTAGTTTTTTTTAAAATCATGCCGTGACACAGTTCTCTGTAATATCTGTTCTTTCTCTGCTGTAGTTCAGAAATAGTCACAGAAATGTGTACTTGCACTTAACTTGGAACTATGGAAAACTCAATGATTAAAAATATATAAGAAAAAACAAATTAAAATATAACAATAATATGCATAAATATGTTACGCTCAAAGCCATATTTATGTTAAATCTCTCATTGTTGTACTGTACTTCTCTTTTACTTCTCTTTTACTTCTCTGGACTGAAGACCTCACTTCTGGCGAACAGCAGGGATCACATCTCTAACAATGTAGTGTCTGTGGCTCTAATTGCATCTCACTGTGCATACAATCATTTATATCAGGGGTGTCGAATGGAAGTCCTGGAGGGCCACAGTGTCTACTGGTTTTTCTTGGTGTTCCTTCAGTCAGCAGCCAATCTAGGCTTTGGGAATGAGGCGTGTGGACTCTTTAGCCAATCAATAAATGAATCGCTTGAAGAGTTGAAACACTCCAAAATGATGGCGTTCCTAAAGCTCGACACCCCTTATTCAGATTTTGAGCCAGGTAAATGATTCTTAGTACTGTATGTATTGTTTAGTCTGTCACACTATTTGGTAACGGAAAATAAAGCTATTTTGAGATGGCACCTTGGGCTGTTGTCAGAAAACATTTATCTAGTTATCACTTCAGTTATCCTTTACAGAAATGGAATCTACTGCAATACTTTGCAAATGTGGACTTTTATAAAAATATGATGAATGTATTTCAGCATTGTATTTCTTTTTACATATTGCAATATCGAAGAGGCAATCATTTCTATTTGCCCACAGTATTGTGAAGTGCTGCATTGTCTGGAAAAATCCATTTTATTTCAGAATACATATACTTTCAGTATATTTCATTTCCCTATGGGATTAATAGGGAAATTAACCTGTTTTGGCCTAAATTTTCCAGCACAATTCTAAGCACTTCAGATTAAAATAGAGGGGACGTTTTTCAGTGTGACATACTGTACTGGGTGCATTAAAGGTAACCAGCATGAATGGGCCTGAATCACGGTTCAGTTCTCTTGGCTTTACCTCAGCCAGCTGATCTGGTGCTGTGCGGACGCCGAGTTCCCCGTTTGAATCGGACACTGGCCCCTACCAACTGCCAATGGTCCATGCTTTTCCCAAAGGTGGAACCCCAAGTGCCCTTGCAGAACCCGAAGTCATATTTCCCTTTTTGTTTTACAGTAGTATCATTAACAGTAACGGTTTCTGCAATAGCCGTTGAATATGTGAATATATTGCTGAGCGGGACTGGAGCATTCCGTATGTCACAGCTGGTATAAAATTAACTTGCAGTATTTGGTCATCTCCCTAATTAGGAATGTCATGTCACACAAGACCAGCAGTGTTTGTACCTTTGTTGTCTTGGTAATACTCATTGTTTATTTTTGTTTACAAGTCTGCAATGCTCAGTCTTCAAAGATTTACAGTGCAATTAAATGTGTTCTCAGCCTTTCTTGTGAGTTCACTGTTTTTTTTTCTTCTTATTAATGGCTTAAATGCTACATGAATGTTTACCTTAAACCACAGATCACATTTCTGCACAAAACAATCATTTTTCAACAAAAAATTAAATTGAAGACATTACTTTTGATGTAACTAGCAAACAATAATATAAATGTGGGGCAGAGGATATATTTATGTAAATTCTTTATTATAATTTGAGTATACAAATAAAATCTGGAGACTGTGTTCAAAACCAAAAAATTAAAGCACAGATAACTCCTTTCTGATAGATGTTCTGTTGCAACATCACATGATTTTATAAAAGGTGCACTCTTAGTAGGCATAGTTCAAGATAGCACCAAGAGCTTTAAATACAGCCGTTTCTAGTTGCAATACTGTTTGTAGTTAGCCTCAGATCTTATTGGATACCGGCCTTGAATTGAGCTTCAGACATCTCCACTGTGTCGATGTCACTGTACAGTAAGCACGTTGGCCTGCTAAAAGGTACATGCAGTATTTTTCCACCACCACCCAACCTTACATGAAACAGTATCAACATTTCAGCCCTATATTTATAACAACGGAGTGCATTGATAGTGCCTTTCAGTATCTCAAAAGCATTTTAAAATGGTAGTAACTTGCCGTCAACCACCACCGCGTAGAGATTAAAATGAAAGACACAGGCTCGCATAGCTTAATTTCATATATTGGTACATGTTTATTAATACTGACCAGAGTCAATATTACAGCAATAAAGTGTGTTTTCTGTCAAATTCAACAAAAAAAAATTACTTATGAATGCCAGTCAGATGGTGTTTTTTGTTGTTTTTTTCTGAATCCACAAACAAAATTTAAGAGGGGAAAGCTTGCGTTCGCAATGAGGCTTGTCTATGGATTGCTTTAGCACACAGGGTTAGTTGGCAGAAGTGTTGATTTGATTGAAGAGTTTATCCTTGATAACCTGTGACATCAGACCATGGATTGCCTCTATGGTAGTTTTACAGCTGAAAAGAACAGGATAATAATGTTTGCATTTTTTGAAGGCAGAGATGGCAAGATTAAATTTGACATTATAGATCAGAATGCAACTTAAATTCACATTCTTTGCCAAATGACAACATTCAAAACACTTTAACGCTTTGCTAATTTAACATAGCAATTTAGCAACCTAGACACTGATTGTGTGAAAATTATAGAGCAGTAATAAAACTATACACTTAAACGCAATGTACAAACAAAACAATGAAGCATGCCGAAGGGCTTCATGTATGCATGTTGGCTTTCCGACCCATTATTACCTATAGTTGCACACATTAACTTGGATTTCCCATAATCCACTGCAGTCAAGTCTTTGTGTACAGGGCACTAGTGCCTCATCAATAAATTATCTTTTTTAAAATAAAAGAATACAAACATATGCAAGCGGTCAAGCTAGTTATGAAAGGTAGCCAGAGGTTAGACCAGTGGTCTCCAACCCTGTTCCTGGAGAGCTACCGTCCTGTAGGTTTTCATTTCAACCCTAATTTGGCACACCTGATTCTACTAATTAGCATCTCAGCGAGATCTCTAGCTGTTGAATGAGGTGTGCTTTGTTAGGGTTGGTGTGAAAACCTACAGGATGGTAGCTCTCCAGGAACAGGGTTGGAGACCACTGGGTTAGACACCCCAGCCAGGCAGGGTCTGAGTTTTGCCGCTCCTCACTTTAAGCTGTACGGGGTGCCGCCTTACCTGTCTCGTGTGGCTTTGGCTAGTTTGTCCTCGGACTTCCTGTCGTGGGTGTCCAGACCCAGCATGAAGCTGCCTCTCCCCAGCTGAGCCTCCGACTGCTCCAGCTTCTCTGACAGGTCAAACACCTGTCCCGTGGTGTATTCCGAATTCTGAGGGGCAGAGGGGCACAGAGAGACACCGACGGAGTCGCGTCAACGTTCCCCCGCCTACCAGAGCCGAGGTGTACAGCGCACACTGAGGTCACACTGCGGTCACGCTGCGGTCCACTCACCGTTAGCAGGCTCGAAGAGCTGAGGGTGTTCACCCAGTATTTGTTCCAAAGAAGCTCCAGCAGTTTGCGGTCGAGTGATGATTTGAAGTAAGTCACTTCCAAGGCGTAGTACCTAAATACAAAAACATCCCAGTGAGGACAGAGGTAGTATAATTATAATAGATTAGGAATAAACATTAAACAAATGTCAAGCACACAGACAACAAGGAAGGGTCAATAGCCTAGTATGTACTGTGACTGCTATTTGTAAAAATTCTGATCGCTTTAGAGACTACAAACTTGTCAACACTAGTTATTTTTGCCAAATGCCTAAATTGTAATGTAATCTCTCTGGATAAAAGCATCTGTCCAGTGAGTGTGATGTAATACAAACGCCTCGTTGCTGGAAAGAAGTTTGCGACGAGGTCAGCGATGAGACTCACTGTTTGCAGTGGACACCGAAATCTTCGATCTTGTTCAGTGGGATGGTCTGGTACTCTGAAGGGCCCTCATCGGGGGGCTTGTAGCCCTGAAATCAAACAGGATCAAATGTGAGTTTCATCCTTTTTTTAACCCAGTTTTTTTTCCCCCCAAAAACCTTTAAGGTCCATTTATTGTCATTCACTGCAGTGTAATCTGTAGATTTGGGAGAGCCTCAGAGGATAGTGTCGTTCAGACCTGCCTAAAAATACAATTACCCATTCCAAATCGGGAGTGTAAAAAAAAAAAAAAAAAGGAGCTTAATGAAGGTGACATCAAACAATAACAGAACCAATTTTAAACAATATCTTATACATTTTAATTTGTTCATAATAAAAAAAGAACAATCTTGACAAGGTTTCATTAAGGTAATTTATGCAACATCTTGATTCAGCAGACCACCTTTCATCATTATTATTGCATTACTATGAACATGTGGACTTTGTGGATACCTTGGGATATGTTCTGAATGACCCGAGATTGACTTTTCCAGCTGAGATGGTTCGGGTTGGGTCAATCTTCAACAAGAAGAATGGAAAGTGTGTTAGGAGGTGCAACACCTCAACATGGCTCAGGTCAGCCACACTGAATAACAACGTTTTATCAGCTATGCCTCATGCGTGAAAAAAACAGGTTAAAATAGCACACATAACCACCACCTGCATTTGCAGCGCTAAAGAGCAGAATTAATGAGGTAAAGTTCTCATAAAAACCCTAAAATAATCACGTCTACAACATAAGAGAAAATGTGCCTAATTACATACAATCCTTATATTAATTAAATGGGCCAACATGATCAAATCAACACGTACATGCATATACACACACACACACACACACACAAAAAAAGTATTCATTATAAAATATATATAGACCCTATGTGTCCTGTGTGAGTGTTCTGTACAAGTGCTAAAACTTTAATTGCAAAAGTCTCCAGGTAAGCTGCAATGCATAATGCACACTGTTCAGCTCAAGATTGGCACATAGGGCATGCCTTGAAAACAATCTTGAGCTCTTACAGGAGACAATGCGGTCAGAACAACATCTAATTGATTAAATTTTTTCCATTTAAGAATATCTGGATGCAGGAGATGCAACAATTGCAACTGCAGACTGAAGAAGGCCGACCAGCGCTCACGAAAATGCAGGGAGACCCTGGACATTCAGAGGGTTCCCGAAATTTTTGAGGAGCCAGCCAGGGGTGTTGGCCGCAGGGAGACAAATTGTTCCGTTGACATTATTACAAAATTAAAACAGAGGTCTGTAGTTGGCCATTTAACCAACAGCCGGCACTTGGGGGAACTCCTCAGACATTAACATTCCTGCCCTCAGAATCCCAAAAGCCATTTTACATCTGCCTCATGGCAACTGTGCACTTTCTTTTGACCAACAACTACCAAGAGTGAACTGACTGTTTCAATTTCATACCAAATTTGACCGCACTTACCACCACCGCCACAAAAGGCTCCTGAAACTGCTGGTTGAGCATCTGTGTGCTGACGTCAATGCCCGACAGCCAGCACCCATAGCCAGGGTGACTGTGGTACCAGCCAATGGCGTTCTCTAGGCGTCCAACCTAACGATGCGGGGAAGACAAGGGGTCAACTCGGGCTAAGGATGACCCACCGTCAACTATTCAGAGGAACAACCCTTGCGAAGCAGAATTGTAATCTAAAATAGTCGTTTATTCATTTTGTGCATCACATGGCGTTAAATCATTAATGCGTTAATTTCACAAACATAGTATAACCACATTGGTTTCCAGGCCTCAGCCTATATTGGCTAACAGTGTGAAACTGTTAAAGTAAGAGTGAGTAAATATAAGATCTGGTATAATTATTGACACGTTCCACTAATTATTCCAGGTATACAGTAGCTATTTTATATCCACATGAACAAATCCAGGTAAGGGGTTTAGGCGTTATATAGGTAAATATTTGAATGTTTTGAAAGACCTGACCTGTTTAGCATTCTCGATGTACGCAGCCATGTATTCGTAGGCTGCTGCTTGCGCGTTGACGCGGGTCTCGGTCCCCTCCACCGGCAGAGCGAAGCTGTCCATGATCATCATAGTCTCTCCGTCCACTTTCCCCAACATCAACCCCATCACCTCCAGATTACCGCCGGACCTGGCGTGCATCACCATCTTCAACAGTGCAAGGGCAGAAATCTTGCAATACTTGAAATAGTGGTGGCTGAAATAAAAATTAATAAATGGAATTAGTACATGCAATTAATAGGAGTCATTCCTATGTTCCCCAGATTTATATACCACATAATGGGAACATGGCAAAGGGTCCTACGTTCCCCAGCTCTATATAGCACATAATGCAATGGGAACCTGAAAAAGATGTTCCCCAGCTCTGTATTCGCTTAATATGACATGGGCTATTGTGGGTTAGGGTTAGGGTTATAAACTGAATAATATTTATGAAATATTTTAACTTGAAACGGGTCAAATTTGACCCGAATACAATAGGAGGGTTAATGTGTATTAACAGAATATTGTTGAACTGGGGAACGTATGACCCTGGGAACAGAGATAGCTACGCTCCCCAATTAATAATCAAGTTAGTCTGTGCCAAACTGTAAATTAAGTAAATTAACAGGTCAAATTAGCGTTGCCGCCTAACGTACATAGCTAGAGCATCATATCCCCTTAGCTAATTGCCCGGTATATGCTGTAGCAGTGTAATATTATCCACCCTTTTACCTAACTTGCCTATGTTAGCACACTAGCGAAGTCAGCTAGCCTTTTCGTTAATTTGAGGCCTTGGCAACGTAGGCTACGCTAGCGAACGACTAAAAACGTTGAATTACATGTGTGAAAATCTCACTTGCATGAATACACACTCACTCTTTTGTCCACGGTTTAGCCGCGAGAATTTCTTGCTGTTGTTTCTTGTCGTATTTATAAATTTCATCTATGCTCTGAACTTCTTGCATACTGTTAGAAAGCTCCCAGGTCTTCTGGGCCATGCTAGTACCGGCCATTTTTCAAATAAAACTCTTCTGTTCGCTTATGTTCAAATATAACGTATGCGTAAATGTCCAGTTATCCAGGACGCCTTTAAATGTAAAGGTATCGATGTGCCATGAAGGTGAACAACAATCGTAATCGCTGAAAATCTACATTAGTTCGCTAACTAGCTAGCTCCAGTTTGCCGACAGACACACAACCAAAACAACCATGTCAGTAGACTATACCATAAATGTCGAAAGGGTATCATACAATCCTTATAGAAACCTTTGTAATCCAAATAATATTTTTATATTGCGCTCCGTGAACAATAATCTATATCTAAAATAATAATAATTTCTATATGCGTATATTTAATGATGTCTTTTTTGCTTGTTTTTGTTTTTTTGCAAATGTAGGCTACCACCCTCAGCCTTCTTAACTGAATGGTTCAGTCTTAAACGTCATTGGCATTCTGAGGAGGAAGGACGTAAAAAAAGTCACAGCGGCCACCACTGGATAGCGTTTCTTTTTCTTTCTTTATTTTTTTGAAACATATATTTTTATTAAACAAATGTAACAATATACAATAATATATAACAATAACATACACAATTAAATTGCATTAATTTTTGTTTTTTAGTTTTGGAACTGCGAAGAACTTATCAACGAAATGAACTAATTATTAGTCTTTTAAAATGGATTTCGAAAGCATGATATCGAAAATCGGCAGATCATAGTTCTGACATTGTAGCTAAATGTATTGATAAGCCATTCCAAAACACACCGAACATCAATGAATGTACTCTTTCCTCTGCTCCCCTGCGGTGCTGTAATGTGCTCACAACTCTTTACTACAAAAAGTAATTTTGATTTCACTCCAGTCCACTAGAGGTCGCCATACAAGTAATTTCGCGGTTCTTTCCATTGGTGAACATTGTCCAGCTGCTTTGAATCAACTTAGTTGTAGCCTAGCTAGTAATTTAGCTAGTTATTTGCTGCTGCAGCTGATCGTTAGTTAACAGATGGTCTTTGCCGTTGACAACTTTCCCCTTTCTGGGCACATCTCCACTGGGGGCTGCCTGGATTATAGTAGCTAATTACAGTATATGAGTACCTCTTCAACATTGTAAGTACACATTTCACTACCGACTGTTGCCATGTGTAAAGGAAGCAATATATAGCTAAGATAAGATTGGTAACATGTTAGCCAGCAACTGTCTAGGTGGCTGTGAATTGTATCGCCAGCAAGATAAGCGGACGTTTTCACGTCATTAGCTGGTTAGCAAGCTAACGTTAGCTAACTGAAAAAGCCTTGTAGCACTTGGAGGGGCTCACTGGAATTTCTAGCTAACGTTAGCTAGGGTAGTTGCTAGTTGTCGTTAGCTGGACCTAACATAGTCCTGTTGATTTTTGATGGTGTTAGTATGTTAGCTATGTTTCCTAGCAGGCTTGCTGACGACGTTACCATGGAAAAATCAAGAAAACTGTCAAAATAAAACTGTTAGCCACTTTCGCTAGTGCTGGGTAGCAATAGTCAAGTTACGGGCTTTAACGGTAACGTTAGTTCATTTAAGTTGGATTATGTGGAAACTAACGTTACGTTTGCTAACAGTTAGCTTGCACGCTAGCCAGTCATCGAACATCAGAGAGCTAACGTAACAACCAAGCTCACTCACTTCGTATGTGTTTGATTATGGAAATATATTTGCAAAAATGGGGTTTTGAGTGGGACTTTGGTGCACCAAATGTCCCCAGATTTGGTGGAATAATAATACAGTCACCGGCCTAAAGGTAACGTTATACTTTGAGCGCGGTGGTTGCCTGACAACCTACATTAAAGAGACAGTACGCAATCACCTTATCAGATTATCAGCATGATAATCATGCTGCAACAGGTAACGTCACTGTAACATTAGTCTATGCATAATACAACACCGGCGACTGTGTCCTGAATGTATTGATCTGCATTGATCAATTTCCTAGAATCACTCTCGTTGGAATCCATCAGGTTTTGAGACGGGAGCGATGCCTTTTCGACACACATGATTCCTGTTGTATTTGTCATCAGGGCACGTCAAAATCATTCAGGGACCAAAGCTTCCACTTAAGTTTGAATTTGGATCGGGTATCCTGGTCAGTTTTATATAAAGCTGCATGCCAGGTATACGAATCAAGAGCAGACAGTTGACTAGCGTAATTTTTACACTGTGAAATGACATGAATGTAGAAGGACAAGGCTACAGGGATCTATGGTGCCCATTTCGGGAATGCTCTCTCTTGGTACTCCTGCCTCACCGCTCTGGAATATGTTGACTTACTGGTCAAACTTGTGGTGCGGGGGAGGTTGGAATATTCCAGATCGAGTTTGAGGGAGAAGGATGTCCTAGAACGGACACAGTTGAGTGTGATAAGCATTTTAATGAAATGGCCAACGAATACAAGAGGCTACTGTAAAAGTGATTAGATCAATGAGCCATGTGGCTGTCTCTATTGTATTGAGGCACACTGCCTGTCTATTACTGTAAGTGATTGGAGAGCTTTATTAAGAGGAGCAATTGCAGAGCTCTGAGAGGGGTTTGATTGAGAGTAAAGGAGTGCTTAGCTTTGCTGGTGTTTTCCAGAGACCGAGAGCTAAATCTTCCTGGTGTTGGAGGGAAGAATGCGTGTCGGACTCTGGCAGTGAATTGAAGACTGGAGCTCTAGCACACGACACCAAGGGCCCATGTCCTGTGTTAGTGTGGACTGGAATTCTTCACTTAGTGAAACCACCCTTCGTTATTTACTTTTTAAATTGGCTGGACAGCCGGTCGCCATTGGTTAATTGAATTGGTATTTAACCGGTTCTTGACTAGTTATCGAAGTACTTTGTAAGGTTTTTGCGATGTGCGTGCGTTGTAGGCGCTGAAGGAAGATGGACGATGACCTGGAGAGCTTTCTTGCTGAGCAGAAGGCTAAAGTGGCTGAGGAGAGAGCCATTTTGGCTCAGGATCCACCCTATCTGGAAATCAGGGTTTGTTGTGCCATTTCTCACTTTCGCCTGCTGTCTCCTGTAACTGAAGCTCAATGACACAATGCTCTGGAGGTTAATTGCTATAGTGTTGGAGTGTGTTTAACCTGGGACTAAATGGCAGCGGGGAAATGTGGGTAAATGAGGTCATTTTGCAGGGATCAAGTAGTTTTTTTTTTTTTTTAATACCATCATTAAGAGAAAGCGAAATTGCTTTTAAACTAATTACAGTAAGTGCAGCAGAATAGCAACCATTTTACTGATGTGTTATACGGTGGGGAGAATTTTTAATGTGTTTGTATACACACACGTACAGGGAAGTGTGTGTACGTGTGTCTGTGCCGGCCTATTTGTGTGTTTTGTAAAATTAGGATCAATTCTATCAAATGTCTGGGGTGAAACTGTAGGGTAAATAACACACTTGTGATCAACGGTGCAAACTGTCAATTCTAAGTGTAATGTTGCACTGATAGAATGTAGTTAAGATGTCTGTTCTCATTCGTTGGTGGTTGGACTTGTTATCTAAACAGACAAAGGCTCACAATGCCTACAGCTCTGCCATAAAGGAAAACATACCTCCCTCCAAGTGGTCCTCTGTCCAGAGACCTCACAACAACCAAGGTAAAGGCAAAAATCCCTTCTGCAGAGCGACTGGCGTTTTAGATGTTCTGATCAGCATTCACTAAGGCAGAGAAGAATGCCTCTGAAATGCTTGGTTATTTACAGTTACTATGTAATGTGAATGTAGTCATTTTTCTTTATTTACTCTGTATTTTTGTGGCTCTCTTGTTAATGCTGTTCTCCTTCAGTACCTGTACAGTTCACACCCGTTTTATTCTCTTCTGTCTAAATGTGTGTGTCTTCACGTTGTGTGTGTCTGTGGCGTTTGCGCTCTCGTAATTAGATTTGCGCGTGTAATCTGAGCGGTGCTTTTGTGTGTGTGCTTTACCGGCCTCCAGAGGAGAGCGCCGGCCTGAGCTTACAGCTGGGAGAGGATTATGAGAGGAAGAAGCAGAGGCTCCAGCAGGAGCTGCGTTTGGACTACAGACGCTACATGGCTCAGGTGAGCTGCTTATGGAGAAATACCTCAAATTAGCGTGCGCTTGCTTTAGAAACGAGCAGATGTACTTAGTGTAGGTAGAACATGTGTAACCCTATTGTCCAGCTGTGCCCTAATTATATTTTAGGTTTTTACTGAAGTAATGATGTTGGGTACCTCGGTGCGGCATTGGCGCCCATCTCGGGATTTAAACTAAGTGCTGTTCCTTAACTGCTGCACCACACTACTGTACTGAGTTTTCTCTTAGTTATCTTCTGTTTTAGGGAAAGCGCGTGAGTGTAGACGCTGTCTGTCTCAGCACGGCCTCTCCCTGTCCCTCATAGAGAGGAGACGTGCAAAGGTAGAATAGGACTTTCTGTGTGTGTTCGATCCATCGTGCTTAATGAACTTTACAGGAGCAAGTTCCGCTCCCCCTTGACTAGGGGCGTGCTGATACTGAACGTTACGATAAATGTTAGTTAGTAAATCGGGGGATTAAACCCAGACCACTCTGCCCCGGTCTGCAGGCCCTCTCCAAAGGTCTCTCGGACCCTCTCGATATTCAGCCCAGCCCTAGACCCCCCCACCATCAGAGAGCAGCCCCTCCCAATCAGAGATCAGCCCCTCCCCAGGAAGGACGCTGCCACCCTGACAGAGGCTGGGCCGGGGGTGCCCAGGGGGCGGAGACATCACGAGGGGAGGAGCCACCGGCCGGAGGCGGAGCTGGACCAATGGGAGAGGCCCAGGGGTACCAGGGCGGAGTCGAGCTTGGGGCGCGACTGTTCGGAGTACGACGAGGACGAGGAGCTGGCAGTCCTGGACAGGAGACCACCCAGAGGAAGCCAGGAGCCGGGTCACACGGACAGGCGAGGGCGACGCTACAGAGCTGACCGGTATTACTGAACTGTGCACACAGCTCTGAGAGGCATGTTAGTGGTGGGGGGAGTGGCGCCTCACAAACCCTATTAGGGCTGTCAATCATTGCTTTCTTTCGCTAATTTTTACCCTATTTTTTTAGTATGCATAGTATAAAGTACATTTCCCCTTTTTTCTTGATTTGGAATGGCAAAGTGCATTTGCTAGTACAGCTGCTTGATTATGGCAAAAATTATAATCGCAATTATTTTAGTCAGTATAGAGATCATGACTATTTAACACGATTATTCATTGGTTTTCAGAACATAATGCTTTTATTGCACTTTAACATTTTTAATGAACAGAATAATGCTTATATTTTCTAACCCTTACTCTCTACTGTGAGGGAGGTAAAAATAGGAGTGCTTGATTTGATATAGAACACCAGAGAAAATCCGGTAAAGTGAGTTATTCTCGATTATTCTTGCTTAGTGATCGTGTAAAGCCAAAATTGTAATCTGTAATGTAAAATTTGATTAATTGTGCAGCCCTATTTGTCCACACTTGAAGGCCCCACACACACACACACACACACACACACACACACACACACACACACACACAGTGACCGACTGAAGTGTTATCCGTCTGTGTTTCAGAGACGCAGCGAGACTCAGGGACAGGGGGGTCAACGACTTTGAAGATTTCCCGGAAATGTTCCGTTACGTACAAAGACTGAGAAATGAGAACAGGTACCACTTACCGCCTTTACCTGCCAGTTATCTCTCTCCAATTACCCCTGATCGTACCCAGGAGCCTGCTGTCATGGTGACCGTTCCTCTCGGGGGGCCCTACCGTACGGCTTACTGACAGATGGTGATCGTCTGTGTCCCAGCATGCTTTGCCACTGTCACACTTCAGCACGGATGTGTTGCTGTCCGCGTGACGTATGTAGAGCCGAGTGAGACGGGAGGGAAGGCTGAGGAGTCTGGTCCGCGTGACGTATGTAGAGCCGAGTGAGACGGGAGGGAAGGCTGAGGAGTCTGGTCCGCGTGACGTATGTAGAGCCGAGTGAGACGGGAGGGAGGGCTGAGGAGTCTGGTCCGCGTGACGTATGTAGAGCTGAGTGAGACAGGAGGGAGGGCTGAGGAGTCTGGTCCGCGTGACGTATGTAGAGCCGAGTGAGACGGGAGGGAAGGCTGAGGAGTCTGGTCCGCGTGACGTATGTAGAGCCGAGTGAGACGGGAGGGAAGGCTGAGGAGTCTGGTCCGCGTGACGTATGTAGAGCTGAGTGAGACAGGAGGGAGGGCTGAGGAGTCTGGTCCGCGTGACGTATGTAGAGCCGAGTGAGACGGGAGGGAAGGCTGAGGAGTCTGGTCTGCGTGATGTATGTAGAGCTGAGTGAGACGGGAGGGAAGACTGAGGAGTCTGGTCCGCGTGACGTATGTAGAGCCGAGTGAGACGGGAGGGAAGGCTGAGGAGTCTGGTCCGCGTGACGTATGTAGAGCCGAGTGAGACAGGAGGGAGGGCTGAGGAGTCTGGTCCGCGTGACGTATGTAGAGCCGAGTGAGACAGGAGGGAGGGCTGAGGAGTCTGGTCCGCGTGACGTATGTAGAGCCGAGTGAGACGGGAGGGAAGGCTGAGGAGTCTGGTCCGTGTGACGTATGTAGAGCCGAGTGAGACGGGAGGGAAGGCTGAGGAGTCTGGTCCGCGTGACGTATGTAGAGCTGAGCGAGACGGGAGGGAAGACTGAGGAGTCTGGTCCGCGTGACGTATGTAGAGCCGAGTGAGACAGGAGGGAAGGCTGAGGAGTCTGGTCTGCGTGACGTATGTAGAGCCGAGTGAGACGGGAGGGAAGGCTGAGGAGTCTGGTCTGCGTGACGTATGTAGAGCCGAGTGAGACAGGAGGGAGGGCTGAGGAGTCTGGTCTGCGTGACGTATGTAGAGCCGAGTGAGACAGGAGGGAAGGCTGAGGAGTCTGGTCCGCGTGACGTATGTAGAGCTGAGTGAGACGGGAGGGAAGGCTGAGGAGTCTGGTCTGCGTGACGTATGTAGAGCCGAGTGAGACGGGAGGGAAGGCTGAGGAGTCTGGTCCGCGTGACGTATGTAGAGCTGAGTGAGACGGGAGGGAAGGCTGAGGAGTCTGGTCCGCGTGACGCATGTAGAGCCGAGTGAGACGGGAGGGAAGACTGAGGAGTCTGGTGTCTCTGTTCTCCAGGCTTTTGAGGGAGAGAAGAGGGGCGGAGCCTCCTTCAGTGTGTGACGATGACAGCAGGGAGGGGAGCCGGGGGGTGCTGTCCACAACCCCAAAACCCAGGTACCCATCTCTCCTTACCAGGGGGGGTATACTACGAAGCAGGATTACTCGGTTAGCTGGATAACTGCACTGAGTAAAACCCGGAGTAGTGGTCCGTGTCCATATTTGGGACCGTTCCGGGTTTTACTCAGTAGTCCTGTTTCGTAGTATACCCCCCAGGTCTCATCTGCAAAAAGAGTCCCTGTAGAGCGGCATCACCCTTGATTGCATCAGGACGATGCTCTGGATAGAAGTGTGCATAATTAATGTAATGAATAAGTGGTCTCCATTGGTTGGTTGCCAAAACATATTTTCCTGGGCTTGTTCAGACCACTGCTTGTGTTGGTGTAAATTGGCACTCTCTGTATGGGTTTGCTGTGTAATTGCACACGGAGCCACAGGTGTGTCCCCATGAGAATATAATAAAAATGAAAATATTAAATGTGCAGTGGGCAGTTCTGCCAGGCGAGCCGCATCGATCCTGATGAGAGGCCTCTGGCTGGACAGGCCCGTTAATTTGTGGGCGCTGGGGTAGCGGGCGATCCCTTTCCTCTGCTCTTGACAAATAGCCAGCGGGCCACACTGTGATCAGGCCGCAGTACGGCCCCACAGCTGATGTGTACCTGAGAGAAACCCTACCGTGGAGAGCTCTGTGAGCCCTGTAGGATTGTGGGTAAAATGCGGGTATGTTTCAGGTTGCAGGAGGCGGGGCCCGGGAGGCCCAATGAGAAGTCCGTGCCCACCATCAGGAAGCCCGAGGCGGAGTTCGCCACCGGGCTGATGATAGGTGAGATCCATCCCTCCGTACCTGTGAGGGCAATCTGATTGGCTGAAATTGTTTGGTTTTAGTGTTAGTTAGCGTTTGGCGCTAAATAGCATTAGCAAAGCTGAGTCAGTTTAGCATTGTTTTATTTGGTGTTAGGTTGAAGGGTCTGTCGTTTCCATCGCGTTGTCATTGTACATTTAAATGGTATATACGAGTTGTGTGACTGTGTGAAAGAGAGTTGTGAGTTAATGTGTGTGTGAGTTAAAGATGATGTATCACTGCGCAGGTGCAGCGGACGCAGACGCTGTTGCGCAGAGGAGAAAAGAGCTGTACAGACAGGAGCTGCAGGAGCAGATGGCCGAACAGCAAAGAAACAGGAAGAGGTGGGCATGCCTTATTCAACTTGTCAATCACTACTCGTAGCTCTCTGATTGGTCACCTGTGAATCGTGGCATGTAGAGAGAGGTCAAGGTTGTATAGTTTTATGCATTAAAACCAGCTTTCCCATTTGAGTGAAGGATCTGGCCTGCTCACAGCTCTGGCTCCTTAGCTCCCCTGAGGGTGATATTTAAAGTAGACACTCCTGAATTATGTTGATACAAGTGCCGTGTAAAACTGAGGCACCTCTGGGTGCTATAACCAATGTTAACATGTTTATTGGTCTCTATGGAGCTTTGCTTCATGCAGTAGAGGATGTGCAGTGTCTTATGAACAGTTGAGAGAACCTTCATCTTGTACTTATTGTATTTAGAACATAATTCAGTACCTTTATTATATGGTGTTTGTTTAATGTTATTTTTTCTTATTTTGTGTTAGGGAGAAAGAACTGGAGCTCAAAGTTGCTGTCACGGGAGCTTTAGACCCTGAAAAGCAGGTGAGTGAAGACTTATGCTCTTAATTTTCTTCACATAATGTATTGCTTTAATAATGATTGTAATATTTTAGCATTTCAGATGAATAATTTGTTTATTATTATTTAAGTAATAATTGTAATGTTTTAACATTGACGCCGTTTCCTGGTCGCAGCCTGACCGCATCAGGTACTGTGGGCCAATGGGGCGCAACTCCTCCCAGCTGGGGCGTGGCCTAGATGCACCCCAGGGCGTAGACTTGGTGGGAGCGGCTCATGATGAGAGGTTACCCCCCGAACGGCCGCGTGTGGCCTTCCAGTCCCCCCTCCTGGACTACGGCGCCGCCCTGGGGGTGCTGGAAGGCAGTGCGACTAGCGGGCTCACCCCTGTCCATGAAGACTACCACAGAGGCCCCTCCAGTAACCTGGGAGACATCAGTGCCACCAGGTACACCTGATACGTTTTCAGGGTTCCCACGCGCCTTGAAAGTCCAATGTACATTCATACTATATTTAGAATAATGAATTTACGTGCCTGAAAATTCTTAAACTAAAATTAATTGACAGAGGCATTTTAAATTCCTTGAATTATTTCTTGTGAGGTTGGCGATCGACTGAACTGCTTCATGTTCATGTTTTATAGAAATGATATATTGTGTTTTATTCAAAACTGATCCTGGATCAGAATCTGCATGCTTCTTAAATGGTTCTGGTTTGTATTGGGGTTGAAAGAGCTGATCCTGAGTCTGTGCTTGATTTTCAGGCTCCCAGGTGTCCCTCAGCCTCCACCGTCCACCCTGAGTGACATGTACAGGACTCCGTATGACGATGCGTATTTCTACTACGGCGCCCGAGACCCGCTGGACCCCGGCCTGGCCCACTGTGAGCACAGTATTAAAAACCCGCTGTTCTCAGGGTTATAGCGTTTCGCCGCGCTAAAATACCTCTCGAGTTAATGTGCACTGTGCTATCTGGGGCACAGATTATTCATCCTCAGCCAAATTAAAAGAAATTAGACCTATTAATTGTGCTTACTGTAATCGTACTGAAGTAGTAATTAAGAAGTCATAAAGAGCAGTTATTTGAGTCATGATAAGACCCTTCAGAGGCAGAGTTTTGGAACTGGCTCTGTACACAGGACCAGCGGTAGGTACAGGGTTTAAGGCACTAGCCTCAGGTTACCTGTTTAATTCCCAGGCCTTTAAATGCAAAACCTGAATGACTTCAGTACATATAATTATTGCTGTATAAATACTGTAGGCACCATCTAAGAAGTGTAAACTGTCGGGTCACCTAGAAAGGGTACGTGCATTAGAGTGGAGAGTGAGGGTGTAGGGGAGTGGTATTGTACTGGTAAAGCTGCAGTAGACAGTGGAGCGCTGCCCTGATCTGTGTTCTGTGGCTCTGGCAGATGGACCTGCTACAGGGAGTCAGCCCACAGCCTTAAACCTGCCGTCCGGAGCAACGTCGCTGGCCCCGCCCGCCCGCCTGGGGCCCCACCCACCGTGAGTCTGACTTTATTCTTATTAAATGTTTCATTTTTTACTCTGTGCCAGCCTTTAATACACAAAGTAAGATTACAATGTAATCTGAAAGATTATAATCCCCATGCAGTTTATAAAGTGGACCTCACAAACCAATTCCACTCACAAGCACTCACAAAATTCAAATCGTGGCCTTCACGCTCTGATTTTCGGTGGCACCAGCACTCCTAAGCCCCACTTATGCGTACACACACACACACACATACACACACGCATACACTCGGCGCACATACCTATGCTACCCCAGCCTATAAACCAATGATGTGTAAACTGCGTTTACATTTTTTGCTTTTAAAAATATTACTTATATTTTAACCTCTGATTATCAGCTAACTCTTGTGTCACGGGTGTATTTATGTAGATTCTCCAATCAGAGGGACGCTGGCCCTTTAAGACCACGGGTTGGTGTCTTTCCACCAGGGAAGGAGGAGACAGAGGCCAAAGAGAGCCTGAGGAGCTACCAGGAAGCACTCAAGCAACAGGTACGTCCCTGAGCCCCGCCCACAAACAGCACGTTTATATTCAGACCCAAGGACCTCATAACTCTGCCTATTGTCAAGCTAAATATCTCCTTCATTGCCCGGTGTTTATCGGGCCTATGAGCATGGTGAGATGGAGTAACTGTTGACGGACGCGCTCTCACCGCTCTGGCTGCAGATTCGAGAGCGGCAGGAGCACAAGAGGAAGGAGAAGGAGGAGAGCGAACGCTACGACGCCCAGCTGGAGGCAGAAATGAAGACCTATGACCCCTGGGGGCGGGGTGGGGGCGGAGCCCCTCTCAGAGACGGCCAAGGCAACCTCATCAGTACGTCCCCTGGTGGCCAACACTATGACCCTTGACCCTTTAAAGTTCCTGTTCTTGTTTTGCACTTCCTGTGTGACTGGGGTCATGTGTCAACAGGTGATCTGAACCAAATGCACAAAACTAACGAGGAGGCCTATCTGAATCCCTCGTCCCGGGACAAGAGGGCACCGGAGTCCAGTGACAGGAAAGAGCCTTCCCCCAAAGTGGGAGAAAGACCTCCCTCCTCTCTAAGAGTCTCAGGTAAACACCCTCCCCCCCAACCTCCACTCTGACTGCTCACCCTCTGAAGTGTGTGTTCACTCTGTGGTAGAGGTTCCAGCCTGTCGGTAGATGTGGGTCTTGGTTTTTCTCCCTGTAGGTTTTACGTATGGGCAGACATCTCCTTTCGCTCGAGGCAGCGTCTTTACGGATGTGCCCACACCAAGGCAGCTTCAGCAGCAAGACAAGTACAAGGACTACCTCAGACAGCAGGTGTGTATCCTCCCTATTCCCACTGTAGAGCTGGAACCAGGCTGGCTCATTATGCCCCTTTCCCACTGTAGAGCTGGCACCAGGCTGGCTCATTATACCCCTTTCCCACTGTAGAGCTGGTACCAGGCTGGCTCATTATACCCCTTTCCCACTGTAGAGCTGGTACCAGGCTGGCTCATTATACCCCTTTCCAACAGTAGAGCTGGTACCAGGCTGGCTCATTATACCCCTTTCCCACAGTAGAGCTGGAACCAGGCTGGCTCATTATACCCCTTTCCCACAGTAGAGCTGGAACCAGGCTGGCTCATTATACCCCTTTCCCACTGTAGAGCTGGAACCAGGCTGGCTCATTATACCCCTTTCCCACTGTAGAGCTGGAACCAGGCTGACTCATTATACCCCTTTCCCACTGTAGAGCTGGTACCAGGCTGGCTCATTATACCCCTTTCCCACTGTAGAGCTGGAACCAGGCTGGCTCATTATACCCCTTTCCCACTGTAGAGCTGGAACCAGGCTGGCTCATTATACCCCTTTCCCACTGTAGAGCTGGAACCAGGCTGACTCATTATACCCCTTTCCCACTGTAGAGCTGGTACCAGGCTGGCTCATTATACCCCTTTCCCACTGTAGAGCTGGTACCAGGCTGACTCATTATACCCCTTTCCCACTGTAGAGCTGGTACCAGGCTGGCTCATTATACCCCTTTCCCACTGTAGAGCTGGTACCAGGCTGGCTCATTATACCCCTTTCCCACTGTAGAGCTGGAACCAGGCTGGCTCATTATACTCCTTTCCCACTGTAGAGCTGGAACCAGGCTGGCTCATTATACCCCTTTCCCACTGTAGAGCTGGAACCAGGCTGGCTCATTATACCCCTTTCCCACTGTAGAGTTGGAACCAGGCTGGCTCATTATACCCCTTTCCCACTGTAGAGCTGGAACCAGGCTGGCTCATTATACCCCTTTCCCACAGTAGAGCTGCAACCAGGCTGGCTCATTATACCCCTTTCCCACTGTAGAGCTGGAACCAGGCTGGCTCATTATACCCCTTTCCCACTGTAGAGCTGGAACCAGGCTGGCTCATTATACCCCTTTCCCACAGTAGAGCTGGTACCAGGCTGGCTCATTATACCCCTTTCCCACAGTAGAGCTGGAACCAGGCTGGCTCATTATACCCCTTTCCCACTGTAGAGCTGGAACCAGGCTGGCTCATTATACCCCTTTCCCACTGTAGAGCTGGTACCAGGCTGGCCCATTATACCCCTTTCCCACTGTAGCGCTGGTACCAGGCTGGCTCATTATACCCCTTTCCCAATGTAGAGCTGGTACCAGGAATCCGGTCTACAGCAAAGTATTTTAAAATGCATTCCAATATATTCTAAATGTATTTTTGTGCATAAAATAACACCATTTGAAAAAGCTGTATTTGATAGAGGGAGAGGCATGAGGTTTTAAATGTGGCCCTGGTGAATTGTGGGAGCCAGATTGAGGAGAAGCGGTGCAGGGAGGCAGAGGAGCGAGAGCGTCTGCGGCAGGAGGAGGAGAAGGAGGAGAGGCGGCTGGCGGAGCAGAGGGCGCGGATCCTGCGGGAGTACGAGGAGGAGCAGGAGAAGAGGAGGCGCAAAGAGATGGAGGTGAGCGAGGAGCCCTGTCCTGGGAGGAGTGTTGGGGTGGCGTGGTGGTGGGTAACTCTCCCTGACATTGCACACGTGTTTCCTCTGCAGCAAAAGGCCAAAAACGAGGAGCTGATGCGGCTGGCGGAGGAGCGGCGGAAGGAGACGGAGAGGAAGAAGAAGGAGCAGGAGGAGAAGGAGAGGGAGGAGCGGAAGAGGGAGTACGAGCAGGAGCGGCAGGCGCGACTGCAGGAGGTGCGTCTCCTGGCTTCATGTGCCCAGCTCGTTTACCGTGGGATTGGAAGAGGGCTTTAGGGGAAGTGTTTCAGACCTGTGGGACTTCCTGGTTTAATCTCATTGGCTGTTTTCTTTCACTTCCTGTTCAGGTTGTCAGGGTGCCGTCCCCGCCCATCCCGACGCTGCAGAAGAGGTGGGACTGCCAGTACACGCCCCGCCCCCCCTCTGTGGAGAGCAGGCGCTCCACTGTCACCCTTTCCGTGAGTGTCCGGGACAGTCTCTCAGCATGCTTAGATTTACACCTTAAATCAGTATGATATTAAGATCCAATGGCAAATTCTCCTTTGTGGTGCACTCTGGTGGCTCATCAGCTGAATCATTGGTTCTCATGCAGGGATCATGTGGTCTGGAAGCCACATCCTGAGCCAGTACTCAAAGCTGCAGTCGGAAGTATTTGTGTGGTTTATATCTGCAGTGTGGTGCCCACAGAGCTCTTGTGAGCTGGTCTTTATTAGTCCAGGACCCCAGGTGCATCCACAATTCAGAAGTTTCCAAATTTGGCATTGCCTTTCTTGCCCATTTGAAATGGAGAAACAGGGATTGCAGTGCCTCTGTGCACTCTCTCAGAATGAATACAGTTTTGTGAGTAGTGGGTGGACAGTGATGTCAGTTATTTATTTACCCCGCCCCCCCAGGAGCACTGTCTGTCAGGCTCTCACTCTCCACCAGTACCGGCCCGAAGAACCAACTCAGAGCCGCAGGTACCACTCCCTCTTAGCACCGCCCCTGTGCTATACCTCCTCTTTCTGCACCTCCTCTATCTGTATGTGCCTCCATTCTGCACCCACCTCCTCCCTATCTGTCTGTACCTCCTCTTTCTGTGCCTCCTCTATATGTACCTCCTCTATATGTACCTCCATTCTGCACCCACCTCCTCTTTCTGCACCTCCTCTATCTATATGTGCCTCCATTCTGCACCCACCTCCCTATCTGTCTGTACCTCCTCTTTCTGCACCTCCTCTATATGTACCTCCATTCTGCACCCACCTCCTCCCCATCTGTCTGTACCTCCTCTTTCTGTGCCTCATCCCTATTTGTCTGTATCACTCTCTCTGTATCCTCTCTCTTGACTCCTGTAAGAATGGTATTGAGAGCCTTTGGAGATCATGAAGCAAGATTATAATGATACGATGATCTGACCTGGATAAATGACATGTGGTGTGAATTTGTGTTCACAGTACGCTTTTTGTGACCGACCTTATTTTTTTTTTATTCTGTCAGCTGAGCAGCAGGGTGTGATCAGTGAGCTGTCAGCTCTGCGCAGGCAGCTGCGCAGTGAACAGAGACGGCTGGGGGAGCAGCTGCAGATGCAGGCGGAGTGGGAGGGGCTGGACACGCCCCTCAGCGACAGGTAGGGAGCCGTCTTTCGCCGAGTCTGCCCAGATAAGGTCTGTCGTTAGCGTATGCCGTGATTGCATTACATTAAAGACACTTGTATCCAGACCAACTTCTGCATTTTTACATGCTATCCATTTATACAGCTGGATATACTGAAGCAATTCAGGTTCATTACCTTGTTCAAGGGTACAACGGCAGAGTCCTAACTGGGAATCAAACCCGCAACCTTTTGGTTACACTACATTGCCAAGTTTAGATGCTCTCTGATATAGAGCTGGGCCTCAGTCAATAGGCAGAACTTTATGTTCTTAGCGTTCCCTCTATAGAACAGGAAGTTCACTGTGATTGGTTTGTTATGTTTTGTAACACGCCTCAGTAGATGTTTTGTAAGTGCATTGTGGGTGTGGGAATGTTGGCTCTGGTGGGGTAACAAATTGGCCTGAGTTCCAGTATGTAACTGGCCACGGTGTGCAGGCTGTAAGTTAGTTTTGTTTTATGTTCTGTTTATTCCCATTTCCGTTTTAAAATGCTCACATGCTTTACTGCTGTTTAATGCACTCCTGGAATGTCCAGAGTGCTAGAGGTGTGTGTGTCGTGTGTGGTAGGCTCTGATAAGCTTCTGAGAGCATGCTATGTGTGTGTCTCAGATGCAGGGAGCGCCCCCAGGTGGACGTGTTCGACATGGCCCGACTGCGCATTCAGGCCCCTGTCAGGAGACCCACCTCCAAATCCTCAGAGCCAATCAGTGTCCAGAGCAGCTGTGACTTCAGACAGCCGAGATGCAGAGGCAAGTGCGCAGGCCACACCCGCTTCACCACTCAAATAGGAGCAGGTATACTGACCCACACCCCCTCACCAATCAAATGGAGGCAAGTATCCTGGCCACACCCCCTCATCAATCAAGTTGAGGCAAATACACTGGACTCACTTTGGTCTGACACCAACAAAATGATAGCCGTTGAACTACTAGTCTCCTGAATATTTAGTTTTACACGTGTGTTTGTGTGTGTGTGTGTCTTGCAGACAGGGACTCTGCAGAGGACCCAGGACAGCCCTCGTACCCAGAGCCCCCTGGGGAGGGGGGAGGGGCCGTGCAGCAGAGGCGGGCTGCAAACCTGAGGAAGGGCGGAGCCGACGGTCAGTATCCCGCGAACTCTTCCGCCCCCGAAGCGCTGCACATTCCACAGGCTCAGAGAGGATTTAAACGCGCTGATATGATTATTTCGAGCGCAGACCCAGGAATTTAACTCTGGTTGTTTTTAGGACAGTACATCATATTCCAAACAGAAGAGAGGTTCACGTAAGAACACATAATGAGGAGAACAAGCCGTCCAGCCCATTTAGACTCATCAACCATGATGCCTGCACAGTAATGGATGTGCTCTAATTTGTGTGTCTCACTGCTGCTGTAATGCTTTCCCTCTCTCTTCCTCTGCTCAGATTATTTTGACCTTTCACCTCGGCGGAACCACGCACGTCACATGGTGAGTAAACATGTCCTGATGAGATGATTAAATGATTGATACCTCAGAAGGAAGGGGGGGAGGTATTTTATTTATCATTTATTACACACGTCCGTGTGGAATTTTCGGCATGGATCCAGAATGCTCCGTAGTAACCTATTGTGACATCATTCTGTCTCATTCCAGAGGAAGTGCTCTGAGGACGGGTCTCTCAGAGGATCCCTGCTGGAGTCAGAAAGCGCTTTCATTGGTAAGCTATAAGCACAAGCTGGTAATGCTGACAGCTTTGTCAGTAACTTCCCGTTCAATACGTCTCATTTCCGCTTTACTATCTCTGACTATATGATGTTCAACCAATAGGGTTGAACATCCATCCACCCAAATTTGATTCAGCCAATCCGATTACAATGTGCCGTGCCATAAAAAGCTCTACTTCTCTCCAGTCTTGAGCCTTAGAGACTCAAGTGTGGTTGATTGGGTGGCTGCGTGGGAGATTCAGTGATGCATTTCTCGCCGGTTCAGATCAGAACGGCGAGGCGTTCTCCATGTCCCCAGAGCCCGAACTCCGGCCCCGCCAGCTCTCCGCCCGAGAGAGGAGGAGGATGAAGAGGATGGAGGCTCACAGTGTGAGAGACGGTGTTTCACCTCCACCCCCAAGTCTTAAATTGGCACCTGTAGGGGCCATGGGCTAACGCAGGGGGTTTCTGTCTCAGCCCGTCCAATGAGAAGCTCTTACGTTTCCCAGAATTCACTGCAGCATTATAGCAAAAGAACAGATATAATGCATCAGTTACCTAAAGTGGAAAACTAAACATTTTTTCTTCTAATGTCTGTGAAGTAAAACACACAGAGCCCAAAGTGTAAATGGGTAGCCATTAGCGTCATTAGGTAGACACTAGTCATTAGCGTGTATTGGATATACAACACACTTCTTGCTGGAAATGCTGCTGTTCTGGAGTGTAGCAGTGAGCCAGACCTCAGTGGAACCTCCTTGTTCTCCGTGCAGGAGAGGGGGAGTGAGAGAGAGGAGAGACAGCCTGCAGGTCTCCTGCCCAAGCAGGTCAGAGGTCATCAGGGTCATAGAGGGGAGGAGACTGAGGATCCCAGCCACCGTGACTGGAGAACAGGTGGGTGAGCTTATACGGACCTAGAGTACCGGTTTGTATACAGGGCATGAAATTAACTTTTTCACCCTCTGGCCCTCTGAGTGGTTTGTGGATTCAAAAAATATATATAAAATCACCAGCCATTTTCAACATTTTACCAACCATATTACCTTTTACAATATATTACAATATAAACAACCTGGTTGGGCTAGTGGCTGCGAGAGTAGAAATCTTACCAGCATTTGGCTGGTGGCGGGGTGGCGGGTGTTAATTTCACACCCTGTTTCTATAATATGGGACTACCACTGAAAAGTAGTCTGTTGGTAAATTTGGATCCCACAAATGGATTGCATGATGGGAGAACGAGTTTACTGTGAGATCGGTGGGTAATGTACGATGCTACATGCGATGACGTGCTTGATGAGGGCACGCCGTGCACATACATAATAATTAGCTTGAAGTGTGTGTGCTGTACAGTTGCCATGGTGATGTAGGTGACCGGCTGTCCCCTGCCGTCTGTAGCTGAAGAGCACCCTCCTGTCCTCGAGCCCGTCTCTCAGCCGGCCCCCGACAGACAGATCTCCACGGAGACCTGGACGAGGCCCGGGACCGCCGACGCCCTGAAGCACCTCGGGGCTGACCCCGCCCAGTCGGACAGGCCGTCCAGTAGGGAGTCTCTGGTGAACGGCTGGGACGGCCCCTCCACCTATCACGGCTGAGCCCGTCTTTGCCCCGGCCCCTCTTTGACAACGAACTCACGCTCCGCACTTTCTCCGTCCAATCAGGATCATCTCCCCCCCGACAGAAGAGGCAGACGGAATTACTGTCTCTGTGTGTGAGATGTGTGCTGGTCCTGGGATGGTCGACTACAGCGTTTGCTTTGAGAGAACTTTCTCCTCTTCAACTTTGGTACACCGTCCAACTATTAACATGCGTATCCAAATGTATTAATATTTAATATATTCTACCTCTGGTTTATTGTTTAAAAACGTAAAAAATATAAGAATGGGAGGGTCACCGGGTTACTCGGTTGTTTCTGAAGAATATTTTATGCGATCCAGCAATCAAATAAATTGAGGTGTTCTTGGAAAACTTGACAAATTCAAAATGGAAGGCTGACATCGGACACAATTGAAAATGATTGGGACCCCTGCCAAAGTTGAGCTAAGGCAGGGCTACGCATACCAGGGTAATGGGAAGCGCAGTACAGTGTTTTAGGTCCCATCTTCAGACCGCAGAGGTTTAATGACCGTTACGGCGTGTGGATGGGCCGGGGTGTGATGGGCACAGTGTATGGGATTAGCCATCCAGTTGATGTATAAGATGTGAAAATCGACACAGGGCCTACACAACATGAAAAAAGCCATAACCGGTGTAAAAATATTACAGTGCCTGTAACCATGGCTGTAGCCCCGAGCTGAATGTTGTTTTAACGTTTTCCGAGTGTTGCTCACCGTAGCGCAAAGCAGCCATTCCTAAACGCACATTGTGGAGTGTTTTTCACTTGGAAAGTAGCACAGGTTTGTATAAGCAGTGTAGCCTGTGTTTCCATTTCCCCTTATTTTCCAAATGTCATGAACTGAGGATGTAATTTTTAATATGCAGTGTGGATATTTTGCCTTCATGTGAATTGGTTTTGCTTTTCAAAATGGTATTTAATAAATTATATTTTTTTTAAAGAAATGAAGCCGTGTCACTTTCAGCTAGCTGGTGCTACTCGGCAGTCGCAGTGATGAACGTACAGGAAACTGTCGGGAGTATCTGGATTTCAGTTATAGCCACCTTTAAACAACACCTGGTACAGACATTGCTTTTAAGAAACTAAAATACAATGGTGCATTTTGGTGCCAATTAACAGTTCTGAATGGTTTTTGCCCAGTGGATAATCATTACATCTAAAATGTAATTCCATCCTATGATCACAGCTTGCGCCTATTCAATAGGCAAAACGTTATGGTCCAAGTCTATTGAACAGAAAGTTCACTCTAAACACTTCTTGGGGGCTGTAGGTGTAAACTGGTTATCTTCAAGGGGTGTCAGATTTTTAGAATCAATTTTGCTGATTGAAAATTAATTGATGGAATTAACCTTGGACTTACAGCAGTAGCATATGGTTACCAAACAAATACAGAATTAAACATGCAAAGTGCTGCAGGTGATTGAATCTCACAAAGCCCTCTGCTTTACATGAGAACCGGTTTGAACTGCAAAAACGAGTTCAAAAACTTTATTGACCTTCAACTCCATTAGAATGTTGCATGATGATAGGCTATATTTGTACAGTTGTACAAGATTTGTTTGTACATATAAAACTTTACATTGCTGTACCATATACATTTTGACCTGTCGGTTTTCTGCATCAACATAAGCCAGGGTGCCTCAGATCATCAGTTCGCCTTCAAAAGCACAACCAGTCATTAATATTTTCAGTACATTCCCCGAAGACCCCACGCCAATTTAGTTTATACACGTATAATTACATTTGCAACTTTGTACACTTACAGTGAAAGCTACATCAAACGTCAGAGACGGATCAGTGCCCGTTGAGGTGCAATTCAGATTAGTGGGAAATATTCAATTCCAGTTTAAATAAAAGCGTCTGTACATATAAAACTGAATAATTTATACTATCCGTCTGTATCACATCAGCCAATAGCAGCCTGGCGGAGTAACTCTGTTTAAAGTGTAAATTCCCAGTGCAATCGGTAAATAACAGTGCAGCAAATTCTTTGAAACAAAGATAAAGTAGAAAATCTAATTATTGCAACCAAAAAAAATAGCCATCATTGGCTCCCTGCCTCTCCCTCCTGATTGGTGCCCATCTCTCCTGTTTGGTGCTCCTCTCTCCTGATTGGTTGGCCATCACTGGCTCCCTGCCCCCTCTCCTGATTGGCTGGTGGAGAGACATTGAAGAGGGTTCCGACGCGCAGGTAGAACTTTCTCAGGACGGACCGTAGCTCTGGAATGAGGTCAAACTGCATGACCTCACACATCAGCGGGTAGTACCTGCAGGCATGGGCCTTGAACTGCACGTAGACAGACAACACAGACAGAGTCAGTCACCGCATTTGGTGTGGAAACCTTTTGAGGACAGGAGGCCCAATGCACTGGTTTCTGCTTTATTAAAAAATTACCTGGAGATTTCACTGCCCCAAATTGGTCACCAAAAATAATATAATTCGGGTAAAAAAAATAAAATAAAAAACAAAACTAGTTCAAAGGTTCTATTCTCAGTTTCAAAAAGCAGAGCATGACAGTTTTAGGGTGAAACTGAAGGCCCCCCGAAGGGGCCACAGAATTTCCCCTTAGATTTATGAAATACAACAGTTTTTAGGACAACTAAAGAGGCTGATTACACTAGCTTTGCACCTGTTTGGTTCTACTTGCTTTATTGAGCTGCAACTAAACCGATCTACAAACCACACTGTCACTTGCTGATGGGGTAATAAAAATACCTTTGTGTACCACTAGGTGGCAGAAAGAGACGACCACAGTGGAACAAAGGAAGGATGAGCACTTTCCAGCAAGAAAGCAAGCAAGGGATTTGTGGGCATTCTGCTTAAAACTGCAGATTCAGGACAAAACCTTCCAACAGAGGAGGAAAAAGGAGCACTTCACTAACACGCGCGTGTCTGGCCTTCACCACAACATGACGCACAAGCAGAAAAAAACATGGGCGTGATTTTTATGATTGGCTGAACACAAACATTTCAGCGTCTCATTTTGTGGAGGCTGCTTTCTCTTCCTCATTGGACGGTGTTCCCCCCCGATTAGCCAAACTTACCCTGTCATCACTGATCTTCATAAGCTTGGTGAGGAAGAGGAGGAGGAGGTTGGTCCAGGCCTCTCTGTGGCTCTCGGAGGTCAGGACCAGGAAGTACTGCAGGGCCTCACAGCACACGCTGATGGGGGAGAGGAGTTTGGGTATCAGTATCTAACCTCCCTTATAAGGCTCATAACCTTACAGCACCATGAGCCCTGCCCAGGTTCACTCTGAGACCAACTCCTGAGATTTGCTTTGCTCATAAACAAACAAATAGTTACGACTGATGAATGAAGTAACTTCTAAATATGGGGCTCCAATTTGAGCCATAATCTAAGGCTCAAAATCAAAGTTGGTTAAAACTGTTAGAATTCATTTAAAAAAATCCTAAAAACACTACTCCTAAAGATCCTGCAGACTGCAGCAATACAGCTACTGTGTATGTCAGTGGATTCGTGCTACTGATTGGTCAGACACACCCGGCTCCCAGGTAAAGGGAGGGTGGAAAACCAGCAGTTCTCGGCCCTCGAGGGCCGTGATTTGAACACCAGGGCCAGAGAGGATGCGGGGCGTTGGCGGGTCTTACTTCAGCAGTCGGGTTTGGACCTCCTCCCAGGCAGGGCGGCGCTCTTCGTCGGCGTACATGCGGAACAGGATGCGGAGGCTGCAGGCCAGGCTCCCCGTCTCCTGCTTCAGGAGGTTGGGCTTGGACTTTCCCTTAAAGCCTGGAACACAGAGACCCACAGAGAGGTACGTTCAAATACGGCCTTTAACACACACAGCCACAGAGAGGTACGTTTTAATACGGCCTTTAACACACACAGCCACAGAGAGGTACGTTTTAATACAGCCTTTAACACACACAGCCACAGAGGTACGTTTTAATACAGCCTTTAACACACACAGCCACAGAGAGGTACGTTTTAATACAGCCTTTAACACACACAGCCACAGAGAGGTATGCTCAAATACAGCCTTTAACACACAGCCACAGAGGGGTATGCTCAAATACAGCCTTTAACACACACAGCCACAGAGGGGTATGCTCAAATACAGCCTTTAACACACACAGCCACAGAGGTACGTTTTAATACAGCCTTTAACACACACAGCCACAGAGGTACGTTTTAATACAGCCTTTAACACACACAGCCACAGAGAGGTACGTTTTAATACAGCCTTTAACACACACAGCCACAGAGAGGTATGCTCAAATACAGCCTTTAACACACACAGCCACAGAGGTACGTTTTAATACAGCCTTTAACACACACAGCCACAGAGAGGTACGTTTTAATACAGCCTTTAACACACACAGCCACAGAGAGGTACGTTTTAATACAGCCTTTAACACACACAGCCACAGAGAGGTATGCTCAAATACAGCCTTTAACACACAGCCACAGAGGGGTACGCTCATGTGGGATGGAGTATCTAATGGAACAGATCTGCCTGTGTATGGAAGTGTCTAATGAAACAAATCTGCCTGTGGATGGAGTGTCTAATGATACAGATCTGCCTGTGTATGGAGTGTCTAATGATACAGATCTGCCTGTGGATGGAGTGTCTAATGATACAGATCTGCCTGTGGATGGAGTGTCTAATGAAACAGATCTGCCTGTGTATGGAGTGTCTAATGAAACAAATCTGCCTGTGTATGGAAGTGTCTAATGAAACAAATCTGCCTGTGGATGGAGTGTCTAATGATACAGATCTGCCTGTGTATGGAGTGTCTAATGATACAGATCTGCCTGTGGATGGAGTGTCTAATGATACAGATCTGCCTGTGGATGGAGTGTCTAATGAAACAGATCTGCCTGTGTATGGAGTGTCTAATGAAACAAATCTGCCTGTGGATGGAGTGTCTAATGATACAGATCTGCCTGTGGATGGTAATGAAACAAATCTGCCTGTGGATGGAGTGTCTAATGAAACAAATCTGCCTGTGTATGGGAGTGTCTAATGGAACAGATCTGCCTGTGGATGGGAGTGTCTAATGGAACAGATCTGCCTGTGGATGGGAGTGTCTAATGGAACAGATCTGCCTGTGTATGGAGTGTCTAATGGAACAGATCAGCCTGTGGTTGGGAGTGGCTAGCAGAACAGATCTGCCCGTGGACGGGAGTGGCTAGCAGAACAGATCTATGTACAGATGGATAGGCTGCGGCAGAGACCCACCTGCCCTCCAGAGCGCTGTCCTCTGCTCGTTACTGGAGTTGAAGGCTTTGGCGAAGCGGTGGGACTCCAGCAGGCAGTCCAGCAGCTTAAACAGCTGCTCTGAGGACATGTGGCGATACATTCCCTGGTCCTGGAGCTCCACGCTGACCTCTGCCTCCAGAGCGTCTCTCTGGAGAGCCCCAAAAACACACACACACACACACACACACACGCACACCGGAGAAAACACGCCAGAAACACAAAAGCACAAAAGTTTAAATCCGAAGGGGGTAAACGAGGACAACATTCTAACTTTTCGGAAAAAAAAAAAAACTGACTGGTAAAATCTTATTCACCCTCACTTTTAGTATAACCCTGCAATGTAAAGAAAAATAATCCATCTGCTACCTCTCTATTGTGAGGTGGGGCTTATACTTAACATGACTCATTTGCATGTACAGGAACACCAAACGCCACATTCGGTCATCTATCTACAGTATCTTCCGATTCTGTGGGCTTGCCTCACTCACACTGACTGACTGGCGGGCGGGCGGGGCGGACGGACGTTACCTGGGCAGCCGCGAGGTTCTCGGCGTCCTCCTTGCGGCTGGTGGTGGGGAAGAAGACGATGTTGTCGATGGTCTGGATGAGCTCCAGCTGCACCACGCACTTAATGAGCAGCGCAGAGAACAGCCGCTGCTCCTGGGCCTCTGTACCGCAAACAGAAGGCGCTTTAGGGCGTGGCCAGGTAAGCGCACTATCACAGGGTCAAATCCCACAGGGATCACTGCCATTCCGAGAAAGGCGCAGAAACCTAAACCACCTCATGAATATTCTAATGTGTTCATTTGACATGGCACAACTTTCAAAATGGACGCCGATGCATCCAGCACATTGGCCAGTTAGCTCAAAGGCTTTTCTTTTATCTGTAGTCCCTGGTTGGGTTTGAGCAATACTACACAAATGCTTTAAAAGTGACGGAATGCGTGTGGACAGAACATGTTGCAGGAATTTTAAGTGAAGACCGATTCTGAGTTTTACTGTAGTCCTGGGACTCACTAGCTTGTAGGCTGTCCTCGTAAGTGCCCGAACCTGCGCTCTGCCACTGGCTCTCTATGGACGGCTTCTCAGTGCTACTGGCAGACTGCTGGTCCTCACCGCTTGCCTGAATGTCCAGGGACTTCTGGGAAATGGAGTCCTGAGGATGATACAGGTCAGAGGGCAGCGTTTAAGTGTCACAGCTAATGAGGTTCAAGTTCACTTCATACATGACCCCACAAAGAACATTTATAATCCTTATGAACAATTTGTTCAAAAACAAGTCTGCCCGCTTTCGTTGACAACACAGATTTGACCAGTGACCATTTTCTTTTTAGAAAAATCCAGGTGATCACAGTGAGGCTTCAAGAACCCCAAAATGGGCGGAGCTACCATTTTTAATCAGTGTTTCACTGATTTCAACCAATCAGTCTTGATTGGTCCATAAACATTATTGACTGCGAACAAATAGTTAGCCCACCAATTATGCGGTAGATGTGGGCTCTCCCCTCCATCACTAGTTACTAGTATAGAGAGCACGGGGCTCCTGTGCGTACCAGCTGTCTGTCTGTCTGGTCCGGCCTCGCTGTAGAGTCCCCGTCCGTCACTGCTGGTCTCCAAGTGGAAAGCCTGGTAGCAGAAGCAGCATGTTAACCAGCTGAAATGTACATTCATACTTCCAACCACACACCTGACAGGCCTCTGTCTGCTCCACCAGTGTGAGTAGGAAAGTGCGTCCATTCAGCCTATCAGACAGGTCTCATAGGACACGACTGAGGTCTCATAAGACACATCGAATGTCTGATGGGACAGGTCTTGAGACTTGGCAAGTTAAGTATAGAATTGCAGTAAGTCTCAGTGGACAGAGCTTTAATGAACAGAGACGGATTAAACTCTCCCTCACGTGTGTGGGATGGTGGCTTTGAAGATGTCCAGCATGCAGTCGCAGGTCTTGTCCCAGGTGTCGGGGCTGAACTTCTCCCCGTTGAGGATGACCACGTTCTCCAGGCAGTTGGTGCCTGACCTGGCCAGCTGCTCGTTGTCTGAGACAGAGGGAGAGAGGGCAGGCTGCCTTCATTTAATGGGAATAATTACTGCACTGTACTCCAGGCTGATAACGCATCTTGAATTTCAATGTGTGGAAGGGAGATAGAATGAAAGAGCAAGATGGGGGAGTGAGAGAGAGAGAGAGATAAAGAGAGAAAGAATGTTGTTGCTATTTGTTTTTGTTTTTTTAGATATATCATTGTGCTTTGGCAATATGTATTTTGAAATATGTCATGCTAATAAATCATTTGAATTTGAATTTCAGAGAGAGACAGAGACAGAGACAGAGACAGAGACAGCGACAGCGACAGCGACAGCGAGAGAGAGAGAGAGAGAGAGAGAGAGAGAGAGAGAGAGAGAGAGAGAGAGAGAGAGAGAGAGAGAGAGAGAGAGAGAGAGAGAGAGAGAGAGAGAGACAGAGAGAGAGAGAGGCATTCGATTCGGTTCGATTTGCTCACTCTGTTGTGTCCCCATCAATGTAATTTATCTGAATAGCCTCAGTGAACCATCCGGCTTTGTTAATGGGGTATAAGTAACAATGTGCAAATCAGTGAATTCCCCACTCACCTTGCTGGACACACCAGAAGAGCTGGGAGAGGATGTCGTCCAGGAGAACGTGGTTTAGCGACTCAAAGTACTGGGTGAACACGTCGCAGATGGCGTAGAGCGCGTGGTTGCAGGTGGTGGTCATCCACTCGGCTTTCTGCAATCATTACACAAACGCAGGGAAAACGTTACTGCTCTGCTGTAGGGCTGCAGCTGGACAGTACTGTATCCAACTGGGCTTTTGTGTGTGTGTATGTGTGTGCGTGTCTGTCTGTCTGTCTGTCTGTCTGTCTGTGTGTGTGTGTGTGTGTGTGTGTGTGTGTGTGTGTGTGTGTGTGTGTGTATGCGTGTGTGGATATGTGTGTGTGGATATGTGTGTGTGTGTATGTGTATGCGTGTGTGTGTGCGTGTGTGGATATGTGTGTGTGTGTATAAGCGTGTGTGTGTGTGTATGTGTATGCGTGTGTGTGTGTGTGTGTGCGTGCGTACGTACGTACGTACGTACGTGTGTGTGTGTGTGTGCACACGTGTGTGCGTGCACGTGTGTGTGTACGTGTGTGTGTGTGTGTGTGCACGTGTGTGTGTGTGTGTGCACGTGTGTGTGTGTGTGTGTGTGTGTGTGTGTGTGCACGTGTGTGTGTGTGTGTGTGTGTGCGCACGTGTGTGTGTGTGTGTGTGTGTGTGCGCACGTGTGTGTGCACGCAGAGACCCGCTCACCTCAGTCCGTTGCTCTGGGAGCTTCATGTTGTCGAAGATCCTGAAAATGATCCTGAACAGGTCCTGCCACCAGTGCTGCTGGTACATGTGTCCGTAGGTCTTCATGATCTCGAACATCACTGTGAGACCCCTGCCAAGCCCCCATACCATAGATAACCACGCCCCCATACCATAGATAACCACATCCCCATACCATAGATAACCACATCCCCATACCATAGATAACCACGCTCCCATACCATAGATAACCACGCTCCCATACCATAGATAACCACGTCAAACCTGGTCTCTCTATGTCATTCTTCGTCTTTCTTTCTTTCATTCTTTTCTCTTGCCTTTGTTCTTTAACCAATTTTAATCCCATTTATGTGGCACTATAAACAACACAAAGTAATAACATTGCAAATATAAAAATACAGCCTACTGATCAGAGTCCAATATAGTATTTTCTTAAACTGTATATCAGGAACAGGAAGTCCAGCAACTGTATCCTTACTTTTAAGCATTCATTCATTGTTGCGTAAAACAAAAAGTGAAGAAAGCATTTTTGGGACTTTTATTTTGACAGATGGTAGCCCCAATCTCACCTGGTCCTCACATCCAGTTTACATCTGTTGATGATGCAGGAGAGCTCGAACAGGATGGGGAACCAGCCCCGCACCCACACGCGGTCCTCCGGGGCCACATTCATGTCGTCACTGGTGTAGTCTTTGAAAGCCTGCCCAGGGGAACACAAAGGGGCGTGTCTGTAAAGCCAAACCTCTACAGAGCCAGCTGGCACAGTCATTGTGAGGCTTCATAAGCACCTATCATGGGCTGTCAATCACTGCTGCGTACGGACCAATCATTTACATTACATTTACATTTAACCAATTAGGAGACCCTTTAATCCTCAGCAACTTAACACAGAGCGTATGCGTTAAGGCTAGATGAACACCAGTCCAGATGCAGACATTGACTGTAACACGATTGAAACACTAATCGTGAATATTTTTTTGTAAAAACAAAATGCCGGGATAAACATTGTCAATCATAAGTGGAGTACTAAAGGGAACAGTAGAGCTTATTATTATGAAGAGCACCAGCAGTAAGCATGTGGCTAAAGTAATCCCTATCGTTATCAGTAAATCTTACATCATTCAATGCAAGGAGAGAGAGGAGTCACCCAACTGAAGTTTAGCAACCAGTAAACATCACCTGGTTCTACTCATCGCATATACTTTGTAGCACCTACACAGGGGTTCCCCCTTCACCTGCGGCCTCCGTCTCACCTGCGGTCGCTCGGACACGTATTTGGCGCAATGGCGGATGAGGCGGATGGACTCCATGCTGGTGTCGGGGAAGGAGGCGTTGCAGGCGAACTCCGACAGGCACTTCACCGCGTCCTGAAAGGAGTCGATGGAGGCGGGGAAGTGTCTCTCGAACACGTTCGCTGGGAGGAGTCAGAACAAGAAATTTACGACACTGTTTTCATACACTTTCACCCGTTACATTTCTGCAGTCTTATCTGTTTCTTCCTGAGAGGTTCAGCAAAACAAAGCTTCATGACATGGTGTCGTGCAAAAAGATTTTCCAATTTTTGTATTTTATTTTTGTACTTACACACGTTGAAATGATAAAATGTGAAAATAAATGACTAAATTTTAATTAATAAAAAAATGGGAGAATGTCATTTTTTGGGAGGTTTTGCATAATAATAGTCAGATATAGGGCGGGGCAATATACAACGTTGATAATTATCGAATGCAATAACGGCCGTTGCCACCGTGTGGGGCGCCTTTCTTTTCGTCTTTTTTTCTTTACGTATACCCGATATGCGGGTATACGTAAAGAGGCCGCGTGAAATGCTTCCAGAAAAAAACATCACCCCTGATATCTATTGAGTGTTGATAAAACAGCCAACCAGCAGCAAGGTCATACAGCTTTCACGTGATCATGTGATGTGTTTTTGTCAATTGCATGAAAGGTGCAACGCCTTTCTGTGATTGTGCCTTATCAACACGCAGTAGACAGTGATGACGTTTTTTTCCCCGGAAGAATTTCACACGGGTTTTGAAGTTTAGATTACTACCGCATCAGGTATAATTAAAGAAAAAAAGACGAAAAGAAAGGCAATACCCCACATGCGGGCAACGGCCGGTATTGCGATCGATAATTATCGCTGCGGTATATCGCCCAGCCTTAGTCAGATAACGATTGCTTTTCACCCACAGAGAGGCAGAGGACGAAGCGTCACTTACTGACGATGTGGCCCGCGGTCTGGAAGGCCAGCTCCACGATGCTCTCATCCTGGTCGGAGGCGGCCAGGTGGAAGACGGAGAAGATGTTCTTCCAGCCCGAGCGGATGTTCCCCGCCTGCGAGTTCACCATCTGAGCGATGCACCGCACCACCATGTCGCGGATCGTGGGCGACCTGGTCGAAGAAAAAAAAATAAATAAATTTAAAAAAGCGCGGTCACGCGTACGCCGTCCACCCTCGACGACCGAACGGTCGGTCAAGGAGCGGACAAGCGCTCGGGACCACACGCGGGCGTCGCGTTCCAGAAATACGCAGACTACACAGCAGGTCGACCGTATGGTTTCTGAGTGTGACTGGGCGGAAGTGAAGTTGTGGCAGTTTGGGAACTCGTTGTACCCTTAAACAAGCTACTAGGCCCAAGCTGCTGGAGTACAACATTGTGACTGTACAAGCGATAATACGTGGTCACCCTGAATGAGGGAGGGCGTCTGTGATGCTAATTGAATGGAGTAAATCACTGGTGTTAAAGTGAAGCGCTGACTGTCCCCCGCATCACGCCCCCCCCCTACGCCTCCCACTCAGCTTAATGAACTGAGCGCCTGGAGTCTTCGGTCTTAGGGCTTTACATGCCATTAACCAAATGACCCGGCTAATGAATCACTCCTCTGAGTCACCCACCCCGGGGTTAAGTGATACGGCGTAGCGACACACAGAGTGTAAAGCCCGCTCCCCGCTTTGAGGAAGAGGAGGATGAACGAGCGATCCGAGTCCCGTACCTGTTCTTTTTCATGATGTGTTCAAACGGTCGGAGGAAATCCTTCTGGAACCTGAAGTTGGCCAGCTCCCCCTTCTCCAGGAACTTCATGGAAAGCTGCCTCAGGGAGTCCACGGCGAATATGGCCACGTCCTCATTAGAATAACAGCCCGCCTGAGAGACATCAATACATAATACAATAAAACGTTAAAGGTCAGGAATTATGAAGTAAAAACACCCACAGCAATTTGTGTTTAATAATGGTCAAAGTCTATTAGTTTATAATTACCATAATTTATCATAATTATGCACCTTTCAAAGTGCACATGGTATTTTTAAAAACTGTAATAACAAAAAATACTAATGATAATTATTATTATAGTGCTGCACTAGACAGCGGTCCGTTAGTGTTTTCAGTAGGGACTCGCACAGTGATTGTGTAAAAGTGTGTAAACTGTACCTCAGTGTTTACAGTACGGCCTCTGGCCTCACAGTGATTGTGTAAAAGTGTGTAAACTGTAGCTCATTAGTGTTTACAGTATGGACTCTGGCTTCACACAGTGATTGTGTAAAAGTGTGTAAATTGTAGCCCATTAGTGTTTACAGTAGAGACTCTGGCTTCACACAGTGACGTTGTAAAAACTGTAGACCTTGTTGAAGTGATCCCCGATGACCTCCCAGATGCGGGACCACTGCAGCCGGATGCGGCCCATGTTGTAGTAGGAGATCTCCACGATCTTCTGCAGGCTGAACATGCGCGGGTGCATGGGAGAGGCCAGCTCGTCCATCGACACGGCGCACAGCCAGCGCACAAAATCAACTGCGGGAACAAACGGCATAACCATAACCCCGCTGCTGAGAAAGCAACGCTCGCCCCGCCTCTCCCCAACGCTGGCCCTGACATAGCAGTCTCACCACTATACCCGGTGAGCACAAAGATCTCCTGGTATAGGGCCTGGTGCTCAGGCTGTCCCTCACATAGCAGTCTCACCACTATACCCTGTGAGCACAAGGATCTCCTGGTATAGGGCCTGATGCTCAGGCTGTCCCTCACATAGCAGTCTCACCATTATACCCTGTGAGCACAAGGATCTCCTGGTATAGGGCCTGGTGCTCAGGCTGTCCCTCACATAGCAGTCTCACCACTATACCCTGTGAGCACAAGGATCTCCTGGTATAGGGCCTGGTGCTCAGGCTGTCCCTCACATAGCAGTCTCACCACTATACCCTGTGAGCACAAGGATCTCCTGGTATAGGGCCTGATGCTCAGGCTGTCCCTCACATAGCAGTCTCACCACTATACCCTGTGAGCACAAAGATCTCCTGGTATAGGGCCTGATGCTCAGGCTGTCCCTCACATAGCAGTCTCACCACTATACCCTGTGAGCACAAAGATCTCCTGGTATAGGGCCTGATGCTCAGGCTGTCCCTCACATAGCAGTCTCACCACTATACCCTGTGAGCACAAGGATCTCCTGGTATAGGGCCTGATGCTCAGGCTGTCCCTCACATAGCAGTCTCACCACTATACCCTGTGAGCACAAAGATCTCCTGGTATAGGGCCTGATGCTCAGGCTGTCCTTCACATAGCAGGCTCACCACTATACCCGGTGAGCACAAAGATCTCCTGGTATAGGGCCTGGTGCTCAGGCTGTCCCTCACATAGCAGTCTCACCACTATACCCTGTGAGCACAAGGATCTCCTGGTATAGGGCCTGATGCTCAGGCTGTCCCTCACATAGCAGTCTCACCACTATACCCTGTGAGCACAAAGATCTCCTGGTATAGGGCCTGATGCTCAGGCTGTCCCTCACATAGCAGTCTCACCACTATACCCTGTGAGCACAAAGATCTCCTGGTATAGGGCCTGATGCTCAGGCTGTCCCTCACATAGCAGTCTCACCACTATACCCTGTGAGCACAAAGATCTCCTGGTATAGGGCCTGATGCTCAGGCTGTCCCTCACATAGCAGTCTCACCACTATACCCTGTGAGCACAAAGATCTCCTGGTATAGGGCCTGATGCTCAGGCTGTCCCTCACATAGCAGTCTCACCACTATACCCTGTGAGCACAAAGATCTCCTGGTATAGGGCCTGATGCTCAGGCTGTCCCTCACATAGCAGTCTCACCACTATACCCTGTGAGCACAAGGATCTCCTGGTATAGGGCCTGATGCTCAGGCTGTCCCTCACATAGCAGTCTCACCACTATACCCTGTGAGCACAAGGATCTCCTGGTATAGTGCCTGATGCTCAGGCTGTCCCTCACATAGCAGGCTCACCACTATACCCTGTGAGCACAAGGATCTCCTGGTATAGGGCCTGATGCTCAGGCTGTCCCTCACATAGCAGTCTCACCACTATACCCTGTGAGCACAAGGATCTCCTGGTATAGGGCCTGATGCTCAGGCTGTCCCTCACATAGCAGTCTCACCACTATACCCTGTGAGCACAAGGATCTCCTGGTATAGGGCCTGATGCTCAGGCTGTCCCTCACATAGCAGTCTCACCACTATACCCTGTGAGCACAAGGATCTCCTGGTATAGGGCCTGGTGCTCAGGCTGTCCCTCACATAGCAGGCTCACCACTATACCCTGTGAGCACAAGGATCTCCTGGTATAGGGCCTGATGCTCAGGCTGTCCCTCACATAGCAGTCTCACCACTATACCCTGTGAGCACAAGGATCTCCTGGTATAGGCCATATATCAGGAGGGCCTATGGGACATGGAACAAGTTGTTTTCTTTTATTCTGAGCCAACCAACCATTCTTCTTGGGCGTGTCACGAGGTTTGAAATTCAGTACAACAAAACAACGGTGATTACACCTGTGCAAATCTAAGAACTATACAGAGAGCCGTTTATTATGCAGCAAAATCGGTTGGGTCCTACATTTCCCCAGAAGTATTTATTCACAAAGAAATAGCAGAAGTTATTATTTTGTTCCGATCATTTCCTAAAAATGTATTTCCCAAAAGTTTGAAAATCGGGGAGCAGGAATGTCACTGTCCGGGGCGTCCAGCCACTGCGTACTAATAATAATAATAAACTTTATTTATATAGCACATTTCGAACACAAAGTGCCAATCAATGTGCTTTACAGAAAGCAAAGGAGTAAATAAAATGACAGTAAAACACACAAGGACAATAAAATACACAACATATGTAAAATAGCAATAAAGTGAAAATAACATAAAATAATCATAAAAATAGATATATGAATAAAGAAGAGAAAATTAAAGGAAAATTAACAATTAAAATAAGTTAAAGACAGTTCCTAAGAGAAGGCCCTTTTATAGTGGTAGGTCTTCAGGTTTTTCTTAAAAATGGTTGACATTATTCAAGGTGCATTCACAATAAGCTCATAAACTTTAATCTGTCTACTGCTGTTGCCTGGTACTGAGCATTGGGTAGCATGCTGAGATGCTAATAAACTGGAGCACTTTACTCTACACAAAATTAAGGCCGTTTCCATTCAGCTAGACTCTGCGGGAATGCCTTTGTGTCCCAACAGGGCCCGCATTAAATACGAGAACCAAATTAACTTGTTTCAGTATACATGGGTAATATATTAAATATGAATTTACTACATGACACTAAATCATATGTGTAATTAAAAATATTAATCAGATACTGACCTACTGCATTGCCATCCAGCCTGATGGAACCTGTAAATATCCTAAGAACAGCAATAAATAAAATAAATAAACAACCAATGCAAGTTAAATGGAACATCTCAACTAACATTTCTGTACGGAACATCTCACCTAACTGTAAACAATTTCAGAACATCAATGTAAGCAGGGATTTATATTTACATTAAAAAATACCTGATATTTAAAAGTGTGTAATAAAAACACTAATAAAAGTGAATTAAAGCATAAGTCCACAGCTTGCAGTGTCTGCGTGAGGGAGAAATAGTGTACCTGTCCACAGCGACCACGACACTCTGGGAGCTGGTCTCTCCGATGGACTCCTGTATGCTTGCCATCTGCTTTCGGTCTACGTTCCCTCCCGCTGCCAGTCAAACCAGGCAAAAACACAAAGATTAAGGCTGCGTCCCAATATTCTTCACTCCCCACCTCCTTTCCTCCACTCCCCCACGATCACTCTTCTCCTACCCGCAAGTATGCAAAACTGTCTGAACGTTTCGAGTACACGTATTCGCATGTACAGTATACAATGTACCTGACATTGCGGTTTGCGTCAAGACATTAATTAATATGTAACCATTAATACGTAATTAAGATGTAATCAGCAACGTTAGATTAAAACACAAAGATCAGTTTCCGGGGCATGGAGGAGAGGAGGTGGTAGTGGAGGAAAGGATATTGGGACACACCCTCAACGCTCAGCATACAACCATACAATTTGGCACACCTAATTAGCAGTTCAACAAGATCTCTAGCCATTGAATGAGGTGTGCTTTAGGGTTGGAGTGAAAACCTACAGGACGGCAGATCTCCAGGAACAGGGTTTGCGACCACTGACTTAAGTGAACTTAAAGGACAAAAGCAGGACTCACCCAGGCCCAGATACTCGTCAGAGTTCTGCTCCCGGCTGTTGGCGAGGAAGCCGTCCCTCCCCCTCACCGTGCCCGAGATGTAGCGCGCCTTCACGCCCGTGCCAATCAGCTGCGCCAGCTCCAGCTGGCTGATGCACTTCAGGATCTGCAGAGGTCGCACAATGCAACACTTACACACACCAATCCCAATCCAGGAGAAAAGTCTAGTCCACGTTTTCCCAACTCTCTCTTTAGGAATAGCTCACAACTTATTGGAACAAGAACAAATTTGATTGGTTGAGGCAAGTGTCGAATGAAGTGCTTCACAGAAGTCACTGCACAACCGTACACTTAACATGTTATCACATGCAGTACATCTGAGCCAGAAAATAATCAAAACTTTCATAGATAAGATACATTTACATACAAATAAGCTGAAGTTCACATGTTAAAGGAACCCAAGAAAAGCAGGATTTATTTTCCAAAGCACACAGAAAGTAAATAGCCATCTCAAAACAATATTTTGGAAATGTTTGATGTGTATGATAAACCTTAGCCTGACTTGGGCTAAGCGGTTATAAAATGGATGGATGGATGGATGGATGGATAAAACACTCTCCTTGGGTAATCTTTCCTCACAGAAACACGCTAGGGTGCACTTTAAACAGATGGAGTGTATCTGAATTCTCCTCCAGCGCCAGGCGACCCTGTTCGGAGGTGTCAGGTGGCGGGTGACTGATGGGCGGTACCTCGTGCCAGGAGTTGCCCAGGTAGTTTCCGTCGGTGTGAGCCACGGTGATCAGGGTCTTGATGGTGTCGATGTTCTTCTGCTTCATCTCGCCGATGCCGGAGCTGGCCGTCAGCAGGGTGAAGCGGGCCAGCGCCTGCACGTACGCGTCACGCTCCAGCTGCGGGGAACAGCGCCGCCGTCAGGCACAAAACGCAATACGCGCCAGTTGTTTCATTCAACATCCCACATGATTTTTTCCTAAGCAATGCAGGGCAGCACGTGATTGGCTCTAGTGTCGCCACGGGGACCAGAATGATTTCTGCGTCTCATCACATCCCCGCGACCTCCTCTTTCAATCTGGCGCCCACGCTATGTCTGCCTAAGCTACAAATGAAACGCCCTCCTCCAACTCGATGACTCCGTGGGCCTGGCTGGTGAACTGTGGAGCGAGAAGAAGCAGCTGCTTGACATCATGAGTTTTGGAGGACGGCGCGCGTTCGCCTACACCCAAAACCGACGGAGGAGGTCGCAGCCACAAGCGGGACCACACGAAACAGAGGCGATGATGATGGAATCGGGTGTACGAAAGCCTGCAAAATTTCCCACAATGCACTGGCGCTGGTTGACGGCGCGGCCCACCTGGATGGCGAAGATGCAAGCGATCCTGATGGCACAGCGGATGCCCTCCAGACAGAGGGAGGCCACCTCTGTGTCGTCGCAGTCCTGCAGCCCCACGCTGAAGGCCGCCAAGAAAGGCGTCCACGCCAACTGCGGAGATACGTCAACGTCACCAGCCGTGAGGGGGAACGCGCTATCGTGCTACGACTGTGGCACCGCCCACGGATTTCTCTGACCACGGGACATTAGAAGACTTGGCAAACTTCAGGGCAAAATTCATGCTAATTAATCTATGATGAGTTTAAACGCAGCTTGTGCTATCCATTCTTTTAGCAAGGAGGAACCCAACCAAACAACCCAACCCCAGCAACCAACCCAAAAATAAATTAAACAGAAGTCACTCATCTGAGGTAATACTGAAAAGCAAATATGTCATTTCAGGCTGAATTCTGACTTATAACAGACAAAATCTGACAGAATTCTAGCAGATTAAGATTCTGAGGGTGGACTAATATTCGCAGCATTTTAAATGGCACATTGCTGCAAATTTATACAGATTGAGATTTAACTTTCAAGTAAGTAGATTATGCAAAGACAATGCAGCAAACTACCAATTTGGGATTTAACTGAAGCCCTTGGGGCTGGAAAATCTTATCTACACCAACTTAAATAGCAGCTAAATAATAACATTAATTGGAAGCAAGGGGATCTTCACCTAAAACCTGCAAGTAAGAAATATAATTAAGGACATGAAGGAGCTTGGGCCTGTCTGCAATATTAATTGCCCTGCCATGTTATGCAATAGCTAAGGTCCTGAGCAATGTTCTACTGTATGGTTTGCTTTTTATTTGGCAGAGATGCTTCTGTAATAAGGTCCCCGGGTACAGGACTACTCCCTTAACCATTAAGTAACGTGCTGCGGAGTGTAGCTCAGCGCCTTGAACAAGGGCCTGACTTGTTTTCTTCAGAACAATCTTGTGAGTATACAGGCAGGTCAGTACCTTAAACATGGGCCTGTGTGGTGTCACAGTGGTAGAATGTTCTAGTTCAGTACCTTAAACATGGGCCTGTGTGGTGTCACAGTGGTAGAATGTTCTAGTTCAGTACCTTAAACATGGGCCTGTGTGGTGTCACAGTGGTAGAATGTTCTAGTTCAGTACCTTAAACATGGGCCTGTGTGGTGTCACAGTGGTAGAATGTTCTAGTTCAGTACCTTAAACATGGGCCTGTGTGGTGTCACAGTGGTAGAATGTTCTAGTTCAGTACCTTAAACGTGGTCCTGTGTGGTGTCACAGTGGTAGAATGTTCTAGTTCAGCACCTTAAACATGGGCCTGTGTGGTGTCACAGTGGTAGAATGTTCTAGTTCAGTACCTTAAACGTGGGCCTGTGTGGTGTCACAGTGGTAGAATGTTCTAGTTCAGTACCTTAAACGTGGGCCTGTGTGGTGTCACAGTGGTAGAATGTTCTAGTTCAGCACCTTAAACATGGGCCTGTGTGGTGTCACAGTGGTAGAATGTTCTAGTTCAGCACCTTAAACATGGGCCTGTGTGGTGTCACTGTGGTAGAATGTTCTAGGTCAGTACCTTAAACGTGGATCTGTGTGGTGTCACAGTGGTAGAATGTTCTAGTTCAGCACCTTAAACATGGGCCTGTGTGGTGTCACAGTGGTAGAATGTTCTAGTTCAGTACCTTAAACATGGGCCTGTGTGGTGTCACAGTGGTAGAATGTTCTAGTTCAGTACCTTAAACATGGGCCTGTGTGGTGTCACAGTGGTAGAATGTTCTAGTTCAGTACCTTAAACATGGGCCTGACGTGCTCCAGGTGCGTGGCGCTGGTGAAGGGCGCCTGCACGTGGCTCACAGCCTCCATCAGAGCCTTGGCTGTCTTTGCCATCTGCTCCATCTCTACATTATAGAGCAGCCTCCTCTGCTTTTCACTGGCCACACCTGGCGACCGGGAAACGGGTGTCATAATGTGGGCATACACTCATTTACTTGCACGCACGCACACACGCACACACGCACACACACTTCGGGACCAGAGAAGTATGACTATGCGGTCACGCACACATTCATTTGGTTCTCCCCACACACGCATTCACTCACTAACACCATTAAAGCAGACCATCAAACCTATTTTTACAACCTGAAAAATATCACATCTCACACCAAGCGTAACTGCGATAATACTCATTGATTTAGACTTCGAAGAAGAGAAATATAACCCACTTTGTTTATTTGATTTGATGGTCAGTTCTTTAGTTTCCTTCATAGCGATCTTCTTCCCCGCAATTTCATCGTAGATAGCGGAGAGATACTCCTCCGGTAAATCCTTACTGTCGTTAATCCCTCTGTTCATTTTAATGTATTGTTCTTTTGTCATTTTGTTTTTCACCTGTGTGTGCGGAAGAAAAAGACGGGGAGCCATTAGTTGCACAGAGAGACAATATCTCACCACAGGCCATAGTGTGGTATAATGTTGAACAGTCTGGCTTCCCAGAATTCCCAAGAGAGGCACTAATATGTGCCAAGGGCAAAGTACCTAATTTGGATCACTTGTGTAAATATCCAGCTGTGTAAGTGGATAATGTGTAAACATGGAAATAATGTGAACTGCTCAGGATTGATTAATCTGTCAAGTACAAATCTATAATAATCATTAATTATTAATCATTATTATTTGTTCATGTTTACGTATCCTTATGTAAATCTATATAAATCTGGATTCACTTGTGTGCATAACTGGTATGTTAAACGAAAGGTAAAATTGAGGCGCAAACCCATTGACCCGTGTGGATTTTTATGGCTTCATATTCACGTTTCGTACATGCAGCCGTTTAATCATTTACCCGAGGAGAGTGAGAAGCAGAGAGAGTCGCTGTGGGCAGGAGGGAACAGAAATCGAGCCAGGGGGGGTTTCTCCGCCCGAGACCGCCGTGACCGCGAGGTTCATTACTCCGTCGATAAGCGGACGCGCGCCGGGAGAGCGAGCGAGCGAGTTCGTACGCATCGGCTTACCTGCGGGCTGTGCAGGTCTGTGGTCAGCATGATGATGGAGTAGGCCAGCACGTAGGCCGTGTCGGCGCTGGCAAACAGCGTCTCCCTGGGAAGAGACGGGGACAAATGCTGCACTCACAAAGGGAACTGGCAGAGCAAACAGGCAGAAACAATCATAGATACAGACCTCGGGGTGTGACCGTGTCGAGGTATCAGAGTGGGCGGGTGCATAATGTCACACTGATGTGCTGGAAATTTAAACAGTGAAAAAAGAGTCGAGTCGAGTCGAGGGGACAGGATAAGAGGGTGTCGGATGTTGGCGTGCTCGTGCGTGAGGGCTTTGGGGCTGCACTCCGGGGTGTTGGGGTGTCAGCATATCGGGGTGTTTGGGGGCCAGGGTGTGAGGTTTATGGGGTTTTGGGGTGTCAGCGTATCGGGTTGTTTTGGGACTAGGGTGTGAGGTCAATGGGGTGCCAGGCAGCGCATCGGGGTGTTTGGGTAGCAGGGCGTGAGGGTTTTGGGGTGTTGGGGTCGATCTCTGGGGGCGAGACTCGCCCACTCACCCTTGGTTACATTCTAAATATCTGGCGGCGAATTTCTCCATAAGCCGGTCGATTTTCTGCGCTTCGCCGGGCAGACGGAAGCCCTCCAGGAACATGCGCAGTGCAGACACAAAGTCTTTTCCCAGATAGTCCATCTGGTCCACGTAGGCGTACATCACCTCCTTGTTAACGCGGTCGTTGTCCCCGAGGAACTCGCCCACCTGAGTCTGTGGGCGGGAGGTTAGATTCACCTGTGATGCGCGTGGGCGGAGCAAGTGGGAACACTTTGGATCACCCTCTCCTAGCTCTCAAATCTCATTTTAACTCCAATCTCCCAAGATAAAAAAAGAACAGGATGGATGTTCTCATTTAATGGCTGTTCCTCTACATAAAAAAATTTAAAACAAAAAAACCAATTAACCGGTGGTGTAGTAGTTAAACCTGATCTATCATGCTGAATGAGTGAGGTGTAGGGCGCTGGGTGTTAATGTTTGGCTGCAACTGAACTAAGTCATACGTACAGTAGTGTTCTTAGATCACTGACACAGTAGCCAGGTGACCAGGAGATGAGTGGTGGTTGCAGTAACAAGACACTACCACTAGAGGCACTGAAGGATAAGAAAGTTGCCAACATACTTGGACTATTAAAAACTGCCGATTTGGTTATTGTTTTAATTCCATTAGTGGCATGTTGGCAGGCTGCAGCTAGACACTGAGTCATACAGATATTCTGTTTGCTTCAGAGTAAATCCAGCACAAATCAAAGCGGTCTAATAGAGAACCTCACAGAATCTAGTCGCTCCTCCTGGTGCAGAAATTGGGCGATGTCTTCCGGGCTGGTACCCAGCATGCCTTGCTCTTGCAGGTACTGGATGCCCCTCTTTGGTTTTTTGTTGAACCTGCATGGGAGAGAGGGGGAGATGCTGTACTATGAGATGCTGAAACGCTGAGCTGTCATTGGTTAACCAATTGGAGTGTAACACGACTGCTCTAAATTCAAAGCAAGGTGTTAAAATGTCATTTGGTTAAGCCTTCAGAGTGCGACACAACTGCTCCACATTCACAACAAGACGTTGAGCCGTTGCCGGTTAAGTGCGCGGGGGCGCCTTCCGACAACTTCCTCGTTCAGGGGTCAGAGGTCAGCGGGTGAGGGGTCACTCACAGGTCGATGCCTTGCTCGATAATCTCCTTCTGCTGCTTAAGGACCTCGAACTGCTCGGGGTTGTCGTTCCCGGACGTCTGCGTGCTGTAGCTGCCGATGCCCGAGGAGGCCGAGTCCAGGGAGTTGACGCTGCCGTAGTGGTTGATGCTCTCGGCCGGTCTGGGCTCGCTGGGCTCCTGGTCCGAGGGCTTCTCCTGGCCTGCGAACGAGAAAGAAGAGACACGCCCCACTGTGAGGAACCAGGGCGGTCCGTTCGTCAGCGGTTGCCCTTCGACAGCACCCCTCAGCAGCAAGAACGGGTACTGCCAAAATGGCCAGAAATTAAATGAATCATTCAGATAGTAAGTGCTGTAGTATGGTGCCTGCTATAGTGTTCATAGTGAATAGGTATAGGTGTGTGATGTAATGTAGTATGGTGCCTGCTACAATTCTGCGTTGTGTTCACTGTGAACAGGTACAGGTGTGTGATGTAATGTAGTACAGTGCCTGCTATAAGCCTCGGCTGTGTGGAGGTATAATGAGCAGGTGTAGGTGGGTGATGTGAAAGGAAATTTGTTTCTCTTATAATGTTCCCTGGGAATGAGAATGTCCCGGACAAAAGCAAAGCAGTGGATCCCAGCAGAGCAGAGCAGAGCAGAGCAGTAACACAATCTACAGTCTGTGGGGAAACACAGATCCCCTTACACACTGGAACACGTCTGAAATATTAACAATGTGGACGTGGTAACGCGAGCTGGCGTCCCTCTTTTTGAGCGTGTAGCCGGAGTGTGGGTGTGGGGATGGGGGGGTACAGTCTGGGCAGAGCGACGCTCTCGCGCAGTTTAACCAGGAGGAGGGCGTTCTGTAGGCTAACACGGGCGCGCATATAAATTGGAGTGGGGTTTGAGATTCACAGCAGAGTGATATCACACCACTCCAGCCTGCTCCTGTAAACATCTGTGACATGAGGCGTAATTATAGAGCTGGTACATCGCAGAGGCCATTATAATAAGGGCAAAACACCAAATAAAACCTAACCCACTCTTAAGTTAAACAAATTTAGAGCAATCACCAAGGGATATGAATATTTTCATATAGTTACTATGGAAACCAAAACCACACACAGACACACATTCTCCTCCTATGTATATCTACTGTTACCTGCTTTTCCTTTTGAAGTTGACCAATAAAAAAAGAAAAAAAAAGAAAAAAAAAAACAGTGAGGACAAGACAACTAATTTTGCAGGCACATTAAAATCAGTAAACAGGACACAAAAGATGGTTAATTAGTTACACAAAAAGACTGTACAATCAATGCTATTTGAGATGACAAGTATTTGTCATCTCAACGAGACAATCTGGTTAATTGAAATGGCACCTTCCTGAGCATAGTCTCAGTATGACATCACAGACTTAACTTCACAAGGTCTTAACATCTGGGCGCTCGCATGATCGAGCACCAGCAAGCCGAACAGGCAACATGGGGCTGCTGAATTAACCATGGGCTGGGGAGGAGGACTAAGTGAGGAGCAATGGTTCCTACACAGACCAGTCTGAGACATGAGATGGTCATTTGACTGTTTGTAGAGCACTAGTAGCTGATCAGTGGGATTTACTCAGTCTGGTCTGAGAGTTGGAGTGGTGATTTAGGGTGACGTGACTGTGATCAAAGCAATAGTCATTTAGAAAGGGGGTCTTACCCAGGCTGGTCTGAGAGTTGGGGTTAATGTATTGGTCTTTACTCCACTCCACCATGCACTTGAGGATGGACACCACACACTCCAACCCTTTCTTCCTCAGAGTGAGCTCCTGAAACACAAAGAGACACTATCACTGGAAAGAATACCAAACCCGGACTACTTCGCTAGGACTAACCCGAGATAAGGAGGACACTATCACTGCTCCAACCTACAGACTGAAACACAGAGAGACTATCACTGCTCCAACCTACAGACTGAAACACAGAGAGACTATCACTGCTCCAACCTACAGACTGAAACAGAGAGAGACTATCACTGCTCCAACCTACAGACTGAAACAGAGAGACTATCACTGCTCCAACCTACAGACTGAAACAGAGAGAGACTATCACTGCTCCAACCTACAGACTGAAACACAGAGACTATCACTGCTCCAACCCTACAGACTGAAACACAGAGAGAGACTATCACTGTTCCAACCTATAGACTGTAACACACAGAGACTATCACTGCTCCAACCTACAGACTGAAACACAGAGACCGCTCCAACCTACAGACTGAATCACTGCATTCTTGCATAATTCTACAAGCCTTGTGAAAATAAAAAGCAATATTAATTGTCAGTTCCACGCTCATGAACAGATGTTATCAGCCATACTTTGTGACGGACAGCCGATGGACAGGTGGTGACAGAGGGTCAGTGGCCGCTGTGGTAGAGACCTTTAAGCGTTTCTCACCTGACCTGGAGCCATGCCCAACTCATGCCCCCCTCTTCCCTGCGCAATCTTCGACAGGTCGTTCACCAGCCTCTCGAATATGTTAGCAGCGTTCAAGTCACAGTCATAATTCACATAGATATCCACCACGCTCTGCGCATCTGCAAAAACAAACCGCTGTTATAACTGCGGCCGCGTAATGACACTGGAGCATCACGCATACATAACATACATAATTCTGCCACTCCTATTACTACAACTCATAGTACTAATAATACTCATCATCATGCTCACACACAGCTGAAAGTAAAAATGCTGTCTAACTCACCAGCACATATCCTGGTCAGAGTCTGAATCACCATCCATTTGTGGTCGAAGGAGCTGGTGGACGTCTCCAAAATGTACAGAAAAATCTCCCTGAAAAACACCTGCATGGAAAAACCACACACACACACACACACACACACACACACACACACACACACACACACACACACACACACACACACACACACACACACACACACACACACACACACACACACACACACACACACACACACACACACACACACACACACACACACACACACACACACTAAAGGTTAATCAACAATTTTTCTTCTTTTTGTAACCTCACAGACGCATAAGTGCTGAGGTCAGAAAGGAGACCGAGTTGAATATCTGCTCCGCGAACAGAATATCTTTGATGGCCGTACCTCAATCTGCATCTTCAGGTGGGTCTTGAAGTTGGACAGCAGGGTGAGGAATATGGAGAGGGACAGGTCGAAGACCTCCGGCACCGAGGAGACGCCGTTCTTGGACAGCGCCACGCACAGGTACTGCTTGATGGCGTTGATGAACATCTCGTTGGTCTTGAAGACGGGCCCAGCGCCCTGCAGGATGGACAGGAGGAGCTGCAGTGAAAGGACCTTCGACCGAAGCTCGTGAGACCTACGACAGGAAGGGGAAAAAAACAACAGTAATAACAATCACGCAATGTGACTTAAATCAATGCCATAATCTCCAGGGACACGGTGCATTAACACAATGGAGGTTTCTTCAGGCATCAAAGTGCCAGCTTGTGAAGTAGTTATATTAATGTTTACATATTGCCCATTTATACAGATGGACTTTTAGTAAAGCTGTTCAATTTTGAGGTTGCTTTCTGAGTAGATTTTTCTGATGCGGTATAATATGATGAAAATATATTATCTCTAGGTATCCACCATTTTATATTGCTACATGGGGGGAAAAAAAGCCTCATAACAGCAATGGGCCGTTTTTACTAAACCACTCCACGCGATTTAAAAAAGATACAGCACAGCAGTGGATGATGGGAAAAGAAAAATACATAGAGTATTCCAGGTGAAAAACAAAACCTTGATCCTTTACGGGAAATCAAAGAGTTAGCCGCAGCAGTGTGTCAGTGTTATTTTTGAGAACATCGGACCCCGAAATCTACCATTGCGCAGAATTGTATAAAAGAGAGATGCTTACATTGCACCTCTATGTCAGTGACCTTCTAGCCCGTCACACAAAGAGACGTACTCTGAACGCATCATTTCGCATCTTCACAGAACCGCTGTTCTGAAAAATGCCCGCAGAACCATCTCTACGGCAACGCCGAGCACCATGGTTACATGGATCGATTCCGGATTAGCAGAGGCTTCCTGTCGTCCTCCAAAGACAGCTGCGTTTTCCCTGCAACGACCATTGGACTGTTCCCGCATACAATAGTGAGTTTTCTGAAGTCCGGTTTCTTCTTGTACTCAATAAAACGCGACATTTATAAAAGTTCTGCGGGTCCGTAGAAGGGGAAACAGGGCCAAATGTCACGCTGTTCAGAAGATGAACCTTAAATGGAGCACATGACTTATCTGTCAAGCTGGACCCTATTGTAGGCTGGCTGTGTGAGCAACAGAACTATAAAGAGTTGATCCTGTTCGGAAAATTGTTACTACTCAGTCATTATGTGGATGGAACCAAATATCGTTTAGATCCTGTTCTCATTTCTCACACCCTGCTTCCATATCTCTCTCTCTCTCTCTCTCTCTCTCCCATCCCTCTCTCTCCCATCTCTCTCCCATCTCTCTCTCTATCTCTCTATCTCTCTCTCTATCTCTCTCCCATCTCTCTCATCTCTCTCATCTCTCTCCCATCTCTCTCTCCCATCTCTCTCTCCCATCTCTCTCTCCCATCTCTCTCTCCCATCTCTCTCTCCCATCTCTCTCTCCCATCTCTCTCTCACTCTCTATCTACAGAAAAATTACAAAGGTATGGCAGGAACAATTGGCAGAAGAGGGATCAAAGCACATTGAGGATCTTTAATAATTAAGAAGAAGAAAATAATCTTTTGGAGAGTCTCGCTTTTGGCACCAGGCTCCCATACCACTCCACTATTTATGTATTTATCAATTTTCTGGCTCATTTGCGCCGTCCTCAACCCTGGTCCTGGAGACGAACAGGGTCTGCTTATTTTCATCGTCATCGTAAAATAGACCAATCAAAGCAGTTTATTACACTGTTAACGGACTTCCTGGGTCGAAATCGGCTGGCTGGCTTCAGGGTGAGAAACTCTCCAGGACCAGTTTGGGAAGCAGGAAGGGGCCTTACTTTGGGTCCGGCGGGCCGTCCGAAAGGGGCTTCATGGACAGCTTGCACAGGGAGCGGAACACCAGAAAGGCATCCTTCTGCAGGATGTGGGAGAACTTGGCCCCTGGGGACAGCCCGGTGGGGGTCCCCGAATCCTGGGAGAGAGACGGGGGCAAGGGTCAGCGAACACCCAGGTGTCTGCTGGGAGCACAGCATCACACGAAGGAGTATCCATTTTAACTACTCATTTTAGACCTGCGTCCCTGGAAACAGTGCACAATACAAATATAAATATATTTCCTGGGGAAGAATCGTAACTGCCTTCCGTTAGTTCCTGTTTCTGTGTTTCTGGGCGTGTGCAGTAATCTAAGTAATGTGGAGAGGCCGATCTCCTATCGGATTCTGTGTGCGCAGCTTGTAAATAGGCCTTTCAGATTTCTTCTTTTATTTAAACTGGCACGAGCAGGGGGAGCTGCAGACCTTTGACACACAAAATGTGCACGAGGAGATATGGGCACTCTTTGAGCCCAGCAACCATAAAGTTTAATAATGACAATTCAATTTGGGTTGTTGTGCTGATGTGGCCTCTTTGTATTGATTGATACTTTGTATTGTGCATTGTTTAAGGCATTGAAATGGCAGCCATATAAACGTCCCTACATGGGATAATAAAATCCAGTATCAGTTGACTTGAGTAGCCGAACAGAGCTCTCTTTAGTGCCAGCGAATGTGACTTGTGGGGGCGGGGCCAGGCACTGCACCTGGGTGTCATTGGAGGAGATTGACAGCCTGTCATCAGTCAGGGACGGTGTGCAGCCTGGCGAGAGAGGCGTTCCGGGGATGCCGTTGGCGTGGATGTTCTCGCTGTCGCTGCCCTGCCCCGCCTCGTTGTCAAGGGAGCACGGCGTGACCGCTACGCTCTCTGTCTCTCCCACGCTGTCCCCGGAATCTATGCCCAAAAACGTGCAAGCATGCGCACACACACACACACACACACACACACACACACACACACACACACACACACACACACACACACACACACACACACACACACGCGCACACACATGCACACACACACACGCACACGCACACACACCTCATTAGTTTTCCAAGTGAAACAGTTTACAAAAATAAAGCGTCAAATTATTCAGTATTTATCTATTTTTATGCTTATTTATTTTTCGTAGGTTGCAGGACTCATAACTTCATTAATTCCTGTTCAGTGACTTCGAGCCCTGCTTCCACTGCCCTTTAAAATGCTTTCATGAATATTCATACCGCCATTGTCAACAAGCAAGCAAAAAATAAAGAGATGTATCTTCTAGGCAGCAAGTGTCAAAATGAGGAAACTCAACACCCTAAAGAGGGAATAGGCAGCATGCTCCATTATTCACATACTTCATTGTTAGTAACAATCAATTACTTGGATCAATACTCAAATGTTTGTTTTGTAACAACAACAACAAAAAAAAAAAAGTTACAATCAATATCAAGTGAAGGACAAACCGGGATAACTTAGATAAAATAACAGATGACTCATTGATAGTAATTTTCCTGCCTGAAAGTGAGATTGAATGTAGACCTCTGCGCACAGTAATCATCAACACAGACAGCACTGGTGCTTTGCGGAAATCTTCTTCAAAAAAAATGCTTGGAATTATTTCCTGTGGCGCATGCAACCCTCTGTGCTCGAGGAAATTGTGGCACGGCTACAGTAGTGCAGTAATATTACCATGCACATCAGCATTACTGTACACATCTATGAAAGTGAAGAGAATGCGCCGCTTGAGAACTGAAGACTATAAATACTGTGGATATACAATGCATGATACATTACCCCTGACGACAGTGCTGACCACTGCCTGTAGGATGCTCTGTACGATCTCCTGGGCCTTTTCTTCGTAATTTGGGGAGTCTTCCTCTGTGCCTGGCTTGGATAAATCTGAAGGCAAAGCAGAAGCTTAAAGTCCCATCGAAGATGCCATGGAAGAGATGGATGTATATGGAGGAGGGGAGAGACAAAGATGGGTGGAGAGATGGAGAGGGATTCAGGAGGAAGGGGAGAGACGGACATATGGAGGAGGGTGTAGAAAAATGGAGAAAGATGGAGAGATTGAGAGACAGACGCAGAGGTAACAGAGGTGGAGCAGGGCAGACATATGGAGAGAGATGGAGAGACAGAGAGACGGAGGCAGAGGTAACAGAGGTGGGGTAAGACTCACGCTGTGAAGCCGCTGTAGCTTGGTCAGCCTCGGTCTGCTCGTTCTCGGGGCTGCAGAACACGGAGCCGTTCTCTGGCTCTGGGTCCTCCAGGCTTGAGGCCTCCTCTGTGTCGTTAGACTGGGGCTCTGCAGACTGCTGGCTTGAGGCCTCCTCTGTGCCGTTAGACTGGGGCTCTGCAGACTGCTGGCTTGAGGCCTCCTCCGTGCCGTTAGACTGGGGCTCTGCAGACTGCTGGCTTGAGGCCTCTTCCGTGCCGTTAGACTGGGGCTCTGCAGACTGCTGGCTTGAGGCCTCTTCCGTGCCGTTAGACTGGGGCTCTGCAGACTGCTGGCTTGAGGCCTCTTCCGTGCCGTTAGACTGGGGCTCTGCAGGCTGCAGGCTGGCCTGGGACTGCTGTAGCAGCTGCTGCCTGTGTCTGTCCTTCTCCATCTGCCTGGCCTCCTGAAGCTGACACACACACACACACACACAGGTCAACAGGACTTCAACCTAATCACAGAGGAATGAGCCGATTCCCGCATATTCCCACACGTTAAAAAAAATGCGTCTCAACCCTAAAATAACCGTTCATCTATAAAGCACATTTCACATTTAGTCCAATATGATTCCAGTGCAAACAACCAGACAGGAGGCTGATTTAGCTGAACCTATATTGACATTTCTGGGCAGTCTAGAGCGTGACTAAAACCCAGAGTCCACAGTCCAACCTGAGCTCCTGTTTAACTGGCAGAGAGATGGGGGATCACATACGGTCTCAAAGAAGCTTATTCCTGGTCAGGGTCGTGGGAGGGCTGGAGCCTATCCCAGCATGCACTGGGCGAGACGCAGGAATACCCCCTGGACAGGTCGCCAATCATCGCAGGACACGCATATATACTCACACACTCATACCTAGGGGCAATTTAGAGTCTCCATGCCTAACCTGCATGTCTTTGGACTGTGGGAGGAAACCAGGGTACCCGGAGGAAACCCACGCGGACACGGGGAGAACGTCCAAACTCCACAGTGCCACCCTCCCACCATTACACTTCAGTATAAACGTTTGTACCTATTCCAGCACGGCCGTAAGAACAAGAGTTGTGGATAATAGCAGCTCAGAGTATCAGTGCAAGCCAGCCACCAATTCAGCAGAGTAAATTCAATTTTCTGCTATAGCAACACTTGAGATCAATGGGGTCAGGGGAGCTTTAAACAGAATAATTGCAAGGACCCATCTGACGTATCAGAGGGAGATGATAAGAGCAAAGTGAAATGGCAATGTGGTGTCTCCAGATCCAGCGCTGGACTGCCACATCTGTGTGTGTGCGTGTGTGTGCATGTGCGTGTGCATGTGCGTGTGCGAGTGTGAGAGAGAGAGAGAAAAGAGCAAAAGAGAGACAGACAGAGTGAGCTACACTCTTTTGTTTGTACTCCTAAATGCTTTGGCAATATTTGCAGTATTAAGTATTTCCTGCCAATACAGCATTTAGAATTTGAGAGAGAGAGACAGAGAGAGAGAGAGAGAGAGACAGAGAGAGAGAGAGAGAGAGAGAGAGAGAGAGAGAGAGAGAGAGAGAGAGAGAGAGAGAGAGAGAGAGAGAGAGAGAGAGAGAGAGAGAGAGAGAGAGAGAGAGAGAGAGAGAGAGAGAGAGAGAGAGAGAGAGAGAGAGAGAGAGAGAGAGAGAGAGAGAGAGAGAGAGAGGGGGTGCTCACCGCTTGGTTCTCCATCCGGGCAAAGATGACGTTGAGCATCTGTGTGAGCGTGGCTTTGGCGGTGGTCTGGTTGATGAGGTTCTTGCTGGCTAGGTAAATGTTGTAGCAGGTTCTGACCGCCTGCAGGACCGTTCCCTCGTGGATCTCGATGTGTTGGGAGGTTACGGCCGTGAGGAGGGCCTAAGGAACAAAGAAGCGTGCACACACGTACGCACACGCACACGCACACGCACACGCACACACACACACACACACGCAGCAGAGTGAGAACATATGGTCTTAATCTTCCATCTGACCACTGTGAGAAATGTCTTTAATTGGGTTCAATAAAATAACACAGAATCCCTCCCCCATGACAAATGAATTGCTACCATATCTGTATGCATTCAGTGTCGGGGAGAATCCAGGTTCTGCCAACAGAGTTGTTACAACTACGAGCAGGATGATCACCAGGACGCTGGAAAAAAACTGGATGCTAGATGCTTTGTCGCTTTGATGGGATTTGCAGAAGGACTTTGACATCACACAGCACAGACCGAACTCCCAACTGAGAGACAAGCTGACAGGGGACTGGGAGGGTGTGTGTGTGTGTGTGTGTGTGTGTCTGTCTGTCTGTCTGTCTGTCTGTCTGAGTGAGCGCGCATGCATGCGAGTGTGTTTGCGCGGATGAAAGGAGGAGAGTACAGAGACGGGCAACTCCACTCCCCAAGGGCCGGTGTGTAGTTTTTGCGGTTTCCTTTCAATCGGCAGCCCTGGAAACAATGCGAGTGGAATCTTTTGACGATTCAAGACTCAATCCTCCGGAGGCAACTCAACTTGTTTCCAAGGCCTCAAGCGGCCTCCAGTCGAAAGGAAACCACAAAAAACCTGCAGACGCACCGGCCCTCCGGGACCACAATGGGCCGCCCCTGACCTACAAGTATCAGGCTGGCGCGTGCCCCCCCCCTGAACACCCCCACAGACAGGCCCCAGACAGGGGAGCGGATACGCTTGACGGACGGCGCACCTTTATAATCTGCAGCTGAACTCCTTCATCGGTCTGCGGGCCTTGAAAACAGCCGCAGATGGTCTCGATGATCCTGTCGATCAATTTCTTCCCAGGCGCGGTGCTGTCAGGGCTGCTGCCCGTCAGGTGTCCATACGCAATGAGTTTCTGAACACAAAGTTAGGAGGTTTTTATTTATTTATTTATTTATTTTTATTTAAATGTGGCTATACAAGTAATCCAATGTCATAAAAAAAGATGATTCAATATAACCACAATGCATTTTGTTTGTGTCCGCAAGTAATGAATTTAGCCAAGTGTAGAGTTTTTTATTTTTATTTTTTTTCTGAGAGAAGTGCATTCAGCAGTCTGCATCAGAATAAAAAAAAAAAGAACAAGAACCCTAAAGTCCCCACTCAAAGCTATGGAAAAAATATAAAACGGTTATATTGCAGAGGATTTCCACACTTTCAGTTGAACCAGTTTTCGCAGAAGTTGTCATAGGCCTAGGCTGAAAACGAAAACAGTAGCAAATGTTCATATCTTTTCATGGGTTACTTAATGATTTGAAGACGCTCAGCCCAAGTCAGGATACTGTCACGGTGACATATTTAAAATAAAAAAAATTAACAAGTGAACAAGACATTTTTCATTCTTCCTGGCTTTTCCCAGATATGAAAAGAAGAGAGATTAGTTTTACACATTATTTAGTTTCACAGAGCCCTAAGTGAAACACAAGAGTAACGGTGCGGTAAGAAAGTGGCATTTCTCTTGAGCTGACCTGTAAGCAGTCCAGAGACGTGTTGACGATGCGTGGGCATTTGGACTGGCAGGCCAACTCAAATGGCAGGAAGTACTTATCGGCCTCGATGAAGCCGGCTTTCGATTTGACCGGCGGAAGAGCGCTGGAACTCGCCCTGTTCTCTCCCGCCAGTTGACTGTACGAGGAGAGAGAACATGGCATGAGCGAGATCCGAACAGACACTGAAACTGATCATTTTGCCGGCTGAACAAATATGTGCATACTGGGCTAATAAAATTATGCTAAAGTAGAGACTTGTCTCATTAATTAAATAAATTCAACATACCTTAATTGTTTTGATTCTTCTTTTATTTCCTCTGAAAAAGAAAAAGAAAATAGATTCCCACATCATCTTTACTCTGAATCAGCCACTTTTTTTTTTAGTTCACTTTAGTTTACTTTACAAGTCTTATATGGTTCAAAACTGGTTAAAATATATGGAGAAATTGTCAAGGATAGAATGACAAAGTCCAAGACTTATTTCCATCATGCAACTTGATGTTCCTTTAGCCGTAGCAAGATGATGACAGGCATCATAGATTTAAGCAACAAAGAAACGTAAAACAACACATCATATCACAATAAAATACAATAGATTTTTCTAAATTGCATCAGCTCATTATAACATGCAATGATACGATCCAAATCCTTATTTTGGGATAGTTTCTAGCAATCTCCGCTTGATATTAGTCTTAAAAAACCAATGGGTTCTGCACCTGCTTGCTTGCAAGAGGCAGCTTATACCACTCCAAGGCTCTATCATAAATAAAAGAAACCTTACCTGTCACTCACTTGAATCCATAAAGATTCAAGTTTGCTACACTTGCTCTGGTATTGAGACCATGTACTTTTCCCACCTTCTTAAAATAGTTGGCAAGACAACTAGGGGCTCTACCATTTAAGATCCTATGGACCATATTAAGTTGTATGAGCCATACTCTATTCTGGACAGGTAGCCATTGGAGCTGTAAAAACTGAGACCTGCCAACAGTACTTCTTTGATCCAAGCCTACTACTACCCTAACAAGCTTGTTTTGGGATACCTGAAGTTTCTGTTTCAATGCTTTGTTTAGGCCCTTATACCATGAACTCATGGCATAGTCAAGGTGACATTGGACTCGTCAGACTTAGACATTTCATATCCAGAAATGTTGCTATCCTGGCTAGGTATCTAGTTCTCCCTGTCAAGAGGCAACAGTACCAATCTTACATGAACTAATCATGGCCGTCTCTCAACCATCTGCGCATGGTCCGCAGCTGACTCATAGACCGGCTACACCAGACCATCTGTGTTCCTGCTACACACCAACATCGTGAAAGAGTAACAGTCGCTTGGCAACAAGCCTGAGACAATACTTCTCACATTTTCATCTCTGGGAGAAACGTTCAAACAATCAAAGACAGAAGGACGAGCACAAAGCGCATTTATAACCCAAGTTATGGACCGCGGGTTACTGTACACGTTCGGGGCACGCCGTCATGTAAGCTTTTCCAGAACATTCTGAATGTTCAATAAATTGGCCGAGCAGACTGCTTTGTGGCTCACGTCAGTGTAGTGACGCACCCCGTAGTCTGGTACCTGATCGCGTCTGTGCTGATTGGCTGGCAGCCTTGCACGGCCATTTTGTGGCTCAGGGAGGGGACGTTTTTAGTCAGTGGGACTGTCCTTGTCTCATAACGAGAGCCTGACTCCCCTGGCCAATCGGATGCCTGCAGACTGCCTGCTTCATCTGTGCAAGCCTGGGCTGTGCCTAACGACTGCTCAGCTGCTGAGCCGTTGAGTGAAAAGAACTAAAATCAACAGGTAAGTAGGAATAAAATGACTGTGGCCAGGCACTGTATTCCGTCTAAATCCTTTCCCCGGAGTCAGACTTCCTGTCCTATTCTTAATGGAGTCACTGCTGTCTTTTCATTTCAGCCATTAGACTAAACAAATAGACCATGTCCCAAAGGGCTGAATAACTCATTCATCTAATCACTGAATGGAAATTATTTGTCTTTGATCCCCCCCCCCCCCCCAAAAAAGCCACAATTTTAAACAGAACTGAACTTACAGTACTTGGGACAAAAGCAGGCTGTGGGTTAAACAGCTAGGTCTGCTTGCGTTTGTTTGGCACACAGCCCTATGTTGGGTTCCCGGGGGGAAGAGTGCTTGTGCATTAAGCTGTTGGGTTGAGAAGGAAAAATCATCAGGCAATCCAAAAATCCAGTCAGGAAGACACACACACACCAGATCCAATTATAAGGGCCTTTATTTCTGCAGAAAGAGCATGCCTGCTGAAAGAATCAACACCGTACTTAAAAAGCCTTATTTACAGCGATCCTTTATACCTTCTAAGAGGGACTGCGCAATCGTGTTCTTGCCAGCATCAAGGTCAACCAGCTCATTAGGTAGAAAAGTTAAAGTTCCAGCTGCACCTTTTTATCTCAAGGCCTGTAGGAGTTGAGGATAGGCCCCGGCCTGTGATATATTGACACTTAGTTCACACGGTTTCCCAGCCAGCCCTTATCGGATGGAAAAACAACAGTCAAATAGGGCAGAATACATAATTTTATATAACTTGTAAGAAGAATAATATGGATAAAAACACATGGACCCTTTAAAGCCAAGTATGCCTATGGCTAAATAGGGAGAAAACCTTTTTTTCTTGCAGCTAGGATAACTCGCTAAGGTTCATTTGGAAGACCACTACATGCTGACGGTCATATCTGACGGAACATACCCCTGATGACTGCGCAAAAGCTACAGGTTTTAAACAACTTTTTTTCTATTCACTTCAGGAGGTCTGATGTTTATTCATGGTGCGCCTTAAGTGTGCAAAACACGTAGCCCCAACACATGGCTTGCATTCATTACTCAAAGTGAGCGACAAAGCCCATTGTTGTTAGAGTTAATCTGAGACCTTGTGTTAGACTGGAGAACGTGGGTTTATTTATTTATTTCATCTATATTTGGGTTTGTTTGGGACATAGTAAAATGCATTATTGCAATCTTAAAAAAACAAGCATATGGGACATTACATTAAGTGTTTGTCACCAAAGGATAATTTCCAATACCTTTTGAACCCCCATCCCCCCCAAAAAAAGAAAGTAAACCAAAAAAAATAAATAAATAGACAATTCATAAATAAACATGTTGTGTGAAGTCACACCACAGACCACATCTGTTTGACTGTATGGGCTGTGAAACCGTTGCTGTTCTCATATCTAAGGCACTGGTTTGTGAATATGTTTACAAGTTACCGCCACCACACTACAGCTTGTTTCCCAGTGTGCCTTGTCTGTCACCGCCGTCTGGATGGATCGCTGCTCTCGATACCGATATGCTCTCCAGCACGGCCAATAACCCCTCTGAATATCATTTCGTGAGTGAACAATGACAGTAGCCGCCCCATTCCCACACTTGTTTAGCAGGATGTGACCGTTAACGACTTTGATTTCACAGAACGGCAGAAACTTTAAAAAAGGCAGCCCGGGGACACAAGTTCAGTTCCCCTCCGTACGAACCTGGCCTCTGCTACTGTTCTCAGGGTGTCACTGTAGCGAAACTTGGCTCATTCAGAGATCCCATTACACACCTTCACTAAGCCAAAGTGCCATGGGGTTCTGGTGTATAAGCCGATACGAGAGAAGGAAGCGACCCTCCCATTAAAATCAGACACAGACGCCAGCGAAGATATTTCACACTTGAAGGACGGTGGGCGCTCCTGTCGTAGAAGGGACTTGCTTTTGTGTTGCTTTGGGGGAAAGAGAATTCTTCAAACCCCCCCGAACACTGTGACCTTGAAAAGGCTTATGGTCTGAGCTTAATGTAACACAATTACATTAAAGGAGTGTAGACACACCTCCCTTTGACACAACAGAAGGAATAATGTAAATTACTGAGGATAAGCTGCCGGCCAACATTAAACCTGACGAACTCACACCAGGCACTGGGGCAAAGAGGCACTTTACAGCAGGGGTGTGTGCGTGCATATACACACATGCACACACACACACACACACACACGCACCTCCCGCAATGAAATAATGTGCTATTTTTTTTTTTGTGTGTGCTATTAATGTTTCTATTTTTTTAAATAAATGAGGTGATAATATTTATATAATTACTGCAGGTCGCAGCACCAAACCAACTGCATATTCTAAGTTGTATAATTAACAGTCTGATCTGGATTCCTGTGTCTACCCCCGCAGCCAGGGAAGCAATTTAAAGCACAGGCTAATGTAGCGTAGCTTAGTAACAGTTTTTAACAGTTCTGTCAATTAAACTTGCTGCTGGGCTTTGAGGGTGACTGCACTGCAACAGTACGCTACACTTAATATCGAAGGCCCTGATAAATGCCATCCATAGCTTAAGTCATTTTCATTTTTTTGTTCAAGAGATACACTTGAAGGGGTGGATAGTACAGACTGCAAAGTTGTAAAAAAAAAAAAAAAAAGATTTAATGCATTTTTAAACATAACCCACCCCCAGGAACAACAGCCAAAGTCTCGATTTCACGTTTTTAACAGATTCATTCTGAAGCGCTGAATTTACCCGTCAACACATTCTACAGTTGATCATTAAAGAGTTTTTTGAAAACCGACACGCTATGCGAATGGCAACCTGATGTCAGTTCTGATATTTCGGCTCCGACATTTCGGCAGGTAAACCTTTCACATTTTTTTTGAAACAGTACCTGGAATTTTAAACAGACCCTACAATTTTAAAAAAAGGTTTATAGTACGACCTACTGATTTGACTTCACAAAGTCAAAAAATTAGTTTGATTTGATTTTGATGATAACAATTTTGATTCTCACAATTTTGAGATGGATTCAATTTCAAATTGGAGAAATGAAGGTCTGTGGCAACAGTGAAATGGGACCAGCTGTCTCATTATACCCCTTTCCCTCAGTAGAGCTGGAACCAGGCTGGCTCATTATACCCCTTTCCCACTGTAGAGCTGGAACCAGGCTGGCTCATTATACCCCTTTCCCACAGTAGAGCTGGAACCAGGCTGGCTCATTATACCCCTTTCCCACTGTAGAGCTGGAACCAGTCTGGCTCATTATACCCCTTTCCCACTGTAGAGCTGGAACCAGGCTGGCTCATTATACCCCTTTCCCACTGTAGAGCTGGAACCAGGCTGGCTCATTATACCCCTTTCCCTCAGTAGAGCTGGAACCAGGCTGGCTCATTATACCCCTTTCCCACTGTAGAGCTGGAACCAGGCTGGCTCATTATACCCCTTTCCCACAGTAGAGCTGGAACCAGGCTGGCTCATTATACCCCTTTCCCACTGTAGACCTGGAACCAGGCTGGCTCATTATACCCCTTTCCCACTGTAGAGCTGGAACCAGGCTGGCTCATTATACCACTTTCCCACTGTAGAGCTGGAACCAGGCTGGCTCATTATACCCCTTTCCCACAGTAGAGCTGGAACCAGTCTGGCTCATTATACCCCTTTCCCACTGTAGAGCTGGAACCAGGCTGGCTCATTATACCCCTTTCCCACAGTAGAGCTGGAACCAGGCTGGCTCATTATACCACTTTCCCACTGTAGAGCTGGAACCAGGCTGGCTCATTATACCCCTTTCCCACAGTAGAGCTGGAACCAGTCTGGCTCATTATACCCCTTTCCCACTGTAGAGTTGGTACCAGGCTGGCTCATTATACCCCTTTCCCACTGTAGAGCTGGAACCAAGCTGGCTCATTATACCCCTTTCCCACAGTAGAGCTGGAACCAGGCTGGCTCATTATACCACTTTCCCACTGTAGAGCTGGAACCAGGCTGGCTCATTATACCCCTTTCCCACAGTAGAGCTGGAACCAGTCTGGCTCATTATACCCCTTTCCCACTGTAGAGTTGGTACCAGGCTGGCTCATTATACCCCTTTCCCACTGTAGAGCTGGAACCAGGCTGGCTCATTATACCCCTTTCCCACAGTAGAGCTGGTACCAGGCTGGCTCATTATACCCCTTTCCCACTGTAGAGCTGGAACCAGGCTGGCTCATTATACCCCTTTCCCACAGTAGAGCTGGTACCAGGCTGGCTCATTATACCCCTTTCCCACTGTAGAGCTGGAACCAGACTGGCTCATTATACCCCTTTCCCACTGTAGAGCTGGAACCAGGCTGGCTCATTATACCCCTTTCCCACTGTAGAGCTGGAACCAGGCTGGCTCATTATACCACTTTCCCACTGTAGAGCTGGAACCAGGCTGGCTCATTATACCACTTTCCCACTGTAGAGCTGGAACCAGGCTGGCTCATTATACCACTTTCCCACTGTAGAGCTGGAACCAGGCTGGCTGTGGGCTGGTTAGCATGCCTCCTGATCAAGTGACATAAATCTAATATAAGCAATGCAGCACAGTCCAGCACTTTCACAAACATTTTACACCAATTATGTGACAAGCTGTCGGCCTATGAATAATCGCAGTGTGGCGTAAACAGATAAAAGCACTTTACTTGTGTCAGGGGAAATGAAGACAGAGACAGCGCGCTGTGCAGGACACACACTTCCAAACGACAGCGCGCTGTGCAGGACACACACTTCCAAACGACAGCGCGCTGTGCAGGGGGGACACACTTCCAAACGACAGCGCGCTGTGCAGGACACACACTTCCAAACGACAGCGCGCTGTGCAGGACACACACTTCCAAACGACAGCGTGCTGTGCAGGGCACACACTTCCAAACGACAGCGCGCTGTGCAGGGCACACACTTCCAAACGACAGCGCGCTGTGCAGGACACACACTTCCAAACGACAGCGCGCTGTGCAGGACACACACTTCCAAACGACAGCGCGCTGTGCATGACACACACTTCCAAACGACAGCGCGCTGTGCAGGGGGGGACACACTTCCAAACGACAGCGCGCTGTGCAGGGGGGACACACTGCATAACTACAGCGTTAGCACAGAGTACATGAGCACTACTGAGCGCACGTTAGATATACGGCCAAAAACTGTTTCAGACAGAACTGGGCTGAGATGAGCTGGAACTTCGAGAGGACTGGCTGATTTACAAATTATTTACAAAATTACATTTGCTGAGCAGGAGTGGCAGTAATTTATGCTCACGTCTCTCTATCTAAATATTTGTGCTTGTTAATCATGATATGAAATCACTTCTCTATCAAGAACTTAAACACTGGTCTCTTTAATTAAGTAGAATGCCAGATAATCAGGATGACAGCTTTTAGTGCCAACAGCACACAGCCAAAAGAAGGCTCCCTCACACAATTAACAGCGTAAGCAAGCGCTATTTTAAAAACACCGCCTTCGTTTTTAAAATCAAAACCGTTTCTGCTCGTCCTCGTCTCCTCCACCTCGGCGGACACGCACCCGGGGATCTTCAGTCTGCCGGCACGCAAACATCAGAGGGAGAACGCAACCCATCGGGATGGCGGAACATCAGCTGGGCCAGTAGATTTCCGAGCCAGTTTTCCAAAACAGGGAACTAACACAGCTACACGACACAGCTTCCCTCTAACTAACCGCATGCAAAAAACTAAAAGCTAAAAAGGCACGAACAACCCAACCTGAGCAATGTGCTCAAGTGTTTGCTGAGCAAAACATGACTTTCTGTAACATATATAACACTACAGTTATAGGAGGACAATGATAAATCAATAGATAAATAAAACCCCTTTATATAGCTCGCATTCTCATTGGTTGCTCGTGGCACTGGCAATGCTAAAGCCTTCAAAAGCTACGGTCTTACGGAGAGGCAGAATGCCGGGAGGGCTTTAACCGGGTGTTAGCGGGTTCTCCACACAATACACAGTTTGAAGGTGAGATTGAGGGCAGATGCTGGATTCTGTCCAGAGCGGCTGCTCTTTCCTTGGCCTGATTATCGGACCTGCAGGTCACCGCACCACTGAAGAAAGGGCCACTGTGCCACAACCTCCTCCTGAGGCATTATGGGAAATACCATGCGAATGATACAGCGCGTGTGCCTGTATGTGCGTGAGCAAGAGAAACACCCAGGATAACAAAAAGTACGTGTAGCATGTTGGGTGTGTATACGTCAGACTGGTTGGTCTTCCAGTGTTGCTGCGGTAATCCACAAACCTTTTCTGAATTTACTCTTGAGCAAAGGAAATGCATTGTACAGGCACACAATGAGAAAATGGCGGCCCTCTTAAATGCCCAGTTCCACTGTACAGCTATCACTGAGTTTCAGCAGCGGGCCGTTTTTTTTTTAATGGTCTCCATCTGCCAAAAAGCACTGTAGGAAAAGGAAGCTCTTTCAATAAAACCACTGGGCCTTTTCTGCCCCTCTGCCCAGCCAAAGTGAATTTCAAGCGAAGCCACGGAATATAAATGTATTTTATATAATTTACTTGTTTCGTCTGTCCCCTAAATCAAACGCAGCACATAGTGCTTTAGCCTCAGGGGACCGTTCTTCTGTCTGGTGTTTTTGAGTGAATCTGAGTGGGTCTGTCACAGAAGTAATATCACATCCACTCTTAGCCACATTACTGTCACACTGGTAGTACTGTTACTACAGACATTTTCCTGTTGTCCTTGAACTGCCTTGTGCCACACTACACTGTACTGTACAGAGATTACATCATTAATGATTCATAGGCTAGCTGTAATACAGCACCTGAAATGCAAGGTTGAATCAGAAGTGCCATTTCTTATGGCCCAGAATTCTTTGGGGCATACGACGTGGGCGCAAAAAGAACACAAACTCTGGTACACATTCACTCAATAACTCACCATAACAAAACCACACATATACCCAAACTAAGGTACACAATCACTCAATAACTCACCGTAACAAAAACACACATATACCCAAACTAAGGTACACAATCACTCAATAACTCACCGTAACAAAAACACAGATATACCCAAACTAAGGTACACACTCACTCAGTAACTCACCGTAACAAAAACACACATATACACAAACTAAGGTACACACTCACTCAATAACTCACCGTAACAAAAACACACATATACCCAAACTAAGGTACACACTCACTCAATAACTCACCGTAACAAAAACACATATATACCCAAACTAAGGTACACACTCACTCAATAACTCACCGTAACAAAAACACACATATACCCAAACTAAGGTACACACTCACTCAATAACTCACTGTAACAAAAACACACATATACCCAAACTAAGGTACACACTCACTCAATAACTCACCGTAACAAAAACACACATATACACAAACTAAGGTACACACTCACTCAATAACTCACCGTAACAAAACCACACATATACACAAACTAAGGTACACAATCACTCAATAACTCACCGTAACAAAACCACACATATACCCAAACTAAGGTACACAATCACTCAATAACTCACCGTAACAAAAACACACATATACACAAACTAAGGTACACACTCACTCAATAACTCACCGTAACAAAAACACACATATACCCAAACTAAGGTACACACTCACTCAATAACTCACCGTAACAAAAACACATATATACCCAAACTAAGGTACACACTCACTCAATAACTCACTGTAACAAAAACACACATATACCCAAACTAAGGTACACACTCACTCAATAACTCACCGTAACAAAAACACACATATACACAAACTAAGGTACACACTCACTCAATAACTCACCGTAACAAAACCACACATATACACAAACTAAGGTACACAATCACTCAATAACTCACCGTAACAAAACCACACATATACCCAAACTAAGGTACACAATCACTCAATAACTCACCGTAACAAAACCACACATATACACAAACTAAGGTACACACTCACTCAATAACTCACTGTAACAAAACCACACATATACACAAACTAAGGTACACAATCACTCAATAACTCACCATAACAAAACCACACATATACATAAACTCTGGTACACAATCACTCAATAACGCACAGAAACAAAACCATATACACAAACACTGGCACGCATTTCACCCAATAGGAGAAGCAAATAGTGGAACAACACAATATATAACGAATAAGAAAGTCTACTCTGAACATAAACAATCAAACCAAAAAAGTAATAATAAAAAGAAAACAATTCCAATTGTGAACAGATGGGAAGAACTGCTGTGTTCTATTCGATGGGCTACACTGTGGGGAGGGACAGACCCGACCAACAGAATCCCATTGGCTGTTGTGATAGCCAGGCGATCCAATAAGGCCTTACAATTGGACAGCAGCTGTGCAGGGAGCACAGACCACCCAAATTGTCAGCCATGACCACGGTGCACAGCACAAGGCCAGGCAATCATCACTATTATTGCTCACTGCAGGCCGACTGCAAAGCCAGTGCTTTTATAACCGCTAACGCTTTCTTCTCCTGCTTGCTCATTCAATTCAAGGTCTCGGTTGCCACTTGTACAGGTAGCCTACAAGTTTTACAAAGCTTAGATCAAAGACGGTTTTACAATGCTACAAATTAGGCCAAGCCAAACTAAAGCTGATATTGTGTCCCTTATTGTGTAACTTATTTAATCTCTTAACACAAAGAGCCGGCCAAATAACTGCGCTTTTCTTATGACAAAACAGCAGGCCTATAAGATTAGCGTGTGAGGAAAGCTCTTAACAAGAGCTTGTAAATTAATGGCTGACATACATGGTTGACATCCCAAGGCAAGGCTGCGTTCCCATCCCTGACATCCACGGCTGACATCCCATGGCAATGCTGTATTATCTAACAATATGTCCCAGATCACAGGGGATGAGAACGGTCACTTTGGCCTTTCCAACAGCAACTAAATTCAAGCTTAAAGAAGGATAAAACTGATGCTGCAGTAATTGAAATGCCAACATTTTTTTAAAGTCTCACATATCGGGTATAAACAAAACAGACATTCATTGGAAAATGGCACCGGGATACACAGCGAATCCCCAGACGAGATGCTTTTAAACACAACGAATCCCACGTGAGTTCAGGCCTCTCTCCTGCAGTTCCAACCTTGACTCAGCAGCTTACAGATTGCAGCGCAAGAAAGAAACCCACAATAGACTCTCTGTTCTGAACACACACACACACACACACACACACCCACACACACTGTTCTAGTTCTAAAAAAGCTCGAAAGACAGAATATCAAACAGCAGACTACGACTCCCTGCTGTTTCCCCATCTCCCCCGTCTCCGTCTGTTACACTGCCAGTCATCGTAGGGCTCTTCGGCTGATTTATATCAGCTTTCCCACAGCTGTGTTTGTCATTGCCCAAGGATACTGCCACAGACATTTAGTTATGCCAATGTAAACATCAATGCTGATACTGGTGCTTCTTCCCGTATCGTTTGACAGTTTTTTTGTGTGTGTGTTTTTTTTTTGTTGTTTTTTTTTGGTGTTTGTGTGTCACTCAATCACTCAAATTTTATTTTAAAAGGGATTTGTCACAGGGATTGCTCCATATAGGAGCGGTTTGGACTCGGAGGACCTTGCGCTCAACAGCAGTGCCACGTTTGGGATTCGAACCTGTGATCCCTGGTCGGAGCGTCAGGACTGTGACTACTCTGCGACGGTGCTTCGGTGAAATTCTACACGCCGGCCCACCGAGCCCAGCCCACTATTGTGGGAGATGACATTTATGGAACACAAAAGCTGCTCGTGGCCTGTCTCCTTGCAATAAACAAAGGAAGGAATGTGATCTTAAACAGGAGCTGCTCGCTCTACAAGTCTTCATAACCTTAAACCAAAATGGCCGCACCTCCTGCCGCAAAACACAATACTATTATTATCACTGATAATTAATTTATCCAAAACCAATTCATTCAAACTCAAACATGTATACCCATTTGAGCTGCGGAGAAGGAGCTATCCAAATCAACATCTGCAAACTCATCAGACATGGCTCCCAAACCAAAGTCCGTCAGTACAATTCGTTTATAGCAACCGTGGCCGATGCGCAGGCGGTTTCAATGATTAGGTTGAGCGTCCACCAAAATACACAATGTCAGCCGATCACTTTTATTTTTTCTACACTGAAATCTGCAGACAGACTGAGCTGCAGTTACTAGATCAACCAGAGGGGTTAGTACTGAGCAATGACACAGTGGAAGCCCTGCCCACAGAAACACTCCTGTCCAAGGTGACAGAGTGACCAATTGCGTGTCATCTATGGGGTATCCCTGGCCACACATGCCACTGGCATAGGGCATGCAGGTATTCACTACGTTTACCCACACTAACACACATCGTACCTCTATGCTGCTTCAAGTACATTAAATCAATCAGCAGAGCCTAATATACTGCGACTCAATACATTTGAAAAGCTCCACCAGATAACTCCCCACAAGTGTGGGAATGGCATACTACAAGGTTCAAACACCTCGGTTGTGTTCTTTGAGCAAGGTACATAAGTGCTTCTGTAAATGCGGTTGAGAAATCTTTTTTTTAAATTTTTTTTAAGGTCAGCTCTGAAAAGCTCTCTTGATATGGGGCATAGGCTAAACAAACAACAGATAAACAATGAATGCCTTAATTAAACTAAACCAGCTCTTCTAGTTTTATTAGAATCAAATATGACCTCGACATTTTGCCTTGGCATCGGAATGCAGTAACCTTCATGCAAAGCAACATTGAACTGGTGGAGTTTCAGCAAAACAGGGATAAAACGCACAAAGTTCTTCTAAATGCTGTACAGTCTTCGTGTCCATACGCTTACAAGGTCAGGTATCAAGGGAGAACATCCAGTTCTCTTATATTTATCTTTGCAGGAAAACAGTCCTACATAGGCTACTTCAATAATACAACTCCATATGAGCCCAAATGGTTTGTCTAAGTGGGGAGAAATAAAGCAGAACTACAGTAACACAATAGCCTTTTATTAGCAAAGATATTGTTTATATTAGAAATCCAAGCAAACTACATGTGGTTGCTATTAATGTATAACCAAACTGAGCAGGGCCTTACAGGACATTCCCTAGAGTCAATCTGTTAATGGGACAACACTCATGTAACTAGGGGTTGACACTGGGAACAGGTGTTATAACGCCATGTTTGAGCTACAAGATCCCCTAAAGACTGAAGTGCTGACGGATGCTGTCAAACTGTTGCACAGCAAATTAAATCAGTGGTACATTTGTCAATTCAGCAAATTCGGCCTGCACCACCCTAAAGAGGTTTTCAACAAGATTTGTTGCACAAAAGCAACTTGGCAGTTCTAAGGGCTCTATATTTTTGGAATTGCATTCAAACATCTTAAGAAGACCTACAATAATACTACTCTCTGTTGCCGTGAAGGAAATAATTTGTTTGTTTTGTTTGCTGATAGTCGCTGTCAATAAGCAATCATTTAGCTCGGCCTAAAGTTAGAAAAAGCAAATCAACAGCATCCTCCCAGAAATTCTTACTGCACGCACTCACTCACTCACTCACTCACGGGTTCAATGCAAGGGCTGGACACATCATTCATTTAGCTATTCAGATAAAATGATATGGGCTGATGAGGATGCCGAAGATTTTGTTCGCCCTAAAGACGAGTGGACACATCTTTAGGGCACAGTCCTTGTTTTCAACTGATGCATGCGTGTAGCCCGTCTTGCCTATTGCACAATGTCGGGTTTCAGGTAACACACCTACATAGAACGGATGTAGCCATCCCTGTTCTGCCCACACAAGAGGTACTTGTTCTTCTCGTGAGACCACATGTCACTTCCCCCATGGCCCATGCTATCCTCCTTGTAAACGCGGTCAATTTTCCCTTATGGAAATGTAATATACTGCAGTATATTTTAAATATATTGTGATGATCATTTTGATATATTTACAATATACTATAGTATATTCTTTTTCCATAAGGGTTGACAAACCACCATCCACGACAAGAAGTAGCCCCTTCTCCCCTGAGCACTGTCATGACAACCTGGCTACGTAACACAACTCCAAGAATCTCGCAAACAGCTGCACGTGAAAGTAAAGGGGCTTAACTACGGATTTTAAAGTCCAGGGGGTCCTAACGGCGAGTGTGTGACAATATAATTTAGTTTGCGAGATATTTAGTTTGCTAATCGTCTCAGTCCAGATTGAATCCGCAAAATGCAACATCCAGTCATTTGCAATGTGATTTCCTAGCGTTGTAGCTCAATTTGCGCTCGAGCATCAGGCTAACACACTCCGGATGTAATATTTCCCACAAAATCAAAGACAAGATTTATGATAAGCTTGATAGAGAATAAGCCGTCTGGTAATGTTTCACTTGCAGGTACATAATTATGAGTAGGTTACCTATCCTACCAAGGTTTTGCTTGTTTGACAGTCAACGACAACCACTCCTGTCATTTTCACCATTTAATTCTGTAACTTCTTCAAAGCAATATAGGATATACAATTATTTTTAAATAAATATCCCTTCAACATACTGCGTTTCAGTGCAGCTACATGAAGGTAAAACTAATAGCCTAATGATCTCTTAGGTAGGCTAGTTAATCCAGCACTCTAATAGGACAACCCGACGTTAACTTGCAGATAGTTATACCAAACTGAAGAATTTAGCGATAGGCAGCTTCCTAACACAATGATAGCGAATATTGTTATGTTGTAATACCTTTTTGCTACACCTTGTCTATTTGTGGTGTTAAGTTCATGCTAGCTGGGTAACGCGAATGAGTGACGTGTGACAACCCATTTGTGATCTAGTCACAATAAAACTCACCTAATGCCACCTCACAGGCTTTCCGCAGCTGAGAATGGTGTGTCTTTTTTACCTCCTTGTCGGCTAAAATCTTCTCCAGTGCTCGTGTTAAAAACATGTTTTTTGTCTTCTTCCCTTCATGCATGACTCAATTGATTCGGAGCGAGGTGTACCGGTCTCGTGGGCAATTTCGACTCTGATCTAGTCCTCAGTTAAAACGGCACTACCACTGCAACCCTAAGTAGAAAAACATAAATAAATGTATGTGGGATGGATCTACACGGAAATCCCTTAATTTTCTAGCAACCTATCTGCGCCATGTTGGAAGGAAGCTACGTCACGCACTTAGATACGGCTAAACTGTGGGTAGAGATTCTCTATCAGCAAAACAAGATAGGTGATGTCTGCGGAGACCAAAAACCAAGGCGGAGATAACACTGCGTTCTCGGCTAAGTTGTCCGTAGCAAAGTGAAGTTCCGGTGACTCAACATCCTGTGGTAAAGACTTGCACTTCAAAATGTTTTGACTCAGTAAGATATGATGGAAGCGAAAGATAATCTCTATATGCAATTATACGGAGGATGAGGAAAAATAACCCGATTATTTGGAAAATTGTGTAGTAATTTCCCACAATTTAACATATCAAAATATATCTACGAATATGATGTGTAGCCTATGCAAATAAACATAAGCGCTTTTACGAAAGTAGGCTAGCTACAACGTTCCCGTAGATATTACGCAGGTGTGAAATAAATGTTTAGCACCATAGCAAATTAGTTTTTCGCCTTTCAGAAATGCATGAGCTTCAAGTTGTAGTTGGCATTTGACAACTATCTGGAAGCAGGAAAGGTGCACTGCCCGTACGAATGGTGGGTAGGCTACCCCAGTTCACCCGTATATCGGTAGAATAGATTCACTGATCTGTAGCTAACAAAAGTGCATAAGTTATATTGGTGTTAGTAAAAGTGAACGAGAAGACACGATTAAATTAGGCGATCGCTGAATCAAGCAAATGGAATCGCGTGAACTGGTTGGCTAGGCTATAGCACTTTGCTTTTCATAGATGGATTTTTAAAAAATCTTGAAAACATTTTCTATTTTACCATTATATTTTGGTGGACAGGTCTCTGATCGGTTTAGCATACGTATCATGCTTTGACAAAACGCACTTCGTTCGTGTGCAACGTAGGCCTATACAGAAAACGATGGATTGAATGACACCGGTCTCCGTGAAGCCAACAGGAAATGCTCACGTTATGTAGGCCCTCATATTATTTTCAAGGATCCTGTTAAAACATGAGTCAGCACGGTTCATTAATCATTCCAAAAATTACAGAATTCTTTATTTACAATGGCATTGAACACTACCCAGCATACGCAAAGCGATATAAGTGAACAACTTGCATATGCGTTCAGGTTTCCTTCACGAAATATCTGTCTTTGCATTAAGTACCCACACGAAGACTGAAAATAGCAATGAGGTGATTATTTGGTGTGATCGGGGCGGGGGAAAATCCATCTCGGACAAAATCAACATATACATTTTACACACTTCTTAGACTTACCAACACACCATCCTTTTCATACACAATTCTCAGGCAGTCAAAAGAAAACATTTGTGCAAATAAAAGAGTATTTTACACTGTTCACAAATAAAATATGGGAAAACTAAGAGAGGTACTGAGGTGAATCTGCCGAGGACAATCCTGTGGTCTGTTTCCAGCAAAAAAGACATGTTGAGTGATGACACCCTCATTCAATACTGTACATAATTCACTATACAAATATTATACAACTGATAATTTTATAGTAATATACAAGACAAAAAGACCTAAGGCATTAGGTGCTATATTTTATCCTTTTGAGGCTAACAATGAGCTTTCCCCATCTCTAAGAAAACAGCAGTCTAAACAAAGGAACAAAATGAGAATTTCCTAAACTAAATCTAAGTTAGAGATTTTCAAATCAATGGTTGCATATCATTTTGATTTCTAAATGCAATACCTTATTTGCACATTTTCACAACCTGTACAGAAATACTGTGTGTGTTTTTAAAACAGACAAAATATCTTTGGATTTTGCAAAAGGAACATAATGCTTATTACTGGCTAGTCCCAAGAAGTGAAAACCCTTTTAGAATAACTTAAATGTGATTCAAAAAATAACATAAATCCACCCCCAATAAAACGCTTTGACAGAATGTGATATATACAGATAGTTTTGGTAAATAACATCTGAATTGTAAATTCATTGTGAGAAGTTAGCCTGTAGCTGTGAAAGTTGATTTTGGTCAGTAGATACTTGTTTTTGGGGAAAGCAGCTAAAAAAGGTTAAGATATGCATGTAGTCAACAGTATATGAGGTAAAAATCGGGGGTTATACACCCTAAATGACATCTGAAAATCCAGTAAAAAAAGATAGCCATTTTACAGCTTTAGTGAAGAGTCAGTGAAGCTATACTCACTGAAGGGGGAAAGGACCATAACATATTGCCAATGCAGCCAGAATGTATTTGAGCGAGTCTGTGGTATCTCTTTCGTTCAGTATTTCCCTTTCTTTAAAGACAAACCTGTGACAAAACAAATGAATAAAAGAGCTCTGCCAAATTATTTCTGATGAAAATTAAAGTTTAAATGCCTGGGAAAAGCTTATACTTCGGTCAGACAGTTAAATTAGGCTTTCAGTTGGTAGTTTAGGGGAGGTTAGTATAAGCCTATGGGGGAAGGGGGTTCTTGTGTGTGCAGTTCCTTAAGTTACCATGTTATGCTGATCCAATAAATATATACCACCCCTGTGCACCTAAATTTTACTCCAACCCATCTAATCCAGAACTGCACTACCCACCAATAATCATTTGCGTCATTGGTGGATATAGATATAAGGGCTGGTTCTCACAAATCACTTGTATCCTCCCCCTCCCCCAGAGGGCCTCAGGTTCCCCTTAGAAGTTTGGTGGGGGGTCACAGGCTCTGCTCCTCAGCTGTCAATCAATTGGGACAATCCTACAGTTTCAGATCAGTACCTAAGAGTCAACCTCCTCTAGGGAACAAATGAGGAAGGTCATTTCGTATTTTTAAAAACATCCAGCAATAAAAATAAAAAGATAAATTTAAAATACTTAGTAAACAGGGAGCAAAACATAGCTTCTGAAAAGCTGTTACAAAACACGTAAAACAAAATGGCCCATCTGGTATTGGCTAAGATCCTTGAGGAATAGTTAGCGTTAATTAGCGCTATCCAGTGGAACATTCTGTGATCCTCTACCTAAGAGACTGTGGTCGCACCTGACGACGGTGAAATCGCAGTTCAGTTCGTGTTATGGCTCTGGGGGGACTTTTATTTCTTCACAGTATCTATGGTGAGAGGCAAAAGGCAATCCGCACATATTATACTCCCACCTGTGTAAAATGGCCTTTTGAGGATAAAGCTCACCCAACATGTCACCCTGTACCATTGGGAAATGAGGTAATCATGTGGACACTGTGCCTTGCCTTCGTTCTTAAACCAGAAGCAACAATTAAGACCAGACTGGAACTTAAAACATTTTAAATGGTACGTAAAAAACAACCTATCACAATTTCACTGCTATTAAAACAACATGGGATGCTTAAAAGGTTTTTTTTTTTCCCCTCAGAAACAACTGGACCAAATATCCATATTTCAAAAATAGCAGATGAATTCCAAATATAACCATTTTGGGGGAATGAAAACACAACAACTGATATTTTAAATAAATCCTCATGTCACCTGAAAAACGTTGCAGCTTTTTTTTTTTTTTTTGCTTTGTTTGAAGGTTTCATTACAAAGTACTGGTTTAAACTCTAAATTCTTCTTAAAAAAAAGGTCTATACACAAAATAAAACTTTTAATTTAATCCATTATCCACCTCTTGGTAAACTATATTAAACTGGTTTAACAATATAAACCATCGCGACGATTTTACTAAATTCTGTACGCTCTTCAGACCATTCATTTAACTTTTTACCACTCACAATTAATGTATTAATCTTTTACCTTCAATCCCTGTCTTACCCTAACAAATACATTCAACTATCTTCCAGACGTTTGATGCTACCTTAGGGCATCAAACCTTGCTATGAACGGTAAGAAAAAGAAAGAAATCTACACAGTCCAACACAAAGTGTTTTCTTTTACGGAGGTAACTGATGTGATAATGGTTCCCAGAGAGTAACACATTCAATCTGATAAGAGTCCGGGCACCAACGTGACTTTTTCCATTCAGCGTGGACTGACAGGAAGTCACATGGCTACTGAGCAGGAATGAGGTGTTTTCAAAGTGAACTGGACTTAGTGGGGAAAAGGACGCCTTCCTCAACTGTTACTGGAAAGGGGTGGCAAGCAGCAACCCGGTGCCTCGTGAATTGTAGCTGGGATTGGCTGATCTGTGTCGGGCGTCAGCGATTCCGCCGGATACAGACTCGACTGTAGTGAGATGCTGCGATTTCACTGGTTG